>JARHVA010000627.1:2855000-3335000 GCA_037957365.1 Torreya grandis | reverse complement strand
ATAGATTTCAACAAAAGTTGGTCTAAACCCTAATCTAAGTTAAATAAATAGATTTATCTATAAATTCAAGTAGAAATAGGATAAAAAATGAGATCAGAGCTGAAGAATACATTAAAGTTTCACAAAGACAAAGCTTCTATGGCAGTATTTAGAGAAAATGGTTGGCTACCTTTCAGTGAAAAGTTCCAAGGTTTCCATGAAACAATGGTAAGATAATTCATCACTAATCTCACCCCTATGTTTTTAGTTGTTAAAGGCATTTTTATTCCTATTTCAACTCAAATTATAAGTCAAATCATGCAAGTTCCAGAAGAGGGAATGAGAGCGACAAGCAGAATTCCATTTAGTGATTTAATTATTTAGTTTAATGGTAATGAGTAGACTGGAACTTTGTGTCTAATATATTCCAAGGGAGAATCAAAAGGGATTTGTATAAATTCACTTCCTAAACCTTGGAAATCTGTACCCAAGTGGGTACTCAAGTATATCATTTGTGAGGGGAAAAATAGTCTTTTAGGAGGAGACACCATGAAAATATTAATACACCTTAAGTATGGAAGGCAAAACCCTCATTACAATATTAACCTTCCATCCTTATTATATGGTGCCCTTCAAATTATGACTACAAATCCTAATGCTACTCTTAGGCACCATGCCTTTATTCACCTAATTAGCTAACATCACTTCCTTTAGCAAGGACAAGAGGTCTGGGAGGAATTTTAGAATAGTATTCCAAATTTCCCTAAATAAGAAACCTCAAATTTACCATAGGAACATTCATCTCCACCTACTGAATTAGTTGAGAAAACAAATCTAAAGAAGAAATCACAGACTGTAGTCTCAACAGAAATCCCTTCTTCTTCTTCTTCAAGAAGAATCACAAGGTCTCAAATCCTTGTAGTTTCAAGGTCCCCACAAGAACCTTAGGAATATGTAGTGAAAATAATTCCCTTGTCAAGAAGAATAAAATTGAAATGAAAGGTTTCTATAGCAATTGAGAAGACTGAGGGTTTGATGGCTGAAAAGGAAAGACAATTGAGTGTAGCTTATATAGTGACCAAAAGAAGGATAAGGTTAATTCTAATAGTTGAAGATGAATAAGAGGCTATAGACATTTTGGATAGTCTTAAAAAGGTATCTCATTCCTCCATATATCAAATTATCCCTGAAACTTTAGATTTTGAAGAAAATCCTTTCGAAAGGAACTCTCCAATCATAAAGAGGAGCCAATTCTAGGAGAAGAGCCACTCATGATAGAGGAATCAAGTATGGTGGGACAACCACATGTTTCAATTAAAACTATAATGAATAAAGGAAAAAATGTATGAATAAATGAGAAAGGAGTCATATAATCTAAATGATCATGTTATGTAGTTAACCTTGAAGCATTTTCAAGCTCAAGCTCTATAGAAATAACAAATAATTGACATCGCTGACTTGATCAATCAATTACAGAATAAGGATCATCTCAACTCATTATTGGTGCAAAAATTGGACACATCATTTGCTAATCATTTAGCATAAATTCATAGATTAAAAGAAACAATAAAGAAGAATGAAAGTGAAAAAATAAAACTCTAGATATATAAAAAATTTGAAGAAGGAGAATAGGAGATTACAGATTTTGGTAAACTCTTCCAAAGCACCTTCTAATGTTGCACCTTCTCCTCCTAAGGTATGTGTTGACCAAATTTGTCAAACAAGTTGTCCAAGTATTCCTACCTTGTAAATGCTAAATAAAATTTAAGAAGAATATTCCATACTTAAATAGAAAAAAACAGTTACAACTTCTTCAAATAAAATATTGGAAAATGAAAAGAAAGAATTAGAAGCTAAGGTCCAAGATTTAGAATAAAATTTGCAGGATGCATGCAAATTAGGAGAATCTCTTTTGGCATGTGGGAATCCTTCTCCTACATATAATTTGTTTTTATTTGAATAATTTTATAGATGGAAACTTCTCAAGATCTCTTGTCATCTTCCTTATAAGATTTTATAGCCAACAACATTTTTGGAAATTTTCTTTAGTGTTGAAATTGATCAGTAGGATTTGCTTTGTGAATTTTATTTACATGATTTGATCATAGGAGACCATGAGCACAATAAGTTCTTGATAAATCTTCATATAGGAGAATTTCAACTGAGGGCATTGCATTCTACATTCAAAAATCAACTAGCATGGAAAATCAGATTTGAGGAGTATACAAATCATGCTAAGACTATAGGATTGTGTATCAGACCAACCTTACCTATCCCCAAATTTATCAGATAGAATTTTAACTATGCTTGTTTAAGTGATGAAGTTAAAACTCTTTATTTACAAGATTTATATGATTGTGCTATTTATTTTGACTTGTTTTCAAGACAGAGTTTTGATTCAGTGGGACCACATTTCAGTGTCTCTTAGAAGATGAGAGGTCATGTCTCCAAATAACTTAAGATGGAGTATGAGGAGAGCTACCTCAATTTTGGAAATCTTAATAGAGGTAATAAACTCTATGGGAGAAAATAAATGGATTGGCATGAGATATAGATCCTCTTTTTTGATCATACCTATTCCAAGATGGCAGAGTTGGGCTCCACAATTAGAAGAGCAATTCAATATATGGAAATAAATGATTCAAAAACATCAGGGTTTACAAGCAATTTAGATAAGCATATAACATATGAATTTGATGACGATGATTTGAGTCAGAGTGTAGAAAGCAGATGCTAGAGCTATGAACTCCAATGAATGTTTGCAATGGGACTTGCAAAAGATAAAGCTTGGGGGAGATGATGAACTCAGAATATGGCTCATTATTGACATGTTATTTCCCTCAATTCAACTCTCTAAGGATATTATCTTATGCAAATCATAGATTGTTAGATAGCTATTACATGGAAAGTAGATATTTGTCTTGTTTATATTAAACCAAAGACTAAACATTTACTTTGTCATTAATGTCTAATACATAGCATGTTTTAGTGATTTTTGTTGTGAATAATGCTCAGGAAGAAGACACAGGCGATGTATAGTGAAAATTAAATTTTGATCTCTATTCAACAAAACTAAGAACTCACACAAATAAATTATTTCTACAAACTCTATAATATTGTTTCTACAAACTCTTTAGGCTTATTTCTATGGACTCCACAGGCTTGTTTCTATGGACTCCACAGGCTCATTCCTACCAACTCTGTAGGGTCAATTCCATGGATTTTGTAAAGATAAAGCTACAAATAGGGAAGCTGGTAGCTAGATAAGATGAGAGAGAATCATTCCAGTTGGATTCAAATGAGGAAAATACCTACCTACTATTTTATAGGATTTACTTTTGATAAATTTGTATATATTCAAATCTTAGGACTATTATAGGATAGTATATCTATTTCATCAGAATAATTAGATCTCTTAGAAATCCAATATCCTATTTTTGGATGAGTGGATCAACCAAGGAATCTTATCTCTTTACATCCTATTTTTATTTGATTATATTAGTATAAAATGTAAGACTTTTGTTATTAAAAAGATAATAGATGAAAGATACGTATAAGCATATTGCAGGGTTTAGACAGACTGTAATCATTTAAGTTTTATGAATTATCACTTCAATTTCTAGAATTGATTAATCTTTGTTCCTAAGTTTGAGAGGATCAAGGTCCAACTCTCATTGGAACCAATAATTATGTACGGTACTTATGTTATGTTATATTAGCTCTTTGTTATAACTAATCAAAAAATTTCTAATGTTTGCATTCATTCATAAAACATCAAAACAAATTCATAGTTTCAAAGGCATTTCCTTATTCCAAAGTCATTTCCTTTCTAAGCAAAGTGTGTTTTATTTTACAACAAATGTGTGAAGCAAATTTATTTTTTTATGTTAAACATCTCCATTTCCACGCAAGCGTAAATAAGGGTGTGATTTTAATTTCAACTAAAAGAATGGATTTATTTGATTAAATAGTTACATCTTTTCCTTTTCAATAAAAGAGTGAGTCAATTAGTTTGGACACATTTTTTTCATTAGTCAAAGTTAGAATAGGACCATTAAACACCCCCATAAGTAGACTTCTAGATCTACCATCCTACACCTTACTAAAGATAGCTTTAGATACCAGCCCTGGTTAATAAGACATCAGTTGAACATTAATTAAATGAAGAGTTAAATGACACTCGTTAGCATACATGTATTTTAGAAGAGCATCCAGTCAAAGAAGAGGAAGATGATATATAATATTAATTACAACATGATGTTTTTAGAAAACACCTCTATAGGTAAATTTTGAAGCTTCTAATTATATTTAACTTTGTATAACTGACATAGAGCAATAAATAATTTGGGTACAAGAACAAAGTATTTTGGTAAGCGATGATACCAACCCATTCACCACAATAAGTACTCCTTTAGTTGACATATCAATTACTTATGGTATGGATAGTCCAATCATAACAATAGTATCTACTACCCAGGTCATGGATCTAACTTCCACTTTTTTAGATGTTATTCCAATCACTAAAACTTAGGTTGATTCTCTTGAGTTTTTAGTTTTATTAGATACTACACGTGTTTATATTCCTTTGATCACTACTTTTAGTTCTTCTACAATAGAAATTATTGCTATTTATTTTGATTCATTGGTTAGTACCATTTCCATCCCCATAAGTAATAATGTTGTCCTTGACACTAAAATAAACATTCAAATAAATATTCTGACTATTCCCCAATCAATGCATTTTGAGGGCTTAGTTTCCAAGTCATTATTTCAACCATTCCACAACCATTCATCCACTCTGATAGAATATTTTATGCCCTTAGTCACCTAGATAGAGTTACATATTGTTAAAACTATTCAATAGTACCCTAATGCATTTAAATACATTGATTAGACTCCACCCAAGATCAATATCTTTGGTGATAATATGGTTGATCCTCTATTTCCTACACCCCCTTCATCTACCCCTCCATCCCTTATGGGACCATCATTAAATGTTCCATCCATTCTCACATCATCTAAAGATCTTGTCTCTAACACTAAGCTCATCCTAGCCACACCATGGATGTAACAATTGCAAGAATATAAATAATCTAGATTAAACTTGGTGCTCATTATACATCTAGGTTAAGTTTGTAATTTTATGAAAATACTAAAAAGCTAAAAAGGACTGAAAAGTGAAAAATGATAAGTGCTGCTAAAGAAATTAAATTTATATGAGAAGAATTATTTAGCTTTATAAAGAAGATGAAAACTCAACCTGGTGAGCATGATTAGTTTGAATAAGACCCCATAACTATGGTAGATGCTATAGGGTGAGTTTTAAATAAAATGTTTTATGGCATCTAATAGGCAAATAAGAGGTTGGATTCTTGGCCCAAGGTTGAATCCCCAGAGGATATTTTGGAACAAGAACAATTTTTTTCTCTATTGGTGTATGATTTGGTATGGTTTATCCATAGATCACAAATACATTCAGGACCATAATGTCATAGGGTAGTATAATTTCATGAGGCCTTAAAAATATTATATGTCAAATTACACACAATTGAAAAGGAAGTCAGGGATAAGTTCTACCCATAGTTAAATCTATTGAAACTTTCAAATATTAATTTGGCTCATAATTGTGTGAGCAGTAAAATAGATGATATTATGGTATTGAACCTAGAAATGAAAGAGTTAGTTAAAAAATTAACTAGTCAAGAAAACTAAGCCACAAATTTTTTTGGAGCCATGCACATCTCTTCTATATATAATCCATAAGGGAAGATAGTCAACATGATATTTTTGACACCTTGCTTTAAATTGATTTATCTTTTTAGGGTTATGGAGTTTAAGCCCTAGGGTTTTAAAGTTTTGGGTATAGTAAATTAGGGTATAAATATGCAATAAATATAGCCATTGATTTATAAAAAAATTGACCTAGTTTAACCTTTCTAAAAATAGAAATAAAAATGTAAACAAGTACTTAACTAAAAATTGATTAAGACAAGAAATATAGAGGCTACTAACTAGGATAGGAGCTGATCTAAGTGTTGTAGATAGGATCCAAGTGTCAAAAATATTACTAGATAATAGTTTCATAATTGGATAATAGTGCCATATGGTGATAGTGTCCCTATTTTAGTATTAGTGTCCTATGTATAAATATTTCAAGCTTTTAGGTGTACTTGTGTCTGAGTCTACCAAGTTTTTTCTCATGTACGCAAGTTTTGATTCCCTATAGGTAACCTATTTTGATTGATTTTATATATAAACCCTAAACCTCCATGTTTTAAGGGCATATGATTGGCACAAGTAGAAAAATGTGTTGTTAGTTGGGTAGGATGGACATCCTCAATACCTCACTTTGATGAGAATCACATACGTACTAATAACCTGAGGAGGGATCAAGTCTGATGTAGTTATCCCCACCTAAGTGCTAGTATAAGTGTAAGTGAATCTAGTATGAATGTTAGATTGAGTTATTTGATTGTGATTGAGACTATAAATATAATTATTCTAAGCTTAGTAATATTGTATATGGTTTTTTGTAGAAGTAAGGAAAAATAGGGATTGATAACCTTGATTGTGCATGACTTGTTTTGAGTTTGTTTGTGTAATTTGCATCTAATTTTCATCTAGTGGTTAGAGGGTTAAAATTTAGGTATATATACTACTATAGTTCTTGTGTAGTCTTAAAATAGGTCTAGGAGGACCCTAGGTGGTTTCACATTTTAAAAGATATCAATTGATAACAAAATGAAGGAAAATGAGAATAGTTCCCAAACTGGGGCACTGGTGCCATGGGGCTCTATTGTCCCATTTATGGAACTAGTGTTTAGGTGGTAAAACATAAGGCACTAGGGGCTAAGAAGATGAAGTGAAGGTCTAGGATTACTTTAGGGATGTTTAGGGATGTGTTTGACCCACATGAAGGTTGTGTAAGTGTCCAAATAGTCCCTAAGATAGGTCTAGGGCTAAGCCAAGGATGGGTAGTCTCAAGTAGCACTCCTAGCACTCAAGTGTCATTTTTATATGATTAAAAAAACATATATTATCCATTTTAAAGAAAAAATTAAGGATATAGTGTATGGAACCAATGATCAAGTTGTCCAATTAATCACATTCACCAAGGAAAAGATAGATCATTTATAATAATTAAACAAATCATTTGATACTTCAATGATCACTCACAAAAATTAATGTAAAATTTTCTTATTTCATTCAAACTTCCCATTATCAAATTTAAATTAACTAAGTTTGACTTTGCCTAATGTGCTAATGCTTATAAGAAAAATAAGTAGCAGAAAAGTTGGATGCTCAAATAGGGGATTCACAAGTATAGACAAATGTTGTATCACCTTCAATTACTCCCACAATAATAATTTCTTCCACTTGTTGGTGTCATGTCATCAAATCTTACTTCCAAAATTCCTAGTCTTAATTTACCAATAGAGGTTTAGCTCAGTTTGACTTCATCTAAAACTGACATTACCACTCAAACATCATAGTCTAATTTTAGAGTTTATTTTTGGCATAATTACTTATATCCTTGTTATATCAATAAGAAAAAAAAATTACCTGCTTGAATGGAAAATTAACTAATACTAAGAATTATTTTTAGTCTTTTATACATGTAATCCCATTTTTAAGATGAGGAAGTGTTCTTCTAGAACTATTTATACATTTTTCTTACATATTGTAAATGGATGAGAATTCTGGAAACTAATGCAGTGAGGAAAGTTTTGTGATTGTCCTATGAGTTTGTGTGAATGTGTTGTCTCTTCCAACTTTATCTGTATCATTGGGGAATTTTCATTAAGTTTATAAATCTATAGTAGGTTGATTGTGTTCAATTTACAGGAATAAGATTGCATATTTAGTTAGTCTTATTTGTTCTTTGGTTATAGATTATACTTATTACTTGTTAGTGACATTAGATATATGTAGCAATCTGGTACTAATAACATCTATGATTGTAATCATTGAATATTCTTCAATTAATCCCTTATATTATTCATTATTTTTGTATGTATTCTATTATTTTAGCTAATCTAAAATAGGCATTGGTTTATGACATGTGATTTTCCTAGTATATTATGTTAGTTTGGAAGTGTTTAATCTATAATTAGATCACAATACTCCTTTTTTGCCCTACCCTTCCATCCTTTTTATATTTGTAGATAGATTCATATTATCTTAGATTCACCCATTTATTGTAAGTACAACTATTGAGAGGGTGGGGGGATGAAATAGTGCCCTTAAAACATTCATTTACATACATGTATTAATCAATGCATACAACATATGAACACAAGATATATGTGGTAAACCCTCATGGGGAATAAAACCCACTAAAAAACATATTTTAATATATTCCTATAAGTAATGAATAATTAGTGATAAACCAATCCCATAAGGAGTACCAACCCCACAAGGAGCACCAAACCCTCACTAGTCAAACAACAACTTAACTAGTCCTTTAGCAAGAACCAACTTGTAAGGAGGAACCAACCCCCTAGGTAAATCAAAAAAATAAATAAAAAACATATAACTTTTGATCACCTTTAAACACCTATTTCTTACCTAATTGATGATGATTAACTTATTTTTCTCTTTACACCCTTTCTATCTCTTTCAAATAGCCTATTAGGTTTTTTCTCTCAATTAGTGCTTTTCTTAGAAGAATTAGGTCATATGACCTTGATAATAAGATATATAATCACTATTATAACTTAATGAAACATTAACCACACCTAACTTATGGTATTAAATCCCTCTACCTAGTTTCCAAACTTCTATCTCATTCACTCATCTCCTCAATTTTCTAACTAGTCAAATTAGGCCTATTAGACCTTTTTATACTTGATTTTGGATCTCACACACCTTGGTCAAAAACAAAAATATAAAAGATTATATCACCATTTTAATATATAAACAAACACATTTTACAATTGAAACAACAATTACATAATTCGGTCACCACCCATATGGACCAAAACCACCATTAGGCCTAATAGAGACCTAATGCAATTAGGCCTTCTCAAGGTACATGTTTCACCTTGAACACCTTGGAAAAATTTTATCCTCATCACATGGATGAAAAAATTAACACAAAATTAAATTATACCCATGATAATATCACTTTAGGTCCCTAACACCATTTTATTCATTTCACTCCTTGAACCATACCATTAGGTCTACTCACAATTAGGCCTTCTTACTACCAAAAAGTCTTCTTTGAATATCTCAAGAATACACTTAACTTTGACATATAACTATATTAAAAAACCACATGGATATAAAATAAATTAAAATTATTTTCATCACAAAGTTTATTATATTTCACCATATAGGGCAAAAGACCTAAAACTGATCACTTTCATTTGCTCACTCAGAACTGCAAATAGGCTTCAAAACCCAGTCAAGAACCTTTGACTTTTCTCACATTTATAGGAGTTTATAAGGAATATAAATATATTAAAATGAACATATGAGACATATATAAAAAATTAATGTGCATTATATTCTTCAAATCTATGTATAATGACTCAGAAACATCATTCTCACTCATACATAAAAAATTGCATGTAGCTCCAAAAACACAGTCATGGAAACCAAGATTTAGAACACTTGTGTGAACACTTTTATGAAATTAAAAAGGGTTTATATTATCCTTAATAATAATTATAACATATTAAAATATATATATTATATGGTTCAATATCAATATTTGTCTTACAGACCAATCTCATGTCTTCACCCTATACAGACCTCACTGTGTTAGATAGGTCACTTTGAGAACAACTATTTGATTATATATGAGAATATTAAAAAATTGTATTAAATGGGTAAATTTTATATATGAATTTATAAATAAACCTATGCATTTTTATCCATCCCTAATCCATTTCAATCCATCCCTAAACTCATTCTCACTTTTACCTAGTTTTTTCACTATCTTCCTCATTAGGCCTATTTAGTGATAAGTCAACTTCCATGACTAGTTTAACATATTTAAGGTTTGAAACCTGATCATAAAATTACATGGGAAAATAAGAAAAATATCATACATAATCCTCTAATCATTTTCACTCTTTGACCTGGTCAACCCTACCTGCTACATCAAAAATTTGAGAAACAAGGGATTTCCTATAGCTTCCACTCACTCTTCTGATAGAAAAATTCCACCTAGAGAAACATGTGAGATCCCTATACATGTTATGATTATAAAAATAGGTCAAACAAAAAATTATGAGTTATTTTCAACAAGATCTTCCATATTAGGTCATTATAAGGGTTTTAGGAGGGTTTAGACTGCCTTCCATTCTTAGCAATTGTTCATAAAGGATTGCCCCTCAAACCCAAAACCAATGCCAATATATTTGATATAGGAGCCTTCAAAAACTACCATGAGATAATTGGATCCTCATGTAAATATTTCATGTGCCAATGAGCATAATAAAGAAATTCTTTGGTCTACTATATCTCATTTGTGCACACATAAAGCTTCAAAACCAAATTTCATGCTTTATACTTTAGTCTATGACCTCAGACTTGGTCAAAACACTTTATACAACCTATCAAACCTGTAAAAATTCTATCATGAGATCTATCACCCTATAAACTAATATTGACCCCTCATTAGGCCATACTAGGTCTATTTACGTACTAGGCCAAAAAATGCTAGTCACGCTTAGACCATGAACACACCTTATGCTATGACCTTAACCTTTGGCATGTATTGGGATATGTGTGTCCAAATTGTGGCTTACATACCTATTTTATATTCTTGTTACATTTATATATATTATTATTTAGGTTGGCCTACCAAATAACCATGGCTAAGTAGACAATATATAGGAGGTAGTGGTTAGTCTTTGATCATCATGTTAAATATTCTACTCTTAGTGCATTATTGTGGAGGTTTCCCCTTCAAAGTGGCTTTGATATATTATATAGTATTCTTCTCTATTGTCAATTATTATTGTGTGATCTCTCATATTTGCTTATTTTATGTGATATAAAATCATTTTGTACAAACATTTAAGTAATTTCATTACAAGTGGTATCAGAGCTTTAATTTGGGAAAGTTTCCTGTGACATTATTTTTTTGGATCTAGTGAGGCACAAATTTTGTGAGGGGAAGGAGAGAAAAAACATAGCTTACAATCTAGGAAAAATTATTTTTTTCTGTTAGTGCAGTATTGTTCAAAACATTTTTTGAAAAAAAATTATAAAAAGAAACTCTATTTTTTTTTTGATTTGCAACTTATTCTCAACGAGATGATCAAAATGGTATATTCTATTAGTACACTTTTTTGTGCCAAAATTTTTACCTAGTGCGCAAAGATAGTCATTGGATTCATCTTGTTGAGGTGATCACAAGGGTACCATCTCCCATTACACTTTTTTGGGGAAAAAACCCTCCTAGGGTTTGTATATGGCTAGTCCTTCTACACGGGGACAAAAAGGGGGGAAATAAACTCCTAAGAATCTTACTAATGACATGGAATTTGGAACTTCAAATCTATTGATTTCTCAACTTTAGGTTGACATAAAGGGCTTGGTGTGGCATGATGACTTTATTATAGTTCAAAAAAATATTTGAAGGATGAAAAAAGAGATTAATGGGGTTCACAATAAATTAAATCAGATCACTACTTCATTGGTTTCTCTTTCATCTTAGTTATGGTCAAACAACCCTCTACTTCATCATTTAGGCCCTTTTCCTCTCAAACTAACATCTCTAATTCTAGTGTGAAACCAATGTTACCCAAAGTGGACATGCATAAGTTTGATGGTAAGGATCCTCTTACTTGGATTACCCAAATTTAGAATTTATTTGATCTACATCAAACTTCTGGTTCTCAAAAGGTGATAGTGGCATCTTTGTATCTAGAACCTGAGCAGTTCATTTGGTATTGCTAGTTGTGTGCTCAAAATAAAAATAATGGTGCTCCTATTACATGGTCTATTTTCACTGATGAGTTATTGGATCATTATAGGAATAATATCTCTAAGAACTACTTTAGCCAATCAACCAAACTATGGAAAACAAGAATTATGAAGGATTATATTCATCAATTTAGAATCTATCCTTACGGGTAGAAGACATCACTGAGGAAAATTTAATTGATCCATTTTTTGGTGTTGTTAAAGATAAAATCCAATTGAAGGTTAGGATGTTTAACCTAGTATCTATATGAGAATCTATCATATGGGTATGCATGGCAGAGGAAAAAGAGATGATCAAATAGAAAACCTTCACTACTAGTCATGATCGCACCTTTCCAACACCATCATATCCTCAACCCACCAAGATAACACCTTAAAAAATTGAGGATAAATAATCCAAAGGGTTGCATTATTGTTTTGATATCAAATAGAGAAAATACCATCATTGTGTTGAGAATAAGTTGTTTTACATCAAAGGTGCCAATGAGGATGATGATGATGAGGAGGCACTTGGTAAGGATGAAGAATGTCCTGAGGAAGAATCTGAAGACTCTTAGCCTACTATTTCCTATCATTCCCTTTTAGGTATTATTACTCTCCAAACTCTTAAAGTGGTGGGTTTATTATATAAATAGAAGGTCACTATTCTAATTGATTATAAGATCACACACACCTTCATCAACAATAAGTTGGCTGCTCACTTGAATTGTTTCAATTATCCCACTCCAAAATTTCAAGTCATGATTACAAATGGTGGTACTGTCAGTTTCTCAAGACAATTCCATATTATTAAGCTATCCATGGGAGACTACTTGTTGGATTATCTTATGCTTTGTATTCCCATGGGGGGAGCTGACATTGTTCTAGAAGTACAGTGGTTCACTACTTTGGGCACTACTGAGATGAATTTCAAAGAATTATTCATGCATTTTCATTCTAAGGGAAGGACATTTGAGCTAAGGGGATAAAGGGATAAATATACATAACTTGTTAGCTCCCATAAAATGAAAAAGATTATCTGAAAGGGTGCTAAAGGATTTGTAGCTTGCTTGTTTTCCATGGAAGTTCATCCAACTCAACCATTTACACCTCCTGATCTACAACAAGTGATTGATGCCCATTAAGTTGTTTTTGGTGACATACCAAAAGGACTTCCACCTAACCACATGCATGATCATGTTATCAAAATTATTCCTATCAGTACATCACTCAACATTAGGCCATACAGGTATCCCTATGCCCAAAAAAGTGAAATTGAAAAGATAGTACAGGAGATGTTGGATGTAGGAATCATTTTCCATAGCTAAAGTGAATATTCTTCACCAGTTGTCATGGTGAAAAAGAAAGATAACACTTGGAGGATGTGACCTGACTATAAGGAACTCAACAAGTACACTATCAAAGATAAGTTTCCTATTCCTATCATTGATGATTTACTAGATGAATTAAATGGTGATCTTTATTTTACCAAGTTAGATCCACATTTTAGGTATCATCAAATTTGGATCCATGAAGAAGACATAACCAAAACCACTTTCAGGACTCATGAGGGCCATTATGAGTTTTTGTTTATGCCTTTTGGGATAAAAAATGCACCATCTACCTTTCAGAGTTTGATGAATATTATTTTTAGGCCATTTTTTAGGAAATTTATTCTGGTATTTTTTGATGATATCCTCATTTACATTAAAATTTGTGAAGACCATTTGCACCATCTAAAATAGGTACTCTCAATTTTGGAACAACATCAATTATATGTCAAACCTTCCAAATGTACTTTTGGAGCTTGTGAGGTTGAGTGTTTTGGTCATCTAGTTTTACATACAAGAGTAAAAGTGGATCATAAAAAAATCCAAGCAATGGTGGATTGGCCGATTCCTATCACACTCAAGCAACTAAGGAGATTTTTGGGGCTAACTAGTTAATATTGTAGGTTTTTCAAAAATTATGGTAGAATTTTAGCCCCACTCACATATTTTTTAAAGAAAGACTCCTTTCAGTGTATTGATACAGCTATCAGGGCATTTGAACAATTGAAACTAGTGATGTGCACCACTTCAGTGTTGGCTACTCTTGATTTTTCCAAGAATTTTATGGTTGAAAGTGATGTATCTGGGTATGGTATGGATGTTATAATCATGAAATAAGGTAGACCACTTGCATTTGAAAGTCATCAATTAAAGGGTAACACTTAGCACAAGCCCATTTATGAGAAGGAAATGATGGCCATTTTATTGCAGTCAAACAATGGAGGCCTTATTTTAGGAGTCATCACTTTCAGGTAAAGACTGATCATGATAGTCTCAAATATTTTTTAGAAGAAAGGTTATCATCTGAAGAACAATAGAAATGGGTAACTAAGATTTTAGGCTATAATTTTGAAATATTTTACAAGAAAGGTATGGACAATGTAGTGGTAGATGCACTATTTAGGAAGGATGAATAAGTTGAGGCATTTCTATATGCTATGATCATTCTACAGGTAGATTGGCTAGAGGAAGCACAATCAAAATGGGACAAGGATAATTTTACCCATAATTTGATTTAGAATCTTCAATAAGATTTGGGTGGATTTGAAAAATTCACATGGAAGGGTGATGCATTATGGTATAAAGATAGATTATATCTATGTAAGAATTATCTTCTTAAATAATAAATCTTTCAGGAATTTCATGTAACTCCAATTGGGGGTCATTCAAGATTTTTGAAAACCTATCATAGAATCAATTAGGATTTTTTTGGGAAGGACTAAAGGGGGATGTCCAGAAATATGTGGCTAAAGGTATGATCTATCAACAAAATAAAGGAGAAACCATCAAAACCCCAAGTCTTTTGCAACCTTTATCCATCCCTAGTCAACATTTGTAAGAGGTGTATATGGATTTCATTACAGGGTTACCAAGATCTAATGGTCAAAATATTATCATGGTTGTGGTAGATCATCGTAGTAAGTATGCCCATTTTTATTCTTTATCATAACCATTTGTTGCTAGTATAATAGATTCGACTTTTTTCAATACAATTCATAAATTGCATGGTACCCCTATGATCATTGTCAGTGATCGAGATCTCATCTTCACTAGTAATTTTTGGATGGAGTTATTTACATGTTTGGGCACCCAGTTAGCTCATAGTTCATCCTATAATCCTTAATCAGATGGACAAATTGAGGTAGTCAACAAATGTCTAAAATGATATCTTCATTGTTTTGTTTCTGATAAACATGATAAATGGGTTCATTGGTTACCACTTACTGAATGGTGGTATAATACTTATGTTCATAGTTCTTATAGAATGTCTTCTTTTCTAGCACTATATGGATACCACCCTCCATCCATCACTTTAACCTTGAAGGTCCATCTTAAGGTTCATGTAGTTGAATAATATATTCACCATCAATAGGAGGTCCTTCCTAGTTTAGGTGAAAATTTAGCCATGGCCTAGAATCACATGAAATAATAGGTAGATCAACATAGGAGGGAGAGGCACTTTGACATTGGTGATTGGGTTTTTGTTTAATTACATCCATATAAGAAGATGTTCATGAAGAAACAAAAAAAGGATAACAATTTATCCCTTAAGTATTATGGGCCTTATCAAATCTTATAGAAAATTGGTAGTGTGACCCACAAGTTAGAGTTTCCTTCCTCCACTCACATAAAATAAAGTCATTGGACACAAAGTTACTACCCAAGATAAGTTATAAAAATTGGATGAGGAAGGAAGAGTTATTATTGATCTTAAGGTGATCCTTAAAATATGCACTAAGCATTTATGGTCTCGAGAGATTAAGGAGTATCTGATTAAATGGAAGAATCTGCCCTATGAAGATGCTACTTGGGATGATGAATATTTTGTGCAACAACATTTAAAGTTGACTCAACATTGAGGATGCATTGTTTTTAAGGGGAGGGGCATGATACACCCTTAACCTTTGGTATGTCTTAGGATATGTATGCCTGACTTGTGGCTTACATACCTCTTTTATATTCTTGTTACATTTCTCTATGTTTTTAGTTGGGTCAGCCTATGGAATAACCATGGATATATAGACTATATTTAGGAGGTAGTGGTTAGTCTTTGATCATCATGTTAAGTATTATGATCTTAGTGCATTATTATGGAGGTTTCCCCCTCAAAGTGGCTTTGCTATATTATCTAGTATTCTACTCTACTATCAATTATTATTGTGTGGTCTCTCATATTTGCTTATTATGTATGATATAAAATCATTCTATGTGAACATCTAAGTAATTTCATTACAACTTAAAACCTATTTTAATGTTATCAAAACCTCATTATCATGTCATAAAACCTCATAAATTTCTCACACATTGCCAATATTCTTATTGCAAGCCTTAAACTTGTCACCTCATCATGTTGCCAAGCCTGTGTCTTCTCACTAGGTCTTTTTAAGAAAAGACTAAGCCAAGAGCTGAACTATAAACCTCCTCTAAAATATTTTATACATTATACACATGTTTAAATAGTGTCAAACACATTATTACATTCTATACCAATGATTTTCATGCATGATAACACCTCAAGACTTCTTATAAGGTCAGGCAGAGTCTACGCCTAGTTTGGTTTCATGTTAAGGATTAAGACCATACCCCCAATTATTTACATTAAATATTTCATAAGTGTTTCAAAACTTCATATGCATGCTTATGCATCATTAAACATCCACTTATACCTATGTGTATCCATTTTACTAGACCACCATCTTCACACACATGATCATGATATGACAATGTTCCTCAAGAATAGTGCTTAAAAGTATGCTTACCTTGTGTCTTAATCTTGACCTTGACATGTCATCAGCCTCAAAATTACTAGGGTGCCTTCAAATTCTCTCGTCACTTTATCACTTGGTTTCCTTGTCACATACCATGCATCTTCATAAGAACATCTCTATGACATCAATGCCAACATTAATGTCATAATAACAACGACATGAACATAACTCAACACCATCCACCTCAATTATAATTTAGATTTAGAGTTTGAAATTTCTCATATAAAACCATCCATGATAAATAAAAACTCCAATATTTTTTATTATAATACATGGTTATTTATAAAACTGAGACCCAAAACCCATGCCTTAGACTGAATTTTCACCAATCCTAAAATGTTAGGGGCCTTATTGTAAGAATATTTGGTGTGCATATAACCCACATCAACATGATCCTTATTTTGAAATTAGTTTTGGAACACAAATTATCTTTTATATGTTTAAATTAATATCAATTTATTATTCATGAGATTGTAAGTCTATGAGATAATTTTCATACCTAATAATTTTGTATTAAACATTGGAAACTTCATACGTAAGAGTTAGGATTTATACATGACACCAAGAATAATTAAATGACTTTAATTATAGATCGTATCCTAACAATAGAGTTAGAGTGAATTTAGGGGTCACCCATTATTTCCATAAGTCCTATGATCATATCCTTATACCTCAGTACTCTTTAGGAATCTTATGCCATTCTATATTGCATTGTTTTAGGGAGATGCATGATGACTCATTTTATCTACATGGATTCTCTCTTCTCTATTATTCTATGCATTTATACCTTCATGGAATGGCATGTCCACTCATATAGGATGAGAAGTGTGTGATGGATATAAAAGGATCTATAGTTGGAATTAAATTTATCCAATGATTCTCTTCCTCTTCTACTTCCTATAAGGTATTTCAGTGACGATGATGACCTGCAGAGATTTGGTGGATTTCCTTATGAATAATTATTCACATATGATTATTTTGACATATAACTAGAATTATTGAATATTGTATTGTTATTGGAAAATATAAATCCATGTATTATTAATTTAATGTAAACATTTTAATTTGTTATGATTCTAATTTGTGCATTACTTTAGAATTATACTATTAATTTGAGAATAAATGAAGTTGACTTGCATTATGTTTGTAATTGAAAATGAAGAATGATTTGATCTCAATTATCATGAGGGTGTCATTGATATAACACAAATTCATATTCCATGAGGGAAGAAAATACACTTTTATTCTAGTATTAAATGTGTATCATGATTCCAAAATGTGAACATGTAATTTATTTTTTAGTGGTGTAGACCAAAATGAATGATTGATTTGAAAAATATTTTAATGGAGGAAATTAAAAATATATATATTCAGAAAAATTTTCTGGTACCTAACTAGAAGGTTCTTACATTGTGTGACTAAGATAATGGTAAATAACTTTTTTATTTTTTTGTATTTTTTAATGTTTTTTGTAATTTTTTTTATATTTTAAATTATTATTTTTATTTTATAATTTTGGTAATGAATGCACACAAGATACTATGTATGATGAACATACATCATAATGATGTATCAATTAAGCAATATATGTATGGATGACTAGTGTCTATGTATCACACAAATTTTAGTCATGAATGTATAGATGTTATAAAATTAGTTTTAAAAGTGGCATACAATAAGTGAAGAAACACTAGATAATGAATGTGATAAGCACCATGAATGATGAGGCCTAAATCTAGTTTTAACTTCAAATAAATAAGTGTCAAAGTCCATATATGTTGTATATATTGTAACTCTAGATATGTGGTAAAAATATCAAGTAGATGACTATGTGTATTAAAACCATATTAAATTAAATCAAATAAATAAAAATTGAAACACAAGGCAAAATTTTTAAGATGCATGTGTTTTATACCATGTTATGTCTTTGAGGATTAATTCATGTAGTGGGGGAAATTAGAATCTCCAAATATGTTTCAGCATAAAATAGGTCATCATCATCATCATCAAAGTTTTTTTTTCATTGATATTTGGCCATATGTCCACTATTTTCAATTGGAGGAGTCAAACACTCATCATAAAGCATACAATATGTAGGAACACAAGTATAAACCCTAGAGGTGCATATATGAGAAACATTTGCATTATTTACTTCTTTATCCACTTGTATTATTTCATCAACAAGATTAGGGATTATGATAAAATATGGTTTTAAAGATTGGATAATGTATTTAATACTTTCATGATTTGAAACCCTTAGATTTTATAATCCAACAAAGATATACCACTCTCGTCAATTTTTATAATGTAAACCATGGTGATAAACAACCATTAAACATATAAAATTATATGAACCCTATGGAAAAGAAGGGTGAATAAAATATACAGGATATGCAAAGATGAAAATCAGATTTGGATTAAAATGGCACAACCCTAATAGAAATGATGGTTTTTGAAACCTTAAGTTGAATTTAAACAAATATCAAGGTTTACCATTTATGTTTACCCAAATTATGGGTTTATGCAAAATGATGATGAACAGTTGTACTGAATAGATCTAATAATACATCTATGTGTTATGCATCAAATTTGTACCCTTTATCAGGTAGTTCAATCCTTCCAAATTTTATGTAACATTAAAAAACCTCAAGGTTGTGGGTACCTTATTAGAGAGGTTAATCTCTAGGTTAAAGGGCTATATCCCCTTGATGAATTACATAGGCTCAAACACTACTTTAACAATTGTTAGGAAAAGGGAAAGAAACCTACTCTAATGGAGGTGATGTACCAAATATGAACTGATCACTACCAACTAATTGTAATTACACTTCAAACAAGATACTAAATTGCACATGACACTAATCCAAATACACCTCTCTACATCAATGTTTCTCATGAAGTTTTATGAAGAAAGATTGAGATAAGAATACTAGTCAAGAGGTCATGACATGACACTAATGAAAGACAACTCATTAAATCCCTACACAGTCCATTTGAACACTTTAAGAGGCCTATAAAAAGAATTTCAAAATGAATATGAAGTCTAAACAAGGATAACATACCAAGGAAGCTAAAATATCACTTATCAAGATCAACTAGTTAAGAATTCATATTGAAACTAGTCCATGGAGAAGGTAAACACAAGTTCTTTATTCATCAAAGGTTGCAAATAGACAGGGCTTCACCATAACCAAGTAGAGGCTACAAACTTATCCAATTAAGGATCAATATATAACCAATTAATACTAAATGTATAAGTGTCAAAAAGGGTTTAAAATAATAAATAAGTTTCAAAATACCCCATTAGTTCCCAAAAGATAAGTGTTAGTCTCTTGAAGATGCTTTTCTACTCCAAGTGGCATGGAAGTTTCAATCTTTGCTTGACACCTTGACAAACTCTCCAAAATTGCCCTTTATCTTGGCTTGTGTATGGAAAAGTATAATTATTTATGATTAAATAATTTTTAATTACACCTTCTATCTACTCTTAACACCTCTCAACTGATCTCTTCAGGTTCTCTTTGACACATCATTTCATTCTCTTGCTAGGTGTCTAGAAATCTCTTCACCTCATTAGGCCAATCTTACTTACAAGTGTAAAATTTTTAATTCATCTTCTACAGATAATTGTCTCCATGGATGATATATTCAACTCATATCAGACCTATGAAAACTCATTTGGAGGTATCAAACTACCTTCAAGAACTCATTTTGCACAAAATTTCCAAATTGGCTTAATTCCTTGTAGCCTAAAAATCATGAAAACCTCCTTGTTTATAGAAGTGTAAAGATGGTAAAAATAATTTGGAGGAATATTTTATGACTTAGTATGGCTTTACATCTCTATGGACAGTTTTGGGTCTTGAGAGTGAGTGAAAGTATCATTTTCTATTGTTTCTCTCTCCTAGCCAGGTCTCAATTAGGCCTCCCTACCTAGAGACTAAATTCTTAGTCCATAAGCCTCCCACACATATGAAACCTCAAATAAATTTATGATTAAATTTAATTACCCATTTAATATCATCCATCTCAAATTTGAGTTTTTGAAACCTTGTACAGACCTCCCAAGTAGCTTAAAACAACCTTATTTAGCCTATTCCCTATAGTTTCATACTTACAAGTACAAACCAAAAGAATGAGGTGTTACTCAAGAGATTTTTCAACATGATTTAGGTCATTTTTAAATTAATACAATCCATATGGAGGCATTAAAATCACCATCTCCTTGTTTGGGTTAGATTTGGTCTTTAGGCAGCCTAGAAGTGCCTTAGGGTCTTAAGGATGATTCATAAAGGATGGGCTATAGATGATCATCCAAATGCCATGAATAATGAGTACACATGGGTTTGGTATTGAGTTTAAAATGACCTAAATATGTCTATGTCATCCAAACTTTCCTACTCATAGGATTCTCTTGTCACACGTCTTCTCTAATTCTGTTGCATCCTCATTGATCTATGCTTAGGGTTTGTATGTCAACTAGTATAAATGACCCTAGATGACTGTGTTTTCCCTTTTATCATCAATTTTTTTGATATTTAAGCCTATGTAAACTTTTATATGTTCTATACCATATCAATTAACTTATCAAAACTCTCAAACCATCATTTTACCTCTAATAAACCACTTTGTTCATGATTGTACTTTGTGGTCTGTGTGTTGGACTTAGACTTGTTAGGCCTAAATAGAGTTTACAATATTTGATTAAATTTTGTATGGATATAAGTGTTAAATATAGTCATGTTATCATCATGAAACATATCCAAATTAATTTTCTTCTTTCAAGTTTCTCATAGACCTCTAACTCTCTCAAACAAGAAACTATCCTCTCTTGGAAAATAAGCCTATAATTTCATTTGACTATGAAAATATGGCTGAAGTGAGTTGGTTTAGTATCATTTCTCATGAATATTCTTAAAGGTACATTTATTTTATTAACCTTATATATTATAATTACCTATATATGACATCAAAAAACTCCTCTCACACTACACAAGCACTTTCACTCAATAAACAAACATACCCGTAGGTTTCATGACTATGAAACTAGGGTTGAGAGCTCTATTTTGGCCAATCTCCTTGGTAAATCCTTCAAATTTTTATTTTTATTAATCTTGAATTAAATTATTTCATATATATTACATTTTATTGAGATATAATTTCATGTTATTAATATGTACTCAGCCTACTTATCCAAACTTGAAATTGCCCTGATCTCTCTAACAAACCTGTAGGTGATCACTAGGAAATGTTTGAGTGCATTTATGTTTTAGTGATCCAATAATAATTATTTAAAAATAATTGTATTTTTTCATTTCTTGATATTCATAAAAATTTCTCCTTGGTCATTTTCCTTTTTCCTTTCACAAACACTCACTTGCTCTTTGACTATCTTTTCAAATTGAAGTTGTAGTTGACTATTGGAGATGGTTTAAATATGAGCCTTATAATTGGTTTTATAAAAAATTTCATTGTGACTTGAAGGTAGTTAAAATTCATGTAAATTACATATCACTACTCCATAAGCTTCACTAACCCCTTTATATCATCTTCATACCTTTGCCCTCTTCAAACCTATGTGTGAGTATTAGGGTTGTATATTAAGTCTTCTTGAATCTCTCTTGGTTTCCAAGTGGTTTAAGTGCCTTAAGTAGTCTATGTATTCTATATTGATATATTAATTTTTACAACCTGATATTATTGGTATATATAATTTTTTTTTTTCCAAAAGAGGACAATTAGCTTTCAGTCAAAAGAGGACTTATAGGTCTATCGCCTGTAGGTCTCTATTCTACTTGCTTAAGCTTTTTAAGACAACTTCTTAAGCCCTATGGCACTTTTATAGGTGTATAAAATATTGTATCACTATATATAACCTATAAATAGATTAAATTTTTTTTAAAAACATTATTCCATCCTTAAACTTGATCATTTATATGTATTGGCCTGAGTGTATAATCAATCTATATGCAAGTTTTGTGTATGAGAGTTAGAACATTTAGTATGTTTATATCACTTGATGATGGTAGTGGGGTTATTAAAATAAATATTAATGTATGAGGGGATTTATAATGTCTCTCCATGGATCTGATCATATTTAAATTGAAACCTAAGATCCATAAGTGGTCACTTACAAGTCTGTGGACTTGTGAGTGACTGAAGCACCTTGTAGCCTTGTTTGAGAGTGTAGACTTGGAATTGTTTTCACTACCTTGGAATAATAACCTTATAAATTAAATTATTATGTGATATGAATAGTTTCTCATTTAAATTTTATCCAAGATAAACCTCTTTACTACAAGAAACTATTCATGCATAGTGTCATGTTTCCATGAGTGAGAAACTTGGTATCTCTTGAAGAGGAAGATACCATTTTAAGAAATGAAACTATGAAACATCTGAGAGTGATGGATTATCCATAAGAAATTAAGTATTTGGAAACTTTATGAAGGTTTAAACTCTTTAACTTAACCAAAATTCTTACAATAGGTTGGTGTATTTCATACAACCAAGACACTAGTTCCCTTGAAGAAGACACTTCATGAAATTGAGTTGATTAATGAAAAAAAGATATAAATGACTTGTATAATTTATAAAAACATCCCCAAAAATTAATTATAATCCATATAAATCTATGGTGAATAAAAAAAGGAAATTCAGACCCTACTCGGATGAACATGACATAATGACCTCTTGTCACTCTTAGAGATTGTTCATAAATAAGAGGGGTTGAATATGAAAACTATTAATACAAAATGGAAGCCTAATAGGACCCCCTCCTCTGTAAATCAAGACTCAACTCTCTCTCCTTTATCCATACCTTTCACTTGAATTTTGTCCTTATAAGCTTGTGAAGGTAGTGATGGAGAGAAGGAGGAGTATTTTACAATTTTAGGACCTAAAAATTGATACAAGGATGGAATATGACCTATGGAAGTCATGGGACACCTATGAAACATTTTATTCAAAAAATTAATTCATAAGTCCATACAAGTGAGTGAAAACTACCTTCTAAAGAGTTGAAATCAAAATTGTAACCATTTTATGACATGATAATATATGCAGCAATTATGTAAATAATCCAAGATCCTTGAAAAGTTTATTTTATGGATCCTTTACTTTGGTGGGATTTTACATACATGAAAGTTAGCAAAAATCACATTTTTCTCATTTTTTCATACCTTAAAGTCTACAAATCAACTTAAGCTTTCCAAATTAACATGAAATGCTTGTATAAGTTGATTAAGGAATGAAATTGACTTTAATGACACCTAAGTACCTATGACACCACTTGACCAATTTTCATGATTTCATGACATGGCTAGATCACTATATGACTAAAATAAGAAGTTACCTTAAGTTATCCAAACTTACCTTAAACAATGCTAATAAGGTTTTGTGAATACATTTTGAAGGATATTAAGGCATGAAAAAGATTTTAAATATATTATAAAAACATGACAAGAAAGTTTTTTGCCTATAGGGGTTGACATTTTGAACTTGGGGATCAATATTGGTCAATAACTTGGTAATTCATGGGTGTAGCATGCCTACTATGCTAAATAAACTAGTAGTCTTTTCCTGACATTAGGAAATGGAGTCATTTGCACTTATTTTCAAATATAATCAAACTTTGACCATTATAAGACCATATGATTTGACCTTCAAAAAACATAAAATAAAAACAACACACATAAAGCAAAGCAATAAGGCTCACACATGTACTGGCTAAGCACTTATAGAACACAACAAACAAGAAAACAAAGTAACGTGTGTGTGTGTGTGTGTGTGTGTGTGTGTGTGTGTGTGTGTGTGTGTGTGTGTGTGTGTGTGTGTGTGTGTGTGTGTGTGTGTGTGTGTGTGTGTGTGTAATTGACCTAAAGTTTTCTTCTTCCTCGTGGGTCAAATGGAAAGCTTATGATATATCTTAATCCATGAGATGAATAATGGCATGAAGCAAGTTTATTTTTGAACCTTTCTCTTGTTGACTTCATATTTTCCTTGCTCGCAAATCCTCTTGGCATGTTTTCAAGTCAAGACATGGAAACAAACATGTCACCTATGAATATGAATTACTCTTGTACTTCAAAATATTTATAATGATTCTCTTTAGATATAAATTCATCCAATGATGCTTCATATAAGCATGCTTCTTTGACCTTCATGGAATCTTGAATGAAATCATACTTCTTACCATCTGATACAAGCTCATCATGCTCTTCAAGGATTTTTTCATACTCAGTCCAAGCTTCATCAGTGTCCTCAATGAACATCTCTTATTAAATATCCTTATGAGCATTATCTTCAATAGGCAACATACCCTTGAAAATTCCTTAAATCTCTTTAAAGAGTTCAATATACTACTACCAATCATCTTTGTCCTCTTCTCTTTGATCAACATGAATAAGATCAGCTAGAAGAGTACCTTCCTCTTTCTCTTTAAGAACCACATGCTTGCCAAGAATTTTAAGTCCTTATATGAAAGCATGACATTGCAAGGAAACTTATTCAATTTAATTTTCTTGGCCATTGTGCACTATGTCAACCTAAACTTGCTTACTTAGAGAGTATTCAACATCAAGGTTAGTTGCAACCTCATCAAGCTTGGATGAAATTAGATATTCTTTTTGAAACATGCCATCAAGACCTTCTTCTAGAACATCATCCTTGAAAATTGAAATGTATCTATCTTCCCCAAGTGGGGTACCAATGAATATCTCTTCATCAAAATCATTTTAAGCATATTTATTACACTTTCTTTGATATTCAATTACAACTACAACTTCCTCTTAATTTGATTCCCATAGTATAGGTGCCTCTTCAATAAGGGAGATGGTGGGGAGTGTATACACATAATATTTTAATTTTTTATCAAATATTTATGCTTTACATCTTACAATAACCCATCAAGAATCAATCTCTCTGAGTGCATGCCTTAAAGGGTGCACTGAAAAATGGGTGGATAGACCTTTACTGCTTCACAGAATTGTCGTCCCTTATTGCCACATTATTTCCAATCCAGCCATCTCTTAAAACCATTCCCTAAGCTATTACTCTTCCCTTGCACATTCATCTAGTATTTTTCCTCTTTTTATCTCTCTTTTCCTCACCTTTGTCCCTTTTTGTCACTCGACTATATTTTCACTTAGGAGTTGGTTTGGCCTTTGGCAAACCTAGATCGGGACCTAGTGAATAATTGTCTGGAATTGTATAGGGTCAACCCAGTTGACCTTATCAGCTGAAATATTAAGAAGTATTTAGGTAAATATCCTCCTATATATAAAATATCATTTTATCATTATTTCAATATTAAATCAAAAATTTATTATTTGCTTGCACTTTTTTATAATCTGCTCTTCCACCATTATACTTGAGGAGTCTTAGCTTAGGGTTTGTACTTGGAGAATCTAGTCATATGGATATGTATTAGATGCTTTGGCCTTTCTTAGTTATCATTAAAAACCAAAACAACTTTTTGCAAAGCCCCATTAGCCAAGGGAGAGATTAGTCTTGATGAGTTCACATTCAAGTAAGTATTCTCTAACTTTGCTCTTCTCTTTAGTAGATATAAGTAGAATAATTATTGGCTTCAAATAATATTACTCTTCATATTATATGTATTAGGGTCTTTCTCATACATATACTAATTGAGATTCTATTATACATGTTTTGATTATTTACTAACCCCTCATGTTGTGCCACAAGCTTTGGTGAGCACTAGATTATATTTACTTTTCTTATTATTAGAATATTTGAAATATCAAAACCTAAGACCCCCTTAGGGTTATTTCATGATTGTGTTAGAATGGAGGATTTAAAACCCTCCTTATCATGGTGTATTGTGATAAGTGATCCCCTAATCGGGTATAGTAGATCTCCATATTGGTCATGATCCTGTTTAACAAATGTATTCCCAATCAGAAGTGCAGGTATGCTCTATCTTTTCTGAGGTAAGATTAATTTAGAGACATGTTACATTTCTGATTACATACATTCTAGTAAACCCAACATGAACTAACCATTACAAGATTTATTCACTTATTTCTTTATTTTATCATTATTTTTGTCATATATTTGCCATACTAGGTCAACTGCATTAACCCAGCTCTAACTTATGTGCACAAGTTTAACACACATTCTCATCCATATGACTCTATTCTTTCTATACATGTTATTTTTTAGGTATAGGCTACTAGATCAACTTAGTCAACCCAATACAATTTTACACATTTTTAGACTTCTAGTTCAGATTACTAGGTTAACCTAGTCAGCCATGTACATTTTCAGACATCCTGTGTCACATACTATATCGACCTAATCGACCCTGTACATTTTAGGCACTCAAAAATAGGCTTCTAAAAAGCTAAATTGATCTAATCAACCCTATTAGCAACATTTTCAATAATTTATCAAATTCTTTTTACAACAATCTCACTTCTTTGCATCTTCAGATCTATCAAGGCTCCTTTCTATCCTTTCACTCTTTCCTTATAGTCTTTTCTTTTCACACTTTTTAGTCTTTAAAATTTCTCTTGTATAGTCAACTGGATTGACCCTATCAACCCAGTTATGTATTCTATGTGCTATCTAGATAACTAGATCAACTCTATAGACCCTATTCATTTTCATACCTTGATTCCATAGTATAGAGGTGACACTATCGACCCTATTATGTATTTTATTCATACATTATCAATTATATCAAAATTGTACCATGTTTCAAAGTTATAATTAATCCTTATATGCTATTAATTATCTCACACTTTTATTTCTTGTTGCTTTCATGCTTAGAATAGATCACATAGTCGAATTAGGTGGTTTTCACTTTGCCATTTAGTTTCACTATTTTTCAATTTTATGCACACATGACCAAATCATAAAATATTTATAAAGCACTTTAAAAATTATCTACCCAATGCCAACCTATTTAGATTTCATCACCAAGGGGGAAGTCAACTAAGTTTTCTAGCCAAGTATAAACATGTGGTTAATGGTATATTCTGGCTAAGCACTTGACACCCTTATCACTATAGTGTGTGAAGTGAGGGGGCAGGCCCCAACACTAAGCCTATACTATTGTCAATATAGATCCATTTTAGCCCAAATGTCCTAAAACCATACTTATATTACTTTCTAGTTCCTTACAACTAACTTCCTATCACATTTAAAACCATATTCTAATAATCTAACAAAATTTAGGTTGACCATCTAGTTAGCTTTTACTTTTCAAGTTGATTGCTTGCTCTTTACTCAAATATATTTTGTATTGAAAAAAGTTGCATTGGCCAACATTGGTGTAAATTTTTGTGTTATGTGCCTAAATTCAATCACCCTTATTGATCCAATTGATTGTTTGTTTCCCTTCAGTTCTTACTTTTCTAAATACTTGCAAATTTATTCTTGTTTTAGTACACAGTTATTTCAATCAACATAGTCTGTTATAGACCTTCTAATTTTCCTCATCTGCTATACTAGGATGACCTATTCCCTATGCTACATTGACCCAATCAACCTTTTACTATTTTTTTAGTTTCTATGTTTACTGATCTAGTTCACTATCTTTCCTTGTTAGCATTATGTTCATTTCTTTATAATCATAATGAAGTATCCTATTAGAATCTTCTTGGATAACTTGATTCCATTTAGATATTATATGGGATGTTCATTTCCCCTCTCTTTTCATCCCAATATCACCATCACTCTTGGGGCACCTCTTCCTCTCTTCATCTATGACTTGTAACATGTTGTAAATCACACCACAAGATGAAGTTTATGGGATTGAATATTTTTCTACTTACCAAAGTACTTCTCATCTCCAAAATTTTCAAATTAATTTGGGATAAATTGACATGAATGTAATCAATAATCCCACTCATAATCCATCTTCTAATAATCCTCCCCCTAACACCAATTCAGGGAGTGCTCTTACCAACACCAACCCACCTCCTAATACAACTAAACTTCTTTCCCAAATAATCCAAAAAATGAACATAATGCAAAACTCTAACACTAATCAAATGATGCAACTTCAAAAACATTTGATTAATATGGCTAATCAACCTCCAACTATCCATCCTCAAGATAATCCTAATTATATTCCTCCACCTCTTAGGGATGCCTTAGGAAATGTTATTACTCAACCCATAATTAATAAAAAGATTCTTAAAACTATTCAAAATGAGACTTTATCCCCTTTTATTATATCCATTGATATTGGTAACATATCTCCAACTATTAGGCATGATGGGACTAAAGACCCTGCCTCATTTCTCAAAGCCTTTGGCAACCTTTACAAATAATGGATCCAAACTAATACCATCACCACAACTAAATGTTTAGTTAAAAACTTCATTGGTGATGTATTATAATGGTACAACAAATTAACCCAACACTCTATTTGGTGACTTGAATATTTGGTCAATCCTTTCGTTAAAGAGTTTCAACACAATGATCTTCTAGAAAATTATCTTAGCCACTTCATCAATGCTAAGCAATCTCCCATTGAATTAGATCATGAATTTATAAAAATATGGAAATCTTTAGCTAATAAAGCTGAACATAACATGACTGATGATAACTTATTTAAACTCTTTATCACTGCTTTGACTCCTCTTCAATACAAGGTTTGAACCTTTTCTCCCTAAACGCTTAACAAAGTTCTTGACAAAGCTAAACGTAAAAACATTCTCATGAAGTATTGAAAACTAATACTAAACTTTTAAAAGTTTATTTTCAAACATATACCAATGCTTTCACTATTAATACTCTTCAAACCAAACCTAGAGTTTCCAAAGCTTATTTTTTTCACCTTTTCACACACCACTTTTTGTGCAACAAATGAAACAATTCTTATCACCTTTTAGACCTTTCACTTATCCTAACAATCCTCCTAAGTGGTATGAACCTAATAAATTTTTTAAATTTCATGCCAAGATTGGCCATTCCCATGAGTATTATAGAGGGATCACTACATTTTTTTTTCCTATATGCTTGGTGATTCATTTAATCATGAAGCCATGATCAACCTTCATCATCAAGAGGACACCACTGCTTCTCAAAAGTGACAAACTTCCAAAGCTTTTACTTCCAATAACCAAAAATGTTTTTCTACAACCAACAATCAACATAATACTAAGGATGTATATGCCATTGATGTTGATTATGACCAATATTATAAAAATTCTCAATATGTTAACACTACTAATGTCAATTATCATTACAAGCCAGCTCACAAACATCTTGTTACCAAACCTAAGAATCCATCTTTAGAAGATAACTCCTTAAATATGCTACCACCACTAATCTTTCTTTGAAATCCCATGAGGAACCCTCTCCTCCTTTTGAACCTCCAACCACATCTTTACCTTCAAATTCTACCTTACCTCCTAAATCTAATGTTGGTTCTTATAAATCTCATTGGAACTTTCTTGAAGAACTCAAATCTATGCCTTTTAAGAGTCCTCTTATGGAGTTGGTTCATACTTCCCCCTATCATCACAAGTTCCTCATGTAATAACTTCAAAAAATTGAAGATCCATCTTCTATTGATGAAGAACCACCTCCTATTGAATCTCAACCTAATAACATTAGTACATTGATACTATGTGTCCTTCTTTCAAGCCTTCTATTAATTTACTTGAAGAGGACATGATCAATGATGAAATTCTTTTTTGTGCTAATGATCTACCACTTTTTATTAAAATAGCCATTAACACTACCCTTATCTATAAATTTATAGTTGATGTAGGTTCTAGTATTAATGTGTCATCTTTATGGCTTATCCAACAACTTTGTTATAACAAGGATCATCTTAAGCAAACCCATCTCACTTGTCATGGTTTTGATAAGATAAATCAATAGCCACTTGGTTGTGTTTGGCTTCCATTAACCATCAAACCTAAAACTATTTAAACTAAGCTTATGCTTCTCAATTTACCCTTAGCTTATAACATGCTCCTTGATTACCCATGGAATCATTGAATGAGGGATGTTACTTCTTCTAGTAGCCAATGCATTAAATTCTTACACAATGGAAAATGATATAAGCATGAAGCTAATCCAAACCTATGGAGCATTCAATTTCCTAATCCCAACTCCCAATATCATACTCCTATAAATCCTAAGATCAATAGTGCTCCTTTACCTAAGTTTATCAGCATGAATCCTGATTTAAAATTTACTCTTACAGATTCTGATGATGATGAACCTAATGATTTGAAACATACTTGAAATACTACCAAGCTACCTCCCTATATTTATAGTTGCTTCCTCCTTTATTACCAAGAGACCATATTATTCCTCTTATTGATGAAATTATTAATTTTCCCCATCTATGTAATGCTCAAGAACCTTATCTACCTGAAGATGCCTTCACTTGTAATGATTTTGGAGTGGCCAAATTATTTCAAGATCCTCTTAGCATGTCTCCTCATACATTTAGTAATATCAATATTTCACCTTCTGAAAATCCCTTTGACTCTCAAGCATGTAAAATTTCTCTAACATATGATGAAAATTATATAATGGCCCAAGCTCAATAGTGAGACTTGGATGTCCATCATTATCAAAAAACCTTAGCTCAAATTCATGCTTTTTTTCAGGATGTTCATACCATTTCCATGTATCATGACTTAGATCCCAAGGGTCATGTGCTTCTTGCCAATTTTCCACTTATTAATACTCCTTAGGTGGTAGAACAAATTATACCTTTCAAACCTCTAGAAATTATAACATCTCCTCTATCACCTATCAATCTAATCATTTCATCTGATTCTTCTTCCTTTATCAAAATCATTGACTCCCTAATCTCTTCTAATCCATCTACTTCTCTTAGTCTCAAGATTACACTTGATGCCAAGGCAACTAATGTCTATTAGATACATTCTGAGTATGATAGCCATGGTAATAAAATTCTAGATCTCAAAGTAGATGTCGAGTATTATGGTCCTCTTCCCACCCTACCTAGTGATGAAGCTATTCTTGATATACTTCATGCTTGAGAACCACAACTTCTTTGGAAACATCATAAACTTGGAAATTTTCAAATTAAAACCCCTTGTTTCCATAACTTCATTGCTAGCATTAATCTTAAAAATAATCCTATTTCTACCTTACCTAATGCACATACCACTTTTAAGATGGTTATGCCATTTTTATTGAAGAAATCACTTACTTTTAATATGGTACTCCATCTTGTCATTGACCAATTATAGTATCTCATTAACTATCACCCACTAAACATGATAATATTAACTTATTATTTGATAAATATCATGAGGTTTTTTCTTGGTCCTATGAGGACATGCCTAGTATTTACTTTAGCATTATGGTGCATAATATCATTACTTATCTTGATGCCAAGCTTGTGTATCAAAAGAAAAGGAAATTTCCACATGAGGTTTCCACCTTATATCATAAGGAAATCATAAAATTATTTGATGCTAAATTTATCAAACCAATGAACCGTTCTGATTGGGTCTCTAACTCTATTCTTGTTTGGAAAAAGGTCACTATGGTCATTCACATATGTATTGATTTTTGTAACCTTAACCTTGATTATACCAAATTTAACTTCCCTTTACCTTAAATACCATCATAGATTCCATATTTGGTTTTGAAATGTAATATATTATGGATGGATCCTTAAGATACAATCAGATTCACATTACCCTCGAGGACCAACATAAGACTATTTTCACCATGAAATAGGGCACATTTTGTTATGTCAAAATGCCCTTTGATCTTAAAAATTCTAGAGCCACTTACCAATTAGTAATGACTCACATATTTCATGATATTATCCACAAAAGTATTGAAACCTATGTGGATGATCTCATTGCTAAATCCAAAAATCATCAAACTCATCTATCTAATCTTGATATCATCTTTGATCACATTTTTAAATATCGAGTTAGAATTAATACTTAAAAATGTGTCTTTGGTGTCACATCTAAAAAATTGTTAGGATTCCTAGTTTTTTCTATGGCATTGATGTTAAACCTGATAAGATTAGTTCTATTGTCAACATGCCCATTCCTTGTTCCATTCCTTACATGCATACTTACTTAGGAAAACTTGGGGCAATTTGCTGATTTATCCCCAAAATGGCTTATCACATTCACTCCATCAATTTTCTCCTCAAGAAAGGTATTGCTTTAGAATGGATGGACCCTTATAAAAAATCCTTTGATAACATGAAAGAGTCATTGCTTCGTCCACCTACACTTTGCTCTCCTTCTAATGATTGACCCTTAATTCTATATACTTCTTCCACATTGATATTAGTTGGGGAATGCTTGCCCAACATGATGATATTGGAAGAGAGTATGCTATCTACTACATTAGTTGAAGCCTCATTGATTATGAAACATGTTATACCAAAATTGAATGTGATTTCCTCACCATCTATTTCATATTTGAAAAGCTTTACCATTAGATGCTTTCCCAGACTACTTATGTCATCATTCATTTCAATCCCCTGCATCATTTCTTCTCCAAAGCCTTTATTCCTAGAGATAAAATTGGAAAATGGATGGTCCTTCTTATGGAATTTAATATTCATATCATCACTCAAAAATATTTCAAAGGGAAAGTCATATCTGATCAACTTGTTACAGCTCCTATACCAGCGCCTTCTCCCCTTCAAGATAGTCTTCCAAATGATAATATCCTCTATACTAAAGGTCTTAATCAAGATATTTCTCTTAAAGATTATTTTTATAAATTTACCACTTATCTTAAAGCAAATAATATTGATGAATCCTCTATTCCTTCCAATACTACTAAACCTAAAGTAGTTATCGAGGAGCTTCCTAAAATTATTGTTGACTTACATGAGGATACTTGAACCCTTCAATTTGATGGTGCTAAATGCCTTCAAGGCATTTGGGTAGGTTGCATTCTCACAAGTCCTCTTGGTAAAATCATTCCTTTAGCATTTTAACTCATATTGTATGTACCAAAAATATGGCTAAATAAAAATCACTCATTTTAGGCATGAGAGTTGCTCTTGATTTATAAATTCAGTACCTGCATGCTTTAGGTGATTCTTATCTTATTTGTCACCAAGTCAATGGTGATTATTAATGCAAAATTAAAAATATCATTACTTATAATCAAATTAAAACCACTCTTGCCAAGGATTTCATCTCTTTCACTATTGATCCTATCCGTAGAGATCAAAATTCCATTATTGATTCCTTGGATTCTTTAGATTATCTCTTGCATCCACACTAAGTTATTTTTTATCCTACTTTTCTTATCTAGATACAAAAATATTTGTCTTTTACTCTACCACCATATTTGCTTATATTACACATCAATGCTTTTACCCTTTGACAAAAACCATGGTATCAAGACATTATTCAATTTTTGGAACATCAAACTTATCCTCTTAACTTAGGCTCTTGTGAAAAGACACTCAATCATAAACAAGCTTTCAAATATGTATTTTGACACAACATCCTTTATTATCATAATGTTGAAGGTACATTTCTCTATTGTGTTATGCAAGATGAGGTCCCTCCTCTTCTTAAACAAGCACATAGGTGGAATTTGTGGAGGCTATTGTAGCAAACATGCTATATCCTGAAAATGACTACATATGGGTTACTTTTGGCCTAATATTGAAAAGGATGCAATAGATTTTGATAAAAAGTGTACTCCTTGACAACTTCATGATGATCTAATTCATTCACATCTATCTGAACTTTAATCTATCGAATCTCCTTGGCCATTTTCCACATGGGGATTTGATCTCATTGGTAAATTACCTCACTCCCAAGATGGGCATGTTTTTATCATCACCACTATCAAATATTTTATGAAATTGGTTAAATCCATGCCCCTTGCTATGATCCTACCATTTCTAAATTTATTCTTAATCAAATCATTTGTCATTTTGGTTTTCCATACCATCATTTTAGACAATGATGGTAACTTCAAAAATAATCATGTTAAACAACTTTGTGCTAAATTCATGATCAATCACAAATTTCCCACTCCTTATCATCCAAAATGCAATGGTTAAACTGAGGCCACTTACAAAATTCTCAAAAAAATTCTCTAAAAGATAATTCATGAAACCCACACAAATTAGCATCTTCATATTTACCCTACTCTTTGGGTCTATAGGACTAGCATACATACTACCACTAGGGTAACACCATTATTTCTAGTTTATGGTTTGAATTAGTTATCCTATTAGAGGTTGAGCTTATCTCTCTCTGTATATCTCTTCACAGTATTATTCCTGATAAATAATTTCATGAATCTCACCTTCGTTCCCTTGATATCATTGATGAACTTCATATTTTTGCTTTAAAACATAACCACCAATATAGGGATCATATTACCAAACAACATAACACACATGTTAAAATTCACACATTTAATGTTGGTGATCTTGTCCTTAAATTAGACTACACCCACAATAAAGAAGGTAAATATGCTCAAAAATGGTGGGGCTTCTATTTAGTCAAAGATATTCTTGGTCCAAGTACTTACCATCTTCAAACTAACGAAGGCCATATTTTCAAAGAACCCACCAATGCACAATTCCTTAAAAAGTACTTTGCCTAAAACATTTCCTTCTTTTCATGGTTTTTATCTACATCTATCTAACACTTTTTTCAGGTTACTTACACAGGTCTCTCCCTCTATAACAATTCTCTCTTTTTACAAACCTTTAGTCCTTTTTTTTCTTTTAGTTTCCTCCTTTCTCTCATGAGTTGCATTTTAAAATCACGGATAAGACCCGTTCTTCCTCATGATGTACTATAGTCTTCTTTATTTTAAACTATTTTTACACACCTTTTTGCATCCATTGGATTTATCTTTTTTAAATTGCATTGTAAAGCCATGGATAGGACCCAATCTTCCTCACAAAAATACCATCGTTTTCTTATCTCATTTATGTCTCCAATGCTTTTTGGCACCCTCGTGGGTTTCTCTTTTATGATTTTTAGTGTAAGACCATGGATAAGACCTGGCCTTCCTCATAAAATTACCATCTTGTTATTCCTTTTCTAAAATGTGTTTTTGATCCTTGTTCTCAGCATTAGCTTTTGCTTCTTTGATAGATGGAATTTGCAAAACAATCTATGTTAGCATGTTTTCCTCCATTTCCCTTGCTCTTATGATAAGGAATCACACTTTTTGTCATTATATCCCTTTTTCACCTTTTATCACATTTTTTTTGTGATTTAAAGTAATTCAAATTGTTCCATGTGTCATTCCTCTTGATTTCATTTCCTTTCACTCCACATTGGATAAAATAAGGTCAAAGTCAAGATAGCACTTTTATTTCACCTAGATTTATGAGAATCTTAGACTCCATGCTCTTTGAAGTTCTCTCTTTTAGAAACCAAGTACTAAGTATTTAAATAAAATTCATCTTTAGCACCCATGTTTGGTATTCCAAATCCTTATGGAGGAGGAATAGAAAAATCCATAAAGAAAGTTAAAATCCAAATCATTTGAAATAAAATGCAATGATATCTAAAAGACAACATACAAATTTCAAAAGTCAAAATCACACCAAAAGATGTAATTACAAGCACATCTCCTATCTTTCATTGAATATAAAACTCCATAGTTGGATTCACATAGAGCCAAGATCCCTTGGGGTGCAATAATCCAATAGATTGGAATAGGAGAATTCAACAAGATCTATGGTGTGACCTACTTTCTCATGTAAGTACCCAATCTTCATAGTAGACCAACAGCTCTGTAAGTGGTCTTGATGAATGAGGAACACGTTGTGGGAAGGTAGGTCCATTTTAATTTTCATGCATATAGCCTTCATGGGATAATCTATATACTGCATTTGTTTACCTAAGAATTGTGTGGCTAAGAGATGTTCTTTAGAGTCCTTAAGGTTGAAAGTCCTCTTATTTTGACAAACCTAATTTTAGTGTCTTAACTTCAATAAATAGTTCCTTTACCTTGGTCTTTCCTTCATTATCCCCTCCACCCATTAAATTTCACCCTTTGATAAGCAAATTATGATTTCAAATCTATTTTCCCTTCTTATCCTTCCTTCTTATTCACCTCTTAAAAACATGCTAGCATTATTTTGATTCAATTTTATTTATCCTTAGAACTAAGTAACATGTTTGAGTAACTATGGATTACTTTATTTACACCATAAATTCCATTCCTACACTTACTTTCCTTTCTTTTTACAATTTATCATTTTTTATATTGTCTTTTTTTTATAGACACTTGAGATCATACCTTTTTTCCATTGTTGCATGAGGTTGTCTTGTTACTTCTCACTCATCAATGTTGTTTTCCCTTTTATGCACTTTTTTCCATTGTTGAGTGAGATAAGGATTTGTTAATACTCACTAATAAATGTTGTTTTACCATATTTTTTACTTATTTTTCATTAATTTTTTGTTACATTTGTTTCTATACGATTTCACTTTTTACATTCAAAAGAAAATGAGAAACTAAAAATAAATGGTCTAAGGCTTGTATGTACCTGGATGAAGTCGTGCGCACCATAATCCAGACGTTGTGAGAACTCCTCTTTGGTTGTGGAGGATGACACCTGTAGAAGAAAGAGACTAAAACAAAGAAGGCGTTAGATGAGGAGATGGTGAGATTCCAAGCAAAATCTTGATCCCAAAAGCAAAAGCTTGAGGGATGTCAACCCACTAATTGATAAAAATAATGTCTGATAAAAGGCAGAATGATAAAAGACTGAAATAATTAAAAACTAAAAAGGAAATGGAAGCAAATGCTTACCTGAATGTTGCTATCGGCCTGGTCACAGTCACTGGCGTCAGTGGTTCTACCGGCATCGGTTGGTCAAGGTCTGTCGATGTCAGTGGGGGCAGTGGTCTCTGCAGCCGGCGTTGGTCGGGGTAGTAGTCTTTGGACGAGGTCTGGTCGAGTTTTTGGTTTATGGACGAGTCTGTGGACGGGTCTGAGATGGAGTTTGGGCCTTGTTAATGGTCTGTGCAAGGGTCTGGGCAGATTTGCAAGGATAATGGATAGAGTGTATGGTCTAAAAAGGGGCTAGACAGAAGACAGAGGTGATAGGGAGATGAGGAAATAAGGATTCGGGTCTAGTCTGGTGATAGTATGGCTTATAAACAATAAATAGAAAATTGATTACAGAGACATTCTAAGCTATTGAAAATGACATAACAGAAGAGTACGTACCTCTTGCCTACTGAAGAAGAAGTGTAGGAGGTCAGGCTACTGATGTACTTGTTGTTGATGCAGAAGACTGTTGCAAGGTGGGGCTTCTGATACCTGTTGTGATTGATGGTGTAGAATCCTACTGTGTGTACCTGAGAGAGAGAGTGAGAGGTCTAATAAAAAGATTGGCTGATTGATTGATCAGATTGCAAGATTCCAGAGTCAGATGAAGAACAGGGGTGAAGGGAGGATAACGGATGTGGAAAACCGTTATGAAGGAAATCGACATCGGCAATATCGATAACGTTGGTCGACAGCTAATCGACGTTGGCAGCTGGAAGGCAGGAAAAAGGCTAAAAATAGCCTTTCGTCCATTTTCCCAACTGCCAAGTTTAAGTGGCGGGGTAAGAAATGGTCGAGAGGGGTTAAATGGGTGCGAGGATGAGGAATAGGTCATAAATGGGTCATGGGGGGATGAAGGGAATCCAAAGAAGGGCATCCTAGGGTGGTGAGGTGGTAAGGGAGAGAGAATTATTAACTTAAAATAAGATAATTATTTCAAATTAAGAAGACATAGGTTAGGAGTGGTTAAGAGGACCAAGGGGGAGAGAAGGGGAGGATGACCAAGGGAGTAGACATGATTTCAGTGTCTACATTTGCCCCTTTTTGTCTTGTTGGTTGTTCTTGATGAACTGCAAGACAAAAATAGGAGTTGATTGCCCTAGGTCTGAGATGAGGTTGATTTCGTCTTGTTGGTTGTTCAAGTGAACTGCAAGACAAAAACAAGAGGGTTGGTTGCCCTGATTATGGATGAGGTATTCCTCCTCAAAGTAAGAGTCGAGGGAAGGGAACCTGGAATCGGGTGCTGATTTGATAGAAAGTGGATGAAAAATGGTCAGTGTGAATGCTACAATAGTTATGATTGCACGTATACCACTTCACAGGATGGTCAGGTCAAATTATCACAGGTTAAGGGTCGAGGAGTGCCAAAATTGAAATAACTGGATCCCAGCATTAGCCGTAGTTGATCGAGTTATTCAATCTAAGCTGAAGCTCCAATGGTCATCGTGTTCCAAGTATCCTGGGCTCAGGAAGTGCTCCTGGAAACATGAAAATGTCACAAGTAATGGGGATCAACCAGCTTGCGATCCTATACTTGTGAGGGTCAAAAATAGTCTGTGCACAATTTTGCTAACCAGTCGTGTGGTAGCATACATGCAAAAACAACCAAGGCAAAGTCGCCTTGGAAGTGGTCAGGGTCAGAGGAGATAAGCATGATCTCCATGGTCATTGGTCGAGATGAGGCTGAGATAGATAATTGGTCGAATGAATGGGTGGATGAATGTGGCCAAGCTAACCTCAGAACACTGAGTGCTGCCTACATAGCCCCGGTCTTAGGGCCTCAGGCCAATGTAGTTCTCCCTAAAAGGGAGGAAGAGGGTCAAAGGTATGGATTGGTCTTGGTCGAGGTCAAGGTATGGTCAAAGGAGGTCAAAGGAAAGAATGGTTTGTCCATCAAGGAGATGAACAAATGAGGGTGGTTGAGCTAACCCTAGAAGACAGTCGTGTCATATGAGTGCTGCCTACATAGCCCCGGTCTTAGGGCTTCAGACTAATGTAGTTTAGACAAAGAGACAAAATGAGTGATGATTGGTGTGGTCATGTGTTGAAATGATGAGGAGAAGACGATGTTGCAGCCTTTTTCATATTGTGTGATGGTGTATTCTGTAACATTGGTCGAGGGGTCTTTCATCCCTAGCAATTTTTCATATTCGTGATGGATGTATGCTAAAAATGAATTGAGGCTATTTATGCTTCAGCAAGTATTAGTTTATGCTTAACATAATTGTGTCGGGTCAATAGTTTCCATGTGTATTGGTGTCCATAGAAACTATGTGAAATGGACTAGGTCATGTCGTTGGTCTGAAAATGTTTTGGTTGGTTTGGTTTGGGTTTGGTTGGATAGATAATGATTTGGTTGTATGCGTGACCAAGATGTGTCAAAAGTGAAAGGCAAATTGCTTTTTCATTGACAAGGACCAAAATGATGGCATAGGTAAGGGATTGTTTAGAAACAAAAGCCCCATTCATGCATTGCATCATTGACCAGTGGTTGTGTTAGAGAAGCAATTTAATCACTTGACGTTAAGTGAGCTCGAAATCCCTTGAGTATGTTGGGGTGATAAGATTGATTATGAGATGGAAGGGGGAACCCTTTTTGGCAGGAACAATTTTGCCCCTTTTATAGGTGACCCCAAGAATGACTATAGACAAGTCCATGACTTTAAAGGTTGTCAGTCAGTTTTTTTTTTTTGAGGGTGTAGATTGATTGATGCAGGAAGCCTGCGAGGGGATGTTGTCTTGCTTTGTGGTCATGTCATGAAGCTGATCAATGCGGGAAGCTTCAGAGATAGTGCTGTGTATGTAGCAAAATTTAGGAATAGCCATCCTTCGAGGGAGTGGTCTATATTCTGCTTTTTATGTTTTTGATGTGAATTTGGCCTAGCTATCCTTCAAGGGAGCAGTCTAGTAAATACAGTAATGATGATGTAGCTGTCCTTCGAGGGAGCAGTCTACATTTATAGTTTTATGACCTTGGAATATGCATCCCATTTTTATAGTTTTGTTGACTGAACTTTTGGTCATGGACTTGACTATAGAGGTTTAGAGGGTTTCCCTTTTATTAGGACGAAGCGTTCATGCTTGACAAAAGGGTTAGGATTGAGGGTTGAAGGAGATAGGAATGACGATGACAGGGACTGCTCAAGGGATCATGCTCAAGTTAAATGTCAAGTGAATAATTACTTAACTAACAGTGGACTGGTCGAAGATGTAAGGCATAAAGGGGCTCAAATTTTGACAAAGTCCTGACCCATGATTGCATTATGATGCAAGGTCCGAGTCAATTGGGAGCAAACTTGCCCCATTTGCTTCATTCCAAATTAGTCACATGTTGATTGATGTTGAAGGAGTTGGTCAATGTTTGGTCAAAGTTTGGGGTCGATGCTGAATAAGTTGGTTGATATTTGATCAAGGTTTGATTGAGATTAGTTTGAACATTTGGTCAAAGATAGGTTGAATGTTTGGTCGAGGTCGGGTCAACAGTCTGGTTGAGGTCAGGTTGAATGTTTGGTCGAGGTTGGGTTGATGCTTGGTTAAGGCCTAGTCAAGGTTTAGGATTAAAAGAGTGATTGATATTTGGTCAAGACTAGGTTGAAAGGTTGGTCGAGGCTTGGATGAAAGTTGAATTCCCCCAGTGGCTAGGGAGAATGTTTGATAGATTGGTCAAGGTCAGTTGAGGCTTGGTAGCCAGATTGACTGTGTTGATGTCGAATAAGGGGGTTAAAGGTGGCGAAGGGACCATAGTCTGGCGTGGAGATCCCGATTTAAGTGATGAGGTTTGAGAAGCATGGGTTGGTGTTGATGATTTGTCGAAGGGGTGGTCAAGAAGATCCTTGATGAGAAGGGAATCCTTTTTTTGGTGTTGACGAATGACAGCTTTAAGAGTGCAACAACGCTCAGTGTCATGTCTTGGAGTGTGGTGATAATGATAGAATTTAGAGTTGTCGAGCCAAGATGGTCTTGATCCAAGAGTTGATGAGGGGGGTAGTGTTGAAGGTTTGCTAAAAATGTGGTCAAGAAGAAGGGTGTCTTTCTCCAAGCATTGGCGAATGACAATCTTGAGGGCATAACAATGCTCAGTGTCATGCCCAAGTGTGTGATGATATGCACAAATCTGAGTGTCATCAAACCAGGGCAGTTTTGGTCTAAGGGATTGATATGGTTTAAGAGGCAGGAGATTGATGCGAGAAGACTGCAACAAGTGTCGTAATAGCAGGGCATAAGAACCTGCTAATGGGTCTGGATGCTTTGTTGCAGTTGGGGTTGATGACTTTGGTTTGAGAGGCGTAAGAGGTGTTGGTCGTACCATAATTTTTGTGGGTGGTGTAACCACATGTGGAGATGGCACTTTGGTGGTGATAGGTGTTGGATGTTTTTGAGGAAATATATGTCTGATGGGTTGAGAGAGTAATGGAGGCGACTTACCTCTGTGAAGTATGGGAGTAGGAAGCACCCCTATTAAAGTGGATGAATGCGGACCCAAAATTGAAGGTAATGATGAAGGTGGGGGAGGAATCCTTTGGTGTGGTTTAATGGCCTTCATTGGTTTGGGGTGAGGGCCACTATTATACGAGGTGAGGTTAGATACGGGTTTGGGTTTGGATGTGGATGGAGGCGAGTGAGATGTAGCAATCTCAGGCAAAATACAAGAGGAAACCATGACTGGGTCTTCCTCAATCGAAATGGGTGAAGAGACTGGTTCTTCTCTTGGTGGAAAATGAATAGGAGAGTGCGGCTCCTCAAGAGGGCAGAGGGCAAGAATGATCGTGCCCTCTACTTGTGGTTATGGAGTAGGCAGAGTAGGGTCGTCCATTGGTGGGAGGAAGGATGAATGTGGGTTTAATGGCATTGGTGTGGTCAAGGCATCCTCCAGTATAAGAGAGGTGGATGGAGGACTAACAGGAGAAGGGGATTCTTCTACCTGTGCAAGAGGTTGGTCAGAGATCAGAGAATAGACAGTGTCGACTGTGTGTATATCATGGTCTTGAGGGTCATTGGTCATGGTCTAGACATTGTTTTGAGTAGGCGAGTGATTAGAAAAGGGTTGTTTGAAGATGTCGATGTGTTGGTTGGGTGGGGCATTCAGGTTATCCAAGATGAGATCCCCCTTGTCTAGCATGTCTTGGATGATGTTTTTGATGATTTGATAGTTGTCTGTGTCATGGCCTTTGACATGGTGATAATTGCAAAAGTAATTCTCCCTATACCATGTAGGGATAGGTGTTAAGGGGTTGAATTGAAGTGGTTGGATTGAAGGGAGATTGAAGACCCCCTGCTTGACAAGTTTATCCAAGACAGAGGCATATGACTCTCTAATTGGAGTGTATTGACGTTGTATGGGTCGTCGTTGGAAGTGTCTATTGATGTAGTATGATGTTGAAAATTGAGGTTGGTTGGTTATTGTTGAAGATGATGGTCTAAAGATGACAGTGTTTGCCAACCCCTTGGACTAGGAATGGGTAGAAGAAGGTTTAGACGAAGAAGGGTCATTAGATTTTGCATTGTCATTATGCCATTTGACCTTATTTTTGTCGATGGCATAGAGTTCAAGCTTTCTTGCCATGGTGAAAGCTTCGTCGAAAGTGCGGAATGTTTGAATCTGCAAGGTAGAAGAGATGTGCCTAGCACATGCTCGAGAAAAGAGCTCAATGAGCTCAAGTTGAGGCAAGGAGAAGGAGAGCTGGTTGATCAGGCCTCTCCAACGGGCGACAAAATTGACTATGGATTCATCGTCAAATTGCCTGATGGAGTAAAGGTCTGTGATTGAGACTTGTTTGGTGATGTTGATAGAAAAATGGTCGAAAAATAATTGGGTGAGTTGAGTGAATGAAAAGATAGAATGTCTGGTAAGAGAGCTATACCAGTCAAGGGCGGGGCCAGAAAGTGACATTGGGAATGTCTGTAGAAGTAACGCATCGTCATGAGCTATAAGATAACAAGCATGTCTGAATGCTCGTAGGTGTTGTTGTGGGTCCTCCTTACTCTGAAAGCGAGTAAATTGAGGGATTTCCCACTGGTTGGGATAAGGTCAGATGGGCACAGAAGGATGAATAGGTTCGTTGCAAATTTGGTCATAGGAAAGGACATTGCGTGAACCAAAAATAGAGGTCTCAAGACTGGACATCTTGTCCATCAGCATCTTGATGAGATCAACTGATGGATTGGTAGATGGGGCACCCCCTAGGTTGTAGGGTACCTGAAAGGTGGTCGAAGAGGCGTATGACGTACTTGGTTGTGCTTGTGTAGGTGAAACATAAGGGTAGTGCGTCATAGGGATAGATGTCATGGTTAAAGGGGCTCGTGCCATGAAGTTGGAGGACACAAGTTGACTAGATACCACCAGAGGTGGTTGAGTGGCGGCACTGGTAAAAGGATAGGTTGTCACTCCCACGTGTATAGGTGTAAGAGGGGGTGAGGTTGAGACAACCAAGTTCTAGTATGGTGTAGAACTTGGTTGAATTGTGTGTGGTTGAGGGGGCAATGACACCCCGATGGAGGTAGGTTTTAAAATAGATGAGGAGGCCAAACTTTGCATATTGCCATGGTCGAGTGACTGGTCGAGACAATAGGCTGAGTCATGATGGGTTGAGTAGCGGGTGACGTCGATGTCATTGCCGCTACACCTGAAAGGTCTCGCATTTGATTTCTTGCGAGATAGTTTTGGAGGGCTTTGACATTGAGGTCCAAGAATCTTTCAAAATCTTGGTCCCCTTCAGGGACAATGGGGGTCTGAGTCGGGGTCGATCGAGTAGGAGTTCTTTCGGTCTCCGAGTGGAACTCCATTATAGGACTAGTTATGGATGGGGAAGACTAAAGCGGTTGATGCCTCGCATGGTCAAGAAAAGCCTTGGTTTGACTGCATGTCAAAACCATTCAAGGCAAAAGGTTCAAGTTTCAAAAACTATATTTTTTCAATTTTAAAAACTCAGAATGTGGTTTTGGCAAAAAAAGGGTCGGGTTTTAGGCTGCTATTTTGAGAAAAAGACTATGACAGTGACCGACGTCGGTTGAAAAACTGATGTCAGTGAGAAAAGATGGTTGACGTCGATCAGATAACCGATGCCGGTGAGAAAGGTTGCCGATGTCGATGGTAAAACCAATGCCGGTGACTGTGGTTTCCAAAAACCTAAAAGATTTGAGAGTTTTTAGAAAATAGGAGGAAGAACGTCCTCACTAGCTCAAACAAGTAGATAAGAACAGAAAAGACAAAGATGGAGATAGGCAGACCCTAAGCGTTAAATCCTAAGAATCAACTTTTAGAATCTTGTAGCTTATGCCTTAAAGTAATGTTTGGGAAGGTTGGCTGTTAGAATGGGTCCTAAAAGAGGTAGTTTATGGATGGTTTCAGGTTTATTTAGGCGCTCAAGAGTCTGGGTTAGGTTCCGTACATGGCCTGGTGCTAAGGAGCAAGCTCCCCTCACTTCACGAGCCCAGTGATAAGCTGGTCTCACTTAGCCAAAATATATTTTCCCTAGAGATTATCCTCCGCTAGAAAACGGAGTGGGCTTTCCCCTTGGTGGTGAAATCCAAGTGGGATTGCCAGGACGGGTAAGGTATCCATTGGGTGATGAAATCCCAGTCGGGTCTTGTCTCAGGTAAGTTTGATGTTTGATTTGTGCAAGTGATTAGGTTGTGTAACATAGTGTGATTAATTCATGATGTGGTCTAATTAATTACTACGTGTGGACTAAGTATGCAATCAAGAAGAAATGAAATGCAGTGTGTTTTAAGCCCAAGTCAAAATGTGAGTTCGTATGAAGACAAGTTAAGAAAGGGGTGAAGAGTATGATTTTTGACTAGTCTATGATGCAAGAAAAGAAAGAAGAGTTCTTTTTAATCCTACTTATGATGTCTTTTGGAAGATAGAATAAAGAGATGAAAAGGAGAATCCTAATGCACCCTATATGAACAGAAAGAAAAGAACCCAAGGAAGACCCTAGGGTCCCACCAGGCGTGCCAGAATGTTTCTATATGATTTTTATTTTTACATTCAAAAAAAAATGAGAAACCAAAAAGAAATGGTCTAAGGCTTGTATGTACCTAGATGAAGTCGTGTGCACCATAATCCAGACGTTGTGAGAACTCCTCTTTGGTTGTGGAGGATGACACCTGTAGAAGAAAGAGACTAAAACAAAGAAGGCGTTAGATGAGGAGATGGTGGGCTGCCAAGCAAAAGCTTGAGGGATGTTAACCCATTGATTGATAAAAATAATGTCTGATAAAAGGCAGAATGATAAAAGACTGAAATGATTAAAAACTAAAAAGAAAATGGAAGCAAATGCTTACTTGAATGCTGCTGTCAGCTTGGTCACAGTCACCAGCATCGATGGTTCTACCAGCATCAGTTGGTTAAGGTCTATCGACGTCGATTAGTATGCTGATGTCGGTGGGGGCAGTGGTCTCTGTGGCTGGCGTCGGTCGGGGCAGTAGTCTTTGGATGAGGTCTAGTCGAGTTTTTGGTCTGTGGATGGGTCTGAGATGGAGTTTGGGCCTTGTTAATGGTTTGTGCAAGGGTTTGGGCAGAGTTGCAGGGACAATGGACAGAGTGTATGGTCTGAAAAGGGGCCAGACAGAAGAGAGAGGTGATAAGGAGATGGGGAAATAAGGATTTGGGTCTGGTCTGGTGATAGTATGGCTTAGAAACAATAAACATAAAATTGATTACATAGACATTCTAAGCTATTGAAAATGACATAACAGAAGAGTACGTACCTCTTGCCTGCTAAAGAAGAAGTGTAGGAGGCTAGGCTGCTGATGTACCTATTGTTGATGCAGAAGACTGTTACAAGGTGGGGCTTCTGATACCTGTTGTGATTACTGGTGTAGAAGCTTGCTATGTGTACTTGAGAGAGAGTGTGAGAGGTCTGATGGAAAGATTGGCCGATTGATTGATTAGATTTCAAGATTCTAGAGTTAGATGAAGAGCAGGGGCAAAGAGAGGATAACGGATGCAAAAAACTGTTATGAAGGAAACTGACATCGGCAATACCATCGATGTTGGTCGACAGTTGACTGATGTCAGTGGATGGAAGGCAGGAAAAAGGCTTAAAATAGCCTTTCATTCATTTTCCCAACTATCGGGTTTAAGTGGCGGGGTAAGAAATGATCGAGAGGGGTTAAATGGGTGTGAGGATGAGGAATAGGTCATAAATGGGTCATGGGGGGATGAAGAGAATCCAAAGAAGGGCATCCTAGAGTGGTGAGGTGGCAAGGGAGAGAGAATTATTAACTTAAAATAAGATAATTATTTCAAATTAGTAAGACATAGGTTAGGAGTGGTTAAGAGGACCAAGGGGGAGAGAAGGGGAGGACGACCAAGGGAGTAGACACGATTTCAGTGTCTACAACATTTATTTTTGACATGTATCCTTTGTTTGATTTGGTGAGTTTTCCTTTCTTACTTAAGGTTTACTTGTTTGAGTTTTTCAATCTTTAGTAGCCTTGGATTTTTGGTTACCTGATTTACTCTTGTTTTTAAATTGGTCATTTGGTATAACATAGAATTTGTCACCCCAAACTACCAAATTTAAAATTATGTCCATCCTCATAGCACTAGTTATCTTGGATTTCCTACATTTGTTTGTTTTTAATCTTTAGTTTTGTATTCTTGGGTTTGTCAAAAGTAGTCTTTATGCCCTACAAAATCAAAACTAATAAAACAATAGACAACCATACAATGATAAAGGTAAGTCAAGGTATAAATTAAATTTACTTTTTAATCATTTACTTTCAGTTATTTTTCCTTAAAAATACTACAAATTTTTTTTAGCATCAACATTATGTGTTCCTATGTTCTTTCTCGAAGCACCATCCCCTATTGCACCTTAGTGACACATGATGAGATTCAAGTGAGGTATATGTATACACATAATATTTTCAAATTTTTATCAAGTACTAATGCTTGAGATCTTGTAAGAACCCATTGAGACTCAATGTCTCTGAGTACATGTCTTAAAGGGTGCATTGGGAAAGGGGTGGGTAGACCTTTACTAATTTTCAAGATTGTTGTCACTTATTGACACATTATTTCCAATCCAAATATCTCTTAAAACCATTACCTAAGATATTACTCCTCCATTGCACATTCCTCCAATATTTTTACTCTTTCCATCTCTATTTTCCTCACATTTATCATTTTCTATCAGTTGGCTATACTGGTGTTGGGGAATCCAGAACAACACACCTATTCTGATCCCACTTGATAGGATCTTGCTCCTTAGAAAGAGCAAAATATGATTACCAAATACAAGCAATTAAACATGCGGAATTAACCAGAAGCAATAAGTAACTAGAATTCACAAATAGCATAGAGTTTGAGAGACAATACACTATCTTGTATTAATACTCATCCAGAAAAAAAATACAATAAAGAAGATGCCACTTCTTCTCCACACCTCTCAGAAGATTCCCACACCTCAAGTGTTCAGTAATTTTCTTCAAGAGTTCACTCTCCTACCAAAAATGGTCCCAACACACAACTCACACACAAAATTAGTGTCCACCTCTCCAACCAGTCAGTAATAACCCTACCAGTACACCAAGTACTCAAAGTACTTCAAGTAGATCTCCCATGAACCTGCAACTTGCAATTCAACAGACCTTACTTACACATGTAGATCTCTTATGAGCTTGCAACAACCTGTAACTCAATGATCTTACAATGGAAGGATCTTCATTGCCTTCCTTTTTAGCTCATAATTACAATACATGCCAATGGGTCTATAAATAGATCTTAAACTTAAATAATAACTTAGACTCTTAGTTTACTAATAATAGACACGCAACTCAAGACTCAAAATAGCCTTTACATGCAAACATTAGTTCAACAAACTAACTGTTCGTGCAACGAATAGTTTTGGAACACACAGGCAACCGACGTCGGTCCCTGTCTGCCTGGTGCTGACTGACGTCGGCTGACTCCCTATCGATGTTGGTTGCCTTCTGCATTCATCATGACCGAGGTCGGTCATACTGCCGATGTCAGTGTCTCTGGAACTTTAGCAACCTCCTCCATGTCTGCATAGTTGAATCTTTTAGCTCCACAACCTAATAATGTCCCACTTGGAGATAAATAGCTGTAACTATACCTATACCTGTACATCATCTAGTTTGTTTTTTGGCATTGTATCCCTCTTCAAAATCACTCTTGAAGACTAACCACCACAAATATTGTGGTGCAACACCTGTCATCCAAATCACCTACCACATCCACATCTACAAACCCATGTAAAAAATAACTTGACCCTGCATAGCATGTGCACCTACTGCTGGTCCCTCTAAGAATCCACTGAACTGCCCTCCAATGCTTCTTTCCCAGATTGGCTCCAAACTTGTGACAACTCTCACTACTTGGGAAAACTTAGGTCTAGTACATACCATGCACTTAACCTCATTATGTGAATCAAGACACTGTTCTGTGAACTGTCCAACCATCGGCATGCTAACCGGTCTCACACAATCATCCTGAAACAAAGTCAACATGTGACCTTCCATGTCCCTAGAACACACTCATGCCAAAGAATCTTGCTGCTCCGAGATTCCTCATGACATACTTGTGAACTAGCTTTACCTTTAGTTCAACAACTCCCTGTATATGTAACCCTGCAACAAGCACATCATATAGTAATAGGATAATGGAGCTAATATTATCCAACCTGGTAAAGAGAAACACAATGATCAAACCTCCATTGTCCTGCAGCTTATTCAAGACCATATACCCTGGCCTTCCATCTCACATGTCCATTTCCACTCTTCTTTATCCTGAACATCCATTCGCCTCTCAGTGCTTACTTCCAGCTGGCAACTCCACCAAAAACTCTCATTTGGTTCTCTTCCAAGGAATCACATCCTTCATCCATGCCAAGCTCCCACTGTTTCTTGGATCTACCTGCTCTGCTTCTTTAACAACTTCCTAGTTATTTACCATCAGTGAGCAACAAGTAGTGTAAAGAAGGGAAATGATGAATTTTAGGCTTACTTACCCTTTAAGTCTTCCATATGGGCGCTTGAGACTCCTTGACAGTTTGCTGCCTACCCAAAATCTATCTCAGTGATCGATGCCAGTCACATCTCAGTCTGCACCTGACCGACGTCAGTTTCATGCGACTACCTCATCACCGACGTCGGTTCCCCCTAATCGACACTGGTGTTTAATCGTCCCTTAGTCACTAACATCGGGCTACACATAGCTGACATCGGTCCCTGTCTGGTCACTGACGCTGATTTTCTAACCGACGTCAGTCTCTGTGTTTTTCTAGTGAGAAATGACTTTTTCCTGTGAGCTCCTTTTAGATCAAAACCCTATCCAAATCACCCTTGCTCTGCTCAAAATTCTTTATCCCCTTTCACTGATCTCTATCTGTCACCTTCTCCTTGAAAACCAAGGCTTTCCAGCTCTTATCACTAACATTGGATTCCTCAAGAAATGTTACCTTCTTCCTTTGCATACAAAAATCTCAATTCATGCTTTTCAAATCCGAAAGCATACCCTTTGAATCAAGAACATGCATCTCCTTCTTATTCATGTGACCAAGCCTATTAAGCCACATCTTTGAATCTACAGCTGAAGTAGATAACCCAGAAAGAGAATTAGTAATACAAGTAGATAGATAAAGTGTACCTACTTTCTTACCTCTTGCTACAATAAGTGCACCCTTGGTAACCTTCCAAGACTCTGCTGTGAGAGTTACTATGCAACTCTCATCACCCAAACTTCTTACAGAAATCAAATTCATCTCCAGAACTGGGACATGCATGACCTCTTTCAACACCCATGTGTTACCTATCTGCAATTTCAGCTTCACTTTCTCTTTGCCAACCATCTGACAAGGCTTACCATCCCCTAAACAAATTTATTCAAAGTCTCCCTGGACATACTCATGAAAAAATTCCCTATTTGGGGATGCATGAAAAGAGGCACCAAAATCTAAAACCCAAGATTCTACTTTATCTAAGGAACATACCAGAGCATCTTGTGCAACATAATCCACAACATTTGCTTCTTCTTCATGTCCTTCATGCTGATCTTCATTCAACCAACAATCTCTCTTTAAGTGCCCTTGCTTTCCACATTTCTAGCAGGTTATTCTACCATACCTAGACTTGGATCTCCTGCCTATCTTTGACCTTGATCTCCCACGCTTGATCTTCTCTCTTTTCCTTCCCCTGCTTTCTACACTCAAAGCATTCCCTGATGATTCACCTATGCTTTTCCTGCAAATCTCTTCATTCAAGATTACACTCACAACATCATCCACTTTTAAGATTTTTGAAGCAGACGCAGTATTGCTAACTGCCATGACCAAACTCTCCCATATTTTAGGTAATGAGCATAAGATTAAGAGAGCCTTAATTTCATCATCAAAAACAATATTGACTAAATTTAACTGGTTTACCAAACCATGGAAATCACTAAGATGACTATGAACATATCCACTATCCAAAATTTGCAAATTAAATAATTGCTTCATAAGAAATACCTTATTCGAAGCTGAGGGTTTTTCATATAAATTTGCCAAAGATTCCATCAACTCTACCATTGTCTTAGCGTGTGATAAGTTGGAAATCACAGACAATGCAAGACTCAACCTTATAGATCCCAGAGTCTTTCGATCAAGAACCTCCCATTCTTCATCCTTCATATCCTAGGGCTTGCAATCAACCCCACCCAATGGTAAGTACAAATCTTTTTGATACAGATAATCTTCAATCTGCATCCTCTATAATTGATAGTTCTTGCCATTAAACTTCTCCATTCATAGCTTACTTTCTTCTGCCATTGCTCTACTCCCACTCAAACAGAAACCCTTGTTAGTAACATGTAATCAACACACACTAACCAGATCTGAAACACCTGTTAGTAATCCCAACCAAAAGCTCTGATACTAGTTGTTGGGGAATCTAGAACAACACACCTATTCTGATCCCACTTGTTAGGATCTTGCTCCTCAAAAAGAGCACAATATGATTACCAAATACAAGCAATTAAACATGCGGAATTAACCAGAAGTAATAAGTAACTAGAATTCACAAATAGTACAGAGTATGAGAGACAATACACTATCTTGTATTAATACTAATCCAAAAAGAAAATACAATAAATAAGATGCCACTTCTTCTCCACACCTCTCAGAAGCTTCCCACACCTCAAGTGTTCAGTAATTTTCTTCAAGAGTTCACTCTCCTACCAAAAACGGTCCCAACACACAACTCACACACAAAATTGGTGTTCACCTCTCCAACCAGTCAGTAATAACCCTGCCAGTACACCAAGTACTCAAAGTACTTCAAGTAGATCTCCCATGAACCTGTAATTTGCAATTCAACAGACCTTACTTACACATGTAGATCTCCTATGAGCTTGCAACAACCTGCAACTCAATGATCTTACAATGGAAGGATCTTCCTTACCTTCCTTTTTAGCTCATAATTACAATACATGCCAATGGGTCTATAAATAGATCCCAGACTTAAACAATAACTTAGACTCTTAGTTTACTAATAATAGACACACAACTCAAGACTTGAAATAGCCTTTACATGTAAACAATCAGTTCAACAAACTAACTGTTCGTGTAATGAATAGTTTTGGAACACACAGGCAACTGACATCGGTCCCTGTCTACCTGGTGCTGACCGATGTCGACTGACTCCCTGCTGATGCCGATTTCCTTCTGCATTCATCATGACTGACGTCGGTCATACTGCCGATGCTGGTGTCTCTGTAACTTCAGCAACCTCCTCCATGTCTGCATAGTTGAAGATTTTTTCTCCATAACCTAACAACTGGGTCAACCCTATATAGTTTCAAGATATTTTAATTTAGAAGTTATTTTGGCCTTTGGCCAACCTAGCTTGAGACCTAGTGAATAATTTTCCATAATTGCATAGAGTTGACTTGATTGACCCTATTGACTGACATATTCAAAAAAGTTTAGGGAAAGATATACCTATATATACAATATCATTTCATCATTATTTCAATATGAAATCAAGAGTTATTATTCACTTGTGCTTTTTTACCATTTGATCTTCCACCATTCTACTTAAAGATTCTTAGCTTAAGGTTTGTACTTATAAAATCTAGTCTTGTGGATAAGTCTTGAATGCTTTGGCCTTTCTTAGTTATCCTTAGAAACCACAACCTCTTGTAAAGCCCCATTAGCTAAGGGAGAGATTTAGTCTCAATGGGTTTACATTAAAGTAAGTATTATCTAACTTTGATCCTCTCTTTAGTAGATATAAGTAGCATAAGTATTGGTTTCAAATAATATTACTCTTCATATTCCATGTATTAGGGTCTTACTCATACTTAACTTAATTGATATTCTCTTATACATGTTTTGATTATTTACTAACCCCTCATTTTATGCCACAAGATTTGGCGAGCACTAAAAAATATTTACTTTTATTATTATTAGAATAGGTGAAATATCAAAAACTAAGACCCACTTAGGGTTATTACATGATTATGTTAGACTGGAGGCTTTGGAACCCTCCTTATCATGGCATATTAGGATAAGTGATCCCCTAATCAGGTCTAATAGACCCCAATAATGGTCATTCTCCCACTTAAAAAATGTATTCCCAATCAAAAGTGTAGGTATGATCTATCTTCTCTAAGCTAGGATTGATTTATAGACATGTTACATTTTTTATTGCATATAGGGAGGTGATGAATAGGTTTATGGGTTGGCTAAGGAGTATGAGGTATGGTGGATGGCTCATGAATGAGAATGGGGATGGAGGGATGTCTCTTTCAATTGGGGTCTTGGAAATGGTATATTCTTAAAGGAATTATTGAAAAGAAATCATGTAGAAGTGGGATATAAAAATTTCATTTTCTTCAAAAAGCACCTCACCTTTCTCATATCCTTTTTGAGGCTCTTTAACAGCTGCAACTTTATCTTCAACCTTCTCAACTAAGGCCTCTTTTTCACATTGAAAATATTCCTAGATAGACCTCCAAGATGGAGTAACTTGAGACTCCTAAGGAAGAGTAAGTGGGGATAGAGTAGGCATAAGGCTTTCTTCTTTGACATCAATTTCTTGGTCTTGACTCTCTTCCTCTTTCTTTCCCCAAGACTTCACTACTTTGTTCCTATCGGAGTTGTTGCAAGAATATAGATAATGTGAGTGCAATGGAGACATGATCACATGAGTTGAAGCAAGTGCACACCACATAGATGCTAAAGCAATTTGAAAATAACACAATAAGATAAATTGCACAAGACAAAATGGAGAAAACCAAAATCTAATTAGCATGAGATGGCCAAAGTGAGGAATACATATAGGAGAGTACGTAAGTAACTCCTCCACAAAAGGTGGACAAGGCACCCCAAGAATAGACTGTAACTCCTCCATGAAAGGTGGTGACAAGGTGCTAAGAATAGATAAGTAACTCCCATCAAGGGAGTTACTTATGACATTCTTATGACACTTATGACACATATATGACACACACCTCCACATAAGCTAGCCTATCTCACAAATGTATGAAAACTCCATGTATGCACAAGAAATACAATTTTCCTAATTAATAAATAGGGAAAAATAAAAACCTACACTAATACCCCCCCATAAGTGCAGCTTAGGTGGGCAATGTGGAAATATAAAATGGGTCCCGAAAACTAGGCCTGATAAGGTACCCATGTACAAATGCAATCTCTCATAAGATAGAGAAAAGGAGAAAACCCATAGGAAAAAACTCCCCACCCCAAAAAAAAAGAGAGACATAAAAGAAAAGAAGAGGCTAAAAATCCCCCATTGAAGATGATGTTGCTACAGATGTGGATCGCACCCCAAGAAGAGCTCATAGATGAATGAACTTGCTCTCAGTGAAAGGTTTGGTGAAGATGTCTACAACCTACTCTGAAGGCTGGCAAAATATCAAGTCAATGACTTGACTATGAATCATCTCCCAAGTGAAATGCATGTGAATCTCTATGTGCTTGGTCTGCTAGTACTGAATTGGATTCTTATAAATGTGAATGGTACTCTGGTTGTCACAATAAATGATGGTGGGTTGCCTGATAAGAATACCAAAATAAAAAACAATCCCATGAAGCCAAATAACCTTAGTAGCTACATTAATATCTCCCTTGTACTCTGCCTCTATGGATGATATATCAATAACATTCTGCTTCTTGCTAGACCAACTGATAGGACCAGAACCTAGAGAGAAACTATAACCAAAAGTGGACTTGCGAGTCTGTGAATCGCTAGCCCAGTCTGAATCTGTATATCCAACCAAGTCAACCTCTATGCCAAATCTATCATGAATCCCATATCTATGTGAACCCTATATGTAATGCAAGATCTTCTTAGCTACTTTCCAATACAGCTCATGAGGTTCCTACATGAATCTGGAGACAAGTCCCATTGTATATGATATGTCAGGCCTAGTTTGAGTCAAGTAGATGAGACTACCAACAAATTATCGATATCAAGTGGCATCAACCAATGGTGAAGAACAATCAACCTCAAGCTTGACTCTTGATAGAAAGGGAGTCAGAGATGGCTTGTAATCAGCCATGTGAAATAGAGCCAATAAGTCAAGAGCATACTTAGGTTGTGCAAGAGAAATCCCTAAATCTAACTATGAGATCTCGATGCCAAGGAAGTAGTGCAACAAACCCAAGTCTATCATGTCAAATCTATCCTAGAGAGATGCCTTCACCACTGTAATAGTCGATGAAGAACTCCCAGTGACCAAAAGGTCATCAACATATAGAACCAAAATCAAGAGTGAACCATCCTGCCATAAGAAGTAGACATTGGGATTAGAATGGCACTGAGTGAAACCCACTATGAGAAGGAAGGAATCCATCTTGGCATACCAAGCCTAAGGGGCCTATTTGAGGCCATAGATATATTTACTAAGTCTACATACTAAGGAAAAATCCTAAACAAATCCTGGCAGCTGCTCCATGTAGATCTCCTCCTCTAGGTCTCCATGAAGAAAGGCATTCTTCACATCCATCTGATGCACATCCAAACTATGTGCTAGAGAAATATCCAAGGTGAGTTAAATAGAATTCATCTTTGCAATAGGTGCAAAGGTCTCTGAGTAGTTAATGCCTGCCACCTATGAGAAACCCTTGGTGACCAATCGTGCCTTGTACTTATCAACCGACCCATCTACTGCAAACTTGGTTTGATATATCCACCTACATCGAACCATATTTCTTTCCTTAGGAAGTGAAGTCAAATCCAAAGTGATTTTTGATTAAGGAAGAATATTCTTCCTCCATAGCATTATCCCACTCAGGTACCCCTGATGCCTATTAAAAAGTCTATGGATCCAAAACTGAAGCAAAGAAGGCATGTGGATCTCTCTAAAAATCCCCCCTAGTACGTCTGTCATTTGTAGGATCTCCTACCCAAGTGCCAGCACTCTCAAGTGTCTGTCTGGCCCAAAGTGGCCCAAAAGTGGGTGAGTCAGGTGTTAACTCCTCATCCTCTAACTGACTAGAGGTGGATGACTCTACATCATTGTCCTCACTGTCTGAACTCGAAGAAGAAGAAGATGTCTCTGGCTCAAGAACCTACTATGGCTGATCTAAATATAATGAGGAATCATCATGAAGAAGTAGATTTGATGAGGGAAAAGAAGTGTCAAGTGTTGAGTCTCTAGGACTCTCCTAAAAATGGACACTTCTCTCGATGAACAATTCATGAGTGACTGGATCTAGAAGGCGATATCCCTTAATACCATTTAGATATCTTACAAAGATGTAAGGCTTGGATTGATGTTCCATAGCTTTGCATTTCTTCTTCAGAATGTGGGCCATGGTTGGGGATCCAAAAACTCTAATGTGCTCAACATCAAGTTTCCTTTTATGCCAAGCTTCAAAGGGTGTTATCCCTTTCAAAGCTTTGTGAGGAACCCTATTTTGAATGTAGCAAGCACAATTGATGGCTTTGGCCTAGTAATGTGGTGTTAAGAATTTGGAGTGAATCATACAACTACCCATCTCTTTCAAAAACCTATTATTGCGTTCTGTAACCCCATTCTATGAAGAACTGTAAGTGATTGTGCACTACAAATCAATCCCCTTTGTGGTGTAAAACTGCTCAAACTTGATGCTGACATACTCCCCTCCATTATCAGTTCAAAGAACCTTGATGGATTTCTCACTCTATTTCTCAACAAGAGCCTTAAAGTCTAGAAAATTTTCAAACACTTCAGACTTTTGTTTGAGAAAATATATCCAAGTGTACCTAGAGAAATCATCAATGAAAGTGAGGATGTACTTGGCACTTGTGAAAGATGGTTTGGGAAAGGGTCCCAATACATCACTATGGACTAACTCCAAAGGTTGTGAAGCCATCCAAGCTTTGCCTTTGTCAAATTTTTCTTTGGAATGCTTCCCAAGGGAGCACCCCTCGCAAAGTCCTTTTGAGAATTGGACACGAGGCAAGCCAATGACCATGTCATGTTTGCAAAGTTTCTCAAGGTAGCGGTAGTTAAGGTGGCCAAACTGCTCATGCCATAATTTGCTAACTCCATTTGAATGAGTCAACAATGCTGTTGGAGAAGAATCTGATGCAAAATGTGAGAAGGTGTATAACCTTGCTTGGTGATCTGCCCTACCCATTGCCACTGTAGTATCACTATGCAACTCCCCAATAGCCATTAAATCTGGTGAAAATTCAACTCTCATGCCCCGACCAATGTGAGTGATTTGGTACACTGATAGGTGATTGGTTGAAAGAGAAGGAACACTTAGAACATTATTGAATGTTCCTCCTTCCATTTCAACTGACCCTCTCCCTACAACAAAAACTGATGTGTCATCACCCAAACTAATTAAAGTCATGCTACAAGGCTCTAAAGATGAAAACTCAACTAGTGAAGAACCCATGTGGTGAGAAGCACCCAAATTAATGACCCATGAAGATGTAGAAGCTGCTATAGCTACAAGGGCCTTGCCCTATTCTTCCTCCTTACTCTTGCCTTTTGCCTTAGTAGAATCTTGGGTAGATAAATTCTGCTTGATGGACTCTGGAACACCTATGTTGTGCTTCTCTAGAAGATGAGTTAGGTGATCTATTTGTTTATTCATGCATTTGTGTTCATCATGCCCTGTCTTTTTCCAATAGGCACACTTAACCTTCTCCTTCTTAGGTTTAACATTGGAGGAGGAAGACTCAGTGTTGTTTTTGGTAATATTGTTGTTTTCTTTCTTCTTCTCCTGGTCCTTATTCTTTTTCTTCTTTTCCTTTGTTGAAGTCTTATCCTTACCATTTATAACTATCAAAGCTTGGGGTTGAGTAGACTTCATTGTGCCCATTTGAATTAGCTTATCTTGCTCCCTAGTCAAGTCAATAATGAATGAATCCAAAGAAGGCATTTTCCATGTAGTGCCAAGGGCACTTTTTGTGGCATGGAAAGTGGAGACAAAGATTGAATAACTTAGACCTAACTTTGCAAGAATAGAAAGTATGAGTTGATCATCTTTCTTCTCTATCCCACATTCTTTCAATTGCAATATAGGGGCCTTAAACTTAGTGAAGAAGTCCTGTAGGTTGTCAAAGTTGCTAAGACTTAGACTTATGAGTTCGTTTTCAAGCTCATGACCTCTCATCTCATCAAGCTTCCCAAATAACTTCTCTAAGGTGTCACATATGTCATTGGGAGTCTGTGAGGATTCTAGATGGAAGAGAATTTTTGGAGACATAGACAAGCTCAGTAATCCATAGGCTTCATCACTACAATTGTACCACTTGACCTTTTAAGCATCAGTGTTGGGTTCTACTTCAGTACCCATGGTGATCCTATACAACCCTTTGCTTCTAAGAATGATTGAAATTTTAACCTTCCATTCATGATAGTTGAAGGGTGTTAGGGGTTTAAGTTGAAAAGAATCCATTTTTAGCTGAATTTAGGTGAAGTTGTGTTGATTACAAGTTGTGAAATTATGTAGAAAGGAGAATGAAAGCAAAGATATGCAAGTTATGAAAAGTAATCACACCCCCCCAAAATATTGAGCCCCCCATAAATATGCAAGTGCACACTAAAAAGACATCAGACTTAGCTGAGAATCGGTCTTAGATCAATCAGTGCAAGACTAAAGCAAACAGGACGTCAGACTCAGCCGAAAATGCATCCCGAGAGACCCAAATTTTTGGCACTTTATAAAATAGTGCATTTTTAACAAATAACAAGCCTAAAATGTGGAGAATTGAATTAAAAACACTTTTTCAAAAAATTGCACTCAAATCTGAGCTACCGTTTACAAGATATTAAAGGTTTAATTTTTTCGTAAACTAGTGTTTTTACAAAAAAAAGCACTAAAACATTAAAAAATGCCTATTTTGAGAGAGAATGTGGCCTTCCAACTAATTTTTGGATTTAGCACAGAATGAGGAATCCAAATGAGGTTTTTTTGAGGGGGAATTGGCCTCCCGCCAACTCGGGCCTCACCCTTCGTCTTCGTAGGTCGAAGATACAAGTTTTAAATTGAAAACCCCAAAATTACAAAATTGTCTATAAAACTAAATATTCAGTCAAATTGACTGATTTTTATTTTATCAATTCAATTTTAACTAAAAAAATGAAGCATAGATAGAAATGAATAGTTGGCCAAGCATCTAAGGGTCCACACGGGACACCAAGTAAGCAAGGGGCGCCCAAAAGGGCAGAGTCCAAAATTTATGTTGCAGAAAAGACAAAAAATAGACCTGTTGGAAACATAGTATGGATTGGTGGTGCCTTACTGGTAGAAAGGACTATGGTGTGGACTAGAAGAATATGTTGCATAAGTTGGTGCTACTGAGGTTGGCACAGACTTGCAGACTAGAAGTGCGCACCGTACGACCTACAGACTTGGAAAGAATGTTGATGCTGAAGCTTGGCGTGGCAGTAGAAAGGAGGTGCCTTGATGGAAAAGTGATGTGCCACTTTTAATCAAGAAATTTGTGCCATTTTCAAGAAAAAAACTTGTTTTGGATGCCGTACAACTGATGGCATGGCTGGAAGGAAGGACTTTTGCTACTGGAACTGAGGTTGCTTAGAGCTGTTCCTCCCTCCGCTCCTTACACACAACAATGGTGCCCAAGTTAACTTCTGAACCAGCCCCTAAAGTGAAGACAACCAAGACACCCAAAGGCCAAGGATTTCCAAGAAAATGATACCAGAAATGATATATTTTTTAATTTTAGATCAAATCTAAAAAAAAAAACAAAGAGAACTCCACTCCTCTTGATTTCAAAATGAACTAAAATCATAACCATACAAATGATTACCATTCTTTATTTGATACCATATCGGATTTGTTGACAAAATTTCATAATGCGAGTGCAATAGAGACGTGATCACACAAGTTAAAGCAAGTGCACACCACATAGATGCTAAAGCAATTTGAAAATAGCACAATAAGATAAATTGCATAAGACAAAATGGAGAAAACCAAAATATGATTAGCATGAGATGGCCAAAGTGAGGAATACATATAGGAGAGTACGTAAGTAACTCCTCCACAAAAGGTGGACAAGGCACCCCAATAATAGACTGTAATTCCTCCATGAAAGGTGGTGACAAGGTGCTAAGAATAGAGAAGTAACTCCCATCAAGGGAGTTACTTATGACATTCTTATGACACCTATGACACACACCTCCACATAAGCTAGCCTATCCCACAAATGTAGGAAAACTCCATGTTTGCACAAGAAATATAATTTCCCTAGTTAATAAATAGGGAAAAATAAAAACCTACACTAATAGTTCCAAGTTGTAATTTTGAAGCTAGTAGGCTCTTTTGAGGATTGGATTGGCTCTCTTAGAGGCTCCTCTTGAGGCTAGTGAATAGTTTTATGAGGATAAGGAGCATAATAAAACTGATATGGAAAATAAGAGGACACTTGAGTAGGGGAGGGAGAGACTTGCATAGGTTCAAATTCTTCCACAAGAGTTAGCATGGTATAATCAGGAATCATAGTCCAAGAAGGCCTCCGAGATGAAGAAATTTTGATTTCTTGAGAAAGGGCAGGTGTAAATTGAGGAAGACTTGGAATCAATAGAGATGATGGTTGAGGTTTCTTGGATTAGGTCTCTTGATTATCCCACCTATCTAATTTATATATCCACCATTCGATATAAGTTCTCATTTCATAAAATTCATCATTGATAACATATTGGGTTTCCTCTCCAACTAACATCCACTCACCCATAAACATTTGAACTAACTTCCTCATCTTCTCTATGAGATGAAAAGGGATCACATCAAGTTCTGTATCCCATTTTCTCATCACCTCTTCTGATTTTAGTAGATTTGGGTTGAGTGTCAATAAGCATATGGTAAGGGAAACATAATTTTGAGATTGAATTGAAGTAAGAAAGAAAGAGTTTAACTGTTGCAAGTCTTGGTAAGGATATTGAACTATGTAGTTGGAATCATATGAGGAGAACATAGGAAAACCATAGGACTAATATGACTCATGAAAAGGTTCATCAAAATCAAAGTGAGGTTGATATGGATTATAGGAATGGTAGGAGTTATTAAGGCAGATAGGAAGGTATAAAACATAAGTTATCTTCATACCTATCGATACCAACTTCATGAGTCAAAGGAAAATAAAATATATATTCAAATATTTTTAAACATAAATACTAGGGATACTATAACCAACATATCTTACATGGAGTCACCATTGATTTTTGTTGAATGCCTCCAAAGTTTGATAGGTTGAAGAACAACACCAAGAATTCTTCCATGAATGAGAACCTTAGTCCCACTGGGTGTGCTAAAACTATTATGCATTAAATTTGCACCTTCTATAAGGTAGTTCAAGCCTTCAAAATTTGATGTAACATTGAAAAAATTCAAGGTTATGGGTACCCTATTAGAGAGGTTAATATCTAGGTTAAAGGGCTAGCTACCCTTGATGAATCACTTAGGCTCAAAAACTACTCTAACACTTGCTAGGAAAATGGAGATAAACCTATTATAATGGAGGTGATGCACTAAATATGAACTGATCACTACCAACCAACTGTAATTGCACTTCAAACAAGAGACTAACCTACACATGACACTAATCCAAATCTACCCCTCTACATCAATGTTTCTCATGAAGGTTTGTGAATAAAGCTTGAGATAGGAGGACTAGTCGAGAGATCATGACATGAAAATAATGATAGAAAAATAACTCAAACCATACACACTCCATTTTAATAGTTCAAGAGACCTACAAAAAGACTTTCAAATTGAATATGAATACTAAACAAGGACAACATGCCAAGGAAGCTAAACTATCACTTAGCAAGATCAACTAATTAAGCATGAATATTGAAACCAATCCATTAAGAAGGTAAAATGAGGTTTTTATTTATTTATTAAAGGCTTTAAATGGATAGGGATTTTCCATACCTAGGTGGAGGATACAAATTTAGCCAATTAAGGCTCAATATATAGAGAAAGTGAGAGAAGAAAGAGAGAAGGGCATCAAAGAGAGATAGAGACAAGTGTCCAAAATGAGATAAAAGAATAAATAAATTTTAAAATTCCCCATTAGGTCCTCAAATAAAAATTTTAGTCTCCTAAAGATGTTCTTTTGCTCCAAGTGATGTGAAAGTTTCAATCTTTACTTGACACCTTGACTAACTCTCCAAAATTACCCTTTGCCTTGGCTTGTGGATGGAAAAGTGAAATTATTAATGGTTATATCATGTTGAGTTAAAAAATTTATATTCTCTTTTGACCTCTAAAATTATCTCTTTAGGTTCTCTTTGACACATCATTTCATTCTTTTGCTAGGTGACTAGAAATTTCTTCACCTCACTAGGCCAATTTTTCTTACAAGTGTATAAACTTGAATTAATATTATATAACTCATTATATATCCATGGATGATATATTAAACTCATATAATACCTATAAAATCTCATTTTAATGTCTCAAACTACCCTTAATAACTCATTTTGGACCAAAAGCTCCAAATTGGCTTCATTCTTTATAGCCCTAAAATCATGAAAACCTTCTTGTGTAGAGAAGTTCATAGATGGTAATGAGAATATGAAGGAATATTTTAGGACCTAGTATGGATTTATATATTTATTCCAAGTTTAAGGTCCTATGAGTGAGTGGAAGTATCATTTTTTTATGTTTCTCTCTCCTAGCTAAGTCTCAATTAGGCCTCCCTACATAGAGACTAAATTTTGACTCCAAAAGATTCACACACATGTGAAACCTTGAATAAATTTGTGATTTAATTTTAGGACCCCTTTATGATCATCCATTTCAAATTTGAGTTTATGAAACCTTGTATGGATCTCTCAAGTAGCTTAAAATAACCTTATTTAACCTATTTTGTATAGTTATATACTTAGAAGAACAAACCAAAAGCATGAGCTATTGATCAAGAGTTATATGAAAATAATTCAAGTAATTTTGAATTTCATCCAATTCATCAAGAGGAATTAAAATGACAATCTCCTCAATTGGGTTATATTTGGTCTTCTAAGTAGCCTAAAAGTGCCTTAGGGTCTTAAGGATGATTCATAAAATACTAGATATGGATGATAATAAAAATGCCCTAAATAATGAGTATACATGGGTTACCTCTCATTAATAATATCATGATCCATAATTACTTCTCTCATGAGAGATATGAGAAAAAGTTGATATCTTCATGAGTTGGCAGGTTATGCTAGTGAGGTCAATAGAGAAAAGAGACCTATAGGTAGTGTCATGAGTTTGGTCTTGAGTTTCCAATGACCTTAATAGGTCTGTGAGATCCAAATTTTTCTAATCCCATGATATTATTGTCACACTTATTCTCCAAATCTACTACATCCTTATTTATCTATGTTTAGGGTTTGTAGGCCAACTAGTATAAATGACCCTAGTTGACTATGTTTGTCTTTTTCTCTTCAAGTTTATGAGATTTAATCCTATGAAAACTTGTCTAAGATCTATACCATATAAATTAACTTATAAAAACTCTCAAACCATCATTTTACCTCCAACCAACCACTTTATTCATGACTATACTTTGTGGTCTGTGTGTTGGACTTAGGCTTGTTAGGCCTAAACAAAGTTTATAATATTTACTTCACTTTTTGATGGATATGAGGGTTACATATAGTCATGTTATCATCATGAATCATCTCCAAATGATTTAAATTCTTTCAAGTTTCTCACATGCCTCCAACTCTCTCAAAATATCAACTATCTTCTCTTCGTAAATAGGCCTATAACTTCATTTGACTATGAAAACAAGGATGAAGTGAGTTGGTTTAGTTTCCTTTCTCATGACTATTCTTTTATGTCCATTGAGTTTCTCAACCTCATATGGTATCATCACCCAACTATAACATCAACCTACTCCTCTCACACTACATAAGTACTTTCACTCAACAATCAAATAGACTGATAGGTTTCATGACTATGAAAATAGGGTTGAGAGCTCTATTTTGGCCAATATCCTTGGTTACTCCTTCACATGTTTCTTTTTATTCCTCACAACTTCAAATTGTTTCATATATTTGCCGTTCACCTGATCTATACTTCCATGTTCTTCATATGAACTCAACCTACTTCTCCAAACTCAAAATATGCCTGATCTCTCTAGCATACATGTAGGTGGTCACTAGGAAAAATTTGAGTGCATTTATGTTTTAGGAATCCACTCATAATTCCTGAACACTCATTTTATTTTATCATTTCTTGAGAGTCCTAAAAATTTCTCCTTTATGATTTTCCTTTATCCTTTCACAGGCACTCACTTTTCCTTTGATTATCTTTTTAAATTGGAGATGTAGGTGACTATTGGAGAGGGTTTGAATATGAGCCTTATAATTAGTTTTCTCAACTTTTTCATTGTGACTTGAAGGTAGTTAAACTTCATGGAAATTCCATATCACTACTCCACAAGCTTCATTGACCCCTTTATATCATCTTCAAACCTTTTCCATATTCAAACATGTGTGTGAGTACAAGGGATGTATATTAAGTATTCTTGACTCTCTCTTAGTTTCCATGTGGTTTAGGTGCCTTTAGTAGTATGTATCTTCTCTCTTGACAGAGTCATGTTTCTAACCTACTCTTCTTGGGATAGACAAATGCTTTTTGTCCAAAAGAGGACAATTAGCTTTTAGTAAAAAGAGTACCTACAAGACTGTCACCTATATGTCTCTATTTTTCTTACATAGGCTTGTTAAGATAACTTATTAAGCCCTATGGTACTTTTATGGTTGCTCATTTTTCCATATGGGCCTGTGTGTACAATTAGTCTATTTACAAGGTATGTGTATGAGAGTTAGAATATCTAGTCTATTTATATCACTTGATGATGGAATTGGGAGCATTCAAGGCCATATGAATGTATTATGGGTTGTATTAGATATCTCCATAGATCTGAACATCTTTTAATTGAGACCTAAGATCCATAAATGGTCACTTACAATTCTATAGACTTGTCAATGACTGAAGCGCCATATAGCTTTTTTTGAGAGTGTAAACTTGGAATTATTTTCACTACCTTGTATTTCTTAACTTATCGATGTCATTATTATGTGATATCAATATTTTCTCATTACCATTTGAGCCAAGATATACCTCTGTACTATAGGAAACTATTAATACATAGTGTCATGTTTCCATGAGTGAGAAACTTGGTATCTCTTGAAGAGGAAGATATTATTTTCATTAAATAAACTATGAAACATCTAAGAGTGAGGGATTATCCATGGGAAATTAAGTATTTGGGAACTTTATGAAGGTGGAAACTCTTCAACTTAACCAAAATTCTTGTAGTAGGGAGGTGTGTTTCATACAACAAAGACACTAGTTCCCTTTAAGAAGACACTTCATGAAATTGAGTTGATTTGTGAAACCAGCATGTAAAGGACTTGAATAATCTCTAAAAACTTCCCCCAAAATTCATTCTTCTCCATCTAACTCTGAGGTATATAAACATAAGGCAAATTAGACCCAGCTTGGATGAACAAGACATAGTGGCCTCCTGTCACTCTTAGCAATTGTTCATAAATAAAAGGGGATGAATATGAAAAATATTTCCATAAAATATAAGCCTAATATGACCCCATACTCTATAAAAAAAATTAGGACTCAAATCTCTCTCCTTTTTTTGTACCATCCACTTGAATTTTTTTCTTGCAAGCTTGTTAAGGTAGCAATGGAGAGAAGGAAGAGTATTTTTAAAATTTAGGACCTATAACTTGATCCAAATATATAATATTAATTTTTAATCCCAATATTAAAAATTAATATTTTTAATCCCCTGTGGCCATCCCCTTTATAATTTTTTATTCTAAAAATGAGTTCACAAGTCCATACGAGTGAGTGAAAACTACCCTCTAAAGTCTTGAAATCAAGATTATGACCATTTTATGACATGTTTACATATGTGGAAGTTATGTAACTAATAAAAGTTACTTTTAAAGTGTATTTTATATATCCTTTTCTTTAGTGGGATTTGAAATACATGAAAATTATCAAAAATCACCTTTTTCTCATTTTCTCATACCTTAAAGTCTCCAAATCAACCTTAAACTTTACAAATTAACATTAAATGCCTGCATAAGTTGATTAAGGCATGAAATGAATTTTAATTACACCCAAGTACATATTACACCACTTGATCAAGTTTCATGACTTCATGACATGGCTAGACCACTATATGACCAAAATAAGACATTACCTTAATTTTTCCAAACTTACCTTAAACAATGTTAATAAGGTTTTATGAAGAATTTTTTAAGGATATTAAGGTATGACCAAGCTTTTAAATATGTTTTCAATAAATTAAGGTAGAAAACTAGGGGCCGAACCCTTTACAATCAAAAAATACAAGAAAGCAAACAAACAAAAAATGCCTTCAGAGAGATGACGACACAGCCAAGATCAACATATAGAAACAAAACACAAGCAACGAAAAGACTAGAGTCAGAGAGGTCTCCCCTTACATAACTATTGATTTAATAAGATCATTAAGTTTCTCATTCTCCATGTTGTCAGTATACCCAGTATTACCCACCACTTCCAGCATAGACATGTTCAACAGAATTGTATTTCAAAGCCCTTTGGTGAAGACCTTCTCCAGCTTCTGAATGCAGTCCTTCAGGGCCCCAATTTTAGTTTTCCAATTAGTCTCATTCTTAGTTCCCTCACCATCTTCCTCGACATACATTTTCCCCTTATTTTCAATAGTTCCCATAGTGTTAGCACCCTAATCCTTAGTAACCTCAAAATCCCTAGTAGCCTGCTTCCCTCCAATTTCCTTTGAAATTTCTTAGATTTACAGCTCCTCAGACTCTTCCTCCTGGGTTGCTTCTTCTGAAGCACTTTCTAAATAATCAATCAGTCTAGCCTTCAAGGTGAGTTTACCAAAAATCCACCCTGACCTTCATACCCTGGAGGGGAATCCTTCCTTATTAATTTTGGAAGGCTTGTGAGATTTGCCACCTTGGCCCCCTGTGGCCCTGCCCAGATCCCTGTGGGTCCCTTCCGTAGTCTCTTTAATATTTTCTTCCTCTTTGTAGACACCAAAATCATGTTTACTCCCTTGGTCATCCTCCCCTTCTCTCCCCCTTGGTCCTCTTAACCACTGCTAACCTATGTCTTATTAATTTGAAATAATTATCTTATTTTAAGTTAATAATTCTCTCTCCCTTGCCACCTCACCACCCTAGGATGCCCTTCTTTGGATTCCCTTCATCCCCCCATGACCCATTTATGACCTATTCCTCATCCTCTCACCCATTTAACCCCTCTCGACCATTTCTTACCCCGCCACTTAAACCCGGCAGTTGGGAAAATGGACGAAAGGCTATTTTTAGCCTTTTTCCTACCTTCCAGCCACCAACGTCAGTCAACTGTCGACCGATGTCGGTGGTATTTCTAGTGTCAGTTTCCTTCATAATGGTTTTTTGCATCTATTATCCTCCATAGCCCCTACTCTTCATCTGACACTCTTGAATCTTACAATCTGATCAATCAATCGGCCAATCTTTTCATTAGACCTCTCACTCTCTCTCTCTCAGGTACATACAGTAGGCTTCTACACCAGCAATCACAATAGGTATCAAAAACCCCACCTTACAACAGTCTTTTGCATCAACAACAAGTACATCAGCAGCCTGACCTCCTACACTTCTTCTTCAGCAGGAAAGAGGTACGTACTCTTCTGTTATGTCATTTTCAATACCTTAGAATGTCTCTATAATCAATTTTTTGTTTATTGCTTCTAAGCCATACTATCACCAGACCAGACTTGAATCCTTATTTTCCCATCTCCCTATTGCCTCTATCTTCTGTCTGGCCCCTTTTCAGACCATACACTCTGTCCAAGGCCCAAACTCCGTCTCAGACCCGTCCACAGACCAAAAACTCGACCAGACCTCGTCCAAAGACTACTGTCCCAACTGACGCCGACCACAGAGACCACTACCCCCACCGATGTTAGCATACTAACCGACATCGGTAGACCTTAACAACTGACATCGGCAGACTAACTGACGTTGGTGACTGTGACCAAGCTGACAGCAACATTCAGGTAAACATTTGCTTCCATTTCCTTTTCAGTCTTTAATCATTTCAGTCTTTTATTATTCTGCCTTTTATTAGACATTATTTTTATCAATCAGTGGGTTGACATCCCTCAAGGAAGTCATTATACTTCTGGGATCAAGCTTTCGCTTGGCAGCCCACCATCTCCTCATCTAACGCCCTCTTTGTTTTAGTCTCTTTCTTCTGCAGGTGTCATCCTCCACAACCAAAGAGGAGTTATCACAATGTCTGGATTACGGTGCGCATGACTTCATCTAGGTACATACAAGCCTTAGACCATTTCTTTTAGTTTCATATTCTCTCTTTGAATGTGAAAGCAAAAATCATATAGAAACATTCTGGCACGCCCGGTGGGACCCTAGGGTCTTCCTTGGGTTCTTTTCTTTTTGTTCATATAGGTGCATTAGGTTTCTCCCTTTTCACCTCTTTCTTCTCTTCTAAACGACACTATAAGAAGGATTAAAAAGAACTCTTCTTTCTTTTCTTGCATCTTAGACTAGTCAAAAGTCATGCTCTTCAACCCTTTCTCCATTTGTCTTCATACAAACTAACATTTCGACTTGGGCTTAAAACACACTGCATTCCATTTCTTCTTGATTGCATACTTAGTCCACATCTAGTAATTAGACCGCATCATGAATTAATCACACTTATGTTACACAACTGAATCACTTGCACAAATCAAACATAAAACTTACCTGAGACAAGGCCTGACTGAGATTTCATCACCCAGCGGATACCTTACCTGTCTCGACAATCCCACTTGGATTTCACCACCAAGGGAAAAGCCCACTCCGTTCTCTGGCAAAGGATAATCTCTAGGGAAAGTATATTTTAGCTAAGCGAGACCAGCTTATCACTGGGCTTGTGAAGTGAGGGGAGCTTGCTCCTTAGCACCAAGCCATGTACGGAACCTAACCCAGACTCTTGAGTGCCTAAACAAACCTGAAACCATCCATAGACAACCTCTTCTAGGACCCATTCTTCAAGCCAACCTTCCCAAACATCACTTTAAGGCATAAGCCACAAGATTCAAAAAGTTGATTCTTAGGATTTAACGCTTAGGGTCTGCCTGTCTCCATCTCTAATTTTCTATTCTTATCTGCTTGTTTAAGCTAGTGAGGACGTTCTTCTTCTTTTTTTCCAAAAACTCTCAAATCTTTTGGGTTTCTAGAAAACACAATCACCGGCATCAGTTTTATCATCGACGTTGGTAACCCTTCCTCGCTGACATCGGTTATTTGACCGATGTTGGCCATCTGATATCACTGACATTAGTTTTTCAACCGACGTCGATCACTGTCACAGTCCCCTTTTTCAAAACAACATCCTAAAACTTGACCCTTTTTCTACCAAAACCACATTCTGAGTTTCTGAAACTAAAAAAAAACACAATTTTTGAAACCTAACCCTTCTTGCCTTGAATGGTTTTGACATGCAGTCGAACCAAGGCTCTTCTTGACCATGTGAGACATCAACCGCTTCCACCTTCCCCATCCATAACCAGTCATATAATGGAGTTCCACTCGGAGACCGAAAGAACTCCTACTCGACCGATCCCAACTCAGACCCCTATTGTCCCTGAAGGGGACCAAGATTTCAAAAGATTCTTGGACCTCAATGTCAAAGCCCTCCAAAACTATCTCACAAGAAACCAAATGCGAGACCTTTCAGTCACAACGGCAATGACATCGACGTCATCCGCTACCCAACCCATCATGACTCAGCCTATTGTCTCGACTAGTCACTCAACCATGGCCAATACACAAAGTTTGGCCTCCCTATCTATTTTTGAACCTACCTCCATTGGGGTGCCATTACCCCCTCAACCACACGTAATTCAACCAAGTTCTACATCATACCAGAACTTGATTGTCTCGACCTCACCCACTCTTGCACCTATACACGCAGGAGTGACAACCTATCCTTTTACCAGTGCCGCCACTCAACCACCTATGGCGGTATCTAGTCAACTTGTGTCCTCCAACTTCATGGCACAAGCCCCTTTGACCACGACATCTACCCCTATGACGCACCGCCCATATGTTGCGCCTACACAAGCGCAACCAAGTACGTCATATGCCCCTTCGACCACCTTCCAGGTACCCTACAACCTAGGGGGTGCCCCATCTGCCAATCCGTTATCAAATCTCATCAAAATGCTGATGGACAAAATGTCCAGTCTCGAGACCTCTATTTCTAGTTCACGCAATGCCCTCTCATATGAGCAAATTTGCAATGAACCCATTCATCCTTCTGTGCCCATCTGACCTTATCCCAACTAGTGGGAACTCCTTAAATTTAATTGCTTTTAGAGTAAGGAGGACCCACAACAACACCTACGAGCATTCAAACATGCTTGTTATCTCATAGCCCATGATGATGCATTACTTCTACGCACGTTCCCCATGTCACTTTCTGGCCCTGCCCTTGACTGGTATAACTCTCTTACCAGACATTCTATCTTTTTGTTCACTCAACTCACCCAATTATTTCTCGACCATTTTCATATCAATATCACCAAACAAGTCTCAATCACAGACCTCTATTCCATCAGGCAATTTGACGACGAATCAATAGTCAATTTTGTCGCCCGTTGGAGAGGCTTGATTAACCAGCTATCCTTCTCCTTGCCTCAACTTGAGCTCATCGAGCTCTTTTCTTGAGCATGTGCCAGGCACATCTCTTCTACCTTGCAGATTCAAACATTCTACACTTTTGACAAAGCTTTCATCATGGCCTGAAAGCTTGAACTCTGTGCCATTGAAGAAGACAAGGTCAAATTGCATAATACTAACGCAAGAACCAATGACCCTTCTTCTTCTAGACCTTCTTCTTCCCACTCCAAATCCAAAGGAGTGGCCAACACTGTGGTCATTAGATCACCATCCTCAACAATAACTAACCAATCTCAACCTTCTACCTCTCCAAGTATCACCAAACAATTCCAACAATGGTACATCCAGCATTCGTACACTCCACTTGGAGAATCATATGCTTCTATTTTGGAAAAACTTGTCAAACAGGGGGTCCTCAATCTCCCTCCAATCTGACCAACTCAATTTGACTCTTCAAAAGCCCTCCCTACATGGTATAGGGAGGCCGACTTCTATCATTATCATCGCATCCAAGGCCATGACATTGACAACTGCCAAACCTTTAAAAACATCATTTAAGACATGATAGACAGGGGTGATCTCGTCTTGGACAGCCCAAATGCCCCACCCAACTAAAACCTTGACATATTCAAACAACCCTTTCCTAACCATCCTCCTACCCAAAACAATGTTCGGACCATGACTAGTGGCTCCTAAGAGCACGACATACACACGGTCAACACGGTCTCGCCTCTTGTCCCTGATCAACCTCCTTCACAGGTGAAAGACCCTTCTTCCCCTATTCCTCCTCCATAGGATGAAGAACTTTCTTCTCCTATTAGTCCTCCATCGAACTCTCTCATATTGGATGATGCTTTGATGGCACCCACACCAGCTGCCTCACCCTCATCTTTCTTGTCATCAATGGGGGATCATACATTCCCCATGCCTAGACCACACATCGAGACCATGACCATTCCTACGCTCTATCCAACTGCAGAGCTGCACTCTCCTATTTATTCTCCATCAAGAGAAGAACCAGTCTCTTTGCCCATTTCAACCAAGGAAGACCCAGTCACGATTTCCTCTTGCCCTTTGCCTGAGATTGCTACATCTCACTCACCTCCATCCACATCTAAACCCAAACCCGTATCTAACCTCACCTCACACAATGGTGGCCCTCAACCCAAACCAAAGAAGGCCACTAAACCACACCGGAGGATTCCTCCCCCACCTTCATCATTACCTTCAATTTTAGGCCCGCATCCATCCACTTTAATAGGGGTGCTTCCTACTCCCATACCTCACAGAGGCAAGTCACCTCCATTATCCCCTCAACCCATCAGACATATATTTCCTCCAAAACATCCAACAACTATCACCACCAAAGTTCCATCTACACGTGTGGCTACACCACCCATGAAAATGATGGTACGACCAATGCCTCTTACGCCTCTCAAACCAAAGTCATCAACCCCTTCTGCAACAAGACACACAGACCCATTAGCAGGTTCTTATGCCCTGTTGTTATAGCAATTGTTACAATCTTCTTGCATCAATCTCCCACCTCTTAAACCATATCAATCCCTCGGACCAAAACTACCCTGGTTCGATGACACTCAGATTTGTGCGTATCATCGCATGCCTGGGCACGACACTAAGCATTGTTGTGCCCTTAAGGTTGTCATTCGCCAATGCTTGGAGAAAGACACCTTTCTTCTCGACCATTCTATCAACAAACCTTTAACCTCCTCACCATCCCACTCATCAACTCTCGGATCAAGACCATCTTGGTTTGACAACTCTAAATTTTGTCACTATCATCACACTCTGGGACATGACACTGAGCGCTGTTGCACTCTTAAAGCTGTCATTCATCAACACTAGAAAAATGATACCCTTGTTATCAAGGATCCTCTTGACCACCCCTTCAACAAATCATCAACACCGAACCATGCTTCTCAAACCTCATCACCTAAATCGGGATTTCCATGCCAGACTATGGTCCCTTTGCCACCTCTAACCCCCTTATTCGACATCAACACAGTTAATCTGACTACCAAACCTCAATTGACCTTGACCAATCTATCAAACATTCTCCCTAGCCGCTGGGGGAATTCAACCTTCATCCAAGCCTCAACCATCCTTTCAACCCAGTCTCGACCAAATATCAATCACTCTTTTAATCCTAAACCTTGACTAGGCCTCAACCAAGCCTCAACCATGCCTCGACCAAACAAGCATTGACCCGACCTTGACCAAACATTCAACCTATCCTCGACCAAACATTCAACCCGACCTCAACTAGACCATCGACCGAACATCGACCAAATGTCAACCAACCTTTTTAATCATGATATCAACCAACTTCTTCAACATCAACCCCAAACTTTGACCAAACATCGACCAAATGTCAACCAGCCTTTTTAATCATGACATCAACCAACTCCTTCAACATCAGTCAACATGTGACCAATTTGGAATGAAGCAAATGGGGCAAGTTTTCTCTTAATTGATTCAGACCTTTCATCATAACGCAAGCATGGGCCAGGGACTTTGTCAGAACCTGAGCCCCTTTATGCCTTGCATCTTCGACCAGTCTACTATTAGTCAAGTAATTATTCACTTGACATTTAACTTGAGCTCGATCCCTTGAGCAATCCCCGTCACCGTCATTCCTATTCCTATCAACCCTCAACCCTCCAAACATCAGTCACCCCTTTTCTCAAGCATGACTGCTTTGTCTTAATAAAAGGGAAACCCTCTAAACCTCTATAGTCAAGTCCATGACCAAAAGTCCAGTCAATAATAAATATATATATATATATATATATATATATATATATATATATTAAAATGGGATGCATATTCCAAGGTCATAAAACTATAAATGTAGACTGCTCCCTTGAAGGACAGCTGCATCATCATTGTTGTATTTACTAGACTGCTCCCCTGAAGGACAACTAGGCCAAAGTCATATCAAAAACATACAAAGCAGAATATAGACCACTCCCTCGAAGGATGGCTATGCCTAAATTTTGCTACATACACAACCTTATCTCTGAAGCTTCCTGCATCGATCAACTTCACAACATGACCACAAAGCAAGACATCATCCCCTCGCAGACTTCCCGCATCGATCAGTCTGCCTTCAAAAAAAAAAACTGACTGACAAATTTAAAGTCATGGACTTGTCTATAGTCATTCTCAGGGTCACCTATAAAAGGGGCAAAGTTATTCCTGCCAAAAAGGGTTCCCCCTTCCTTCCATATCACATCAATCCTATCATACTCAAGGGATTTCGAGCTCACTTAACGTCAAGTGATTTGATTGCTTCTCTAACACAACCACTGGTCAATGACGTAATGCATGAATGGGGCTCTCGGATTTAACAACCCCTATCTATGCTATAATTTTGGTCCTTGTCAATGAAAGAGCAATTTGCCTTTCACTTCCTTTGTACATCTTGGTCACACATCCAACCAAATCATTTTTCCACTTCAACCAAACCAAGCCACACATTTTCAGACCACCGACATGACCTAGTCTATTTCACATAGTTTCTGTGGATAACAATACACATGGAAAATATCGACCAGACACAATTTATGTTAAGCATAAACCATTACTTGCTGAAGCATAAATAGACTCATTTCATTTTTAACAAACATCCACCATGACTATGGAAAATTGCTAGGGATGAGAAGCCTCGACCGATGTTACAGAATACACCATCACCTCATATGGAAAATGCTGTAACATCATCTTACCCTCATCATTCATCATGACCAAGACCAATCATCAACCACTTTGACTCTTTGTTTGAACTACATTGGTCTGAGGCCCTAAGACCAGGGCACCAATTTTTTATCATGTTAGTAGATGCCTCCAATCTTTCAGAATCTTATGGCTTGATGTAGAAGAAACCTGCGATAGTAGGCAGGGGCCGAATGGCTATGGCTTCACACTATTGCTTCAAACTTAAATATTACAAACTATTACAAAACTTGTTTCAGTTTCTGATTCTTAGGATCCGTCTAAAACAGCCAAGAGAAGAGCATACTCTTGGAACAAGCTACTAGATTTTCACACTGAAATTTTTTTGATATCCTATCAAAGGCAAAGAGGCTTATTTATAGCAATTTTGGGCGATCCTACCTGCTTGCTGGCAAGGCGGTGTTAATCCCATCATGCTTTATAGCAGGATTTTTGCAGGAGCAATTGGGAGCAATGTGGCCAGGTTTGCGACAAATATAGCAAATCGGCTGCTTGGAAGGAGGATGGGTAGTTTGACATTTCTTGAGGAAACGGTGAGGAGGTGCATAAGAATGCTTTCAAGGAAAAGAGCGGCGCTTATAGGAGATATGCTTGCGGCACTACTTTTGCTGTCGGTGAGGTTGGACAAAGGATCTACAGCCAAATGGGGCTGTTTCTGGAAAGACTGGAACAATTTGGGATGCTTGGTGCTTGCTGAGTTTCTGCATAGATTTAGTCTTAGAGACTGAAATCATTATCTGTTGTTTTGCAAAGTCAATGACATCAAAAAGGGCTAGATCTTCGATTGTCAGTCCTTTGAGGTCAATATAAGAAATGACTTAGTCAATTAGATTGTAAGGTAAAGCATGCATAAATTTGAGCTTGATCTCAGTAGATGCATAGCTTTTACTATCATAGGCAAGCTTTTTAAATTGCTTGGCAAAAGCATCAAACTATTTTAAATCACAGAGCTCCATTTTCAATAACCATTTTTTGGACTCAAGTTCCCTATTGCCAATGGGAGGTGCAAATTTCGTAATTAATAAAAGAAATAATGCTGCTAAAGAATCAGGTTGGTTATGTACACGCTCATATTACTGAGCCTCAGTCATGGATTGCCACCAGAGACTAGTAATACCCCATAAAAATTTTGTTGCAAAGCAATTGCTACCTACTTGATCTAGATGGGCTTGAATAACAAGTACTCGCATGGTATTTCACCAAGCAGTGATTTCATTCAAGGGATCTAGTAGATCATCTATATTTAAATACCATGGCTGCAAATGAATATGGGTTCTTTGCATAAGGGTATGGCTGGGTGATCTTTTTACAGTTTTGAAAGAAGGGCCAAAGGAGACTGAACAGAGAGGTTTGGAGGATGATTCTGCCTTTTGGTCTTCTTTTGACAGCCAACTAAGACTATCATCTAGAATATCTATTTTTGTATCAATGGATAAAATTTTTTTCTCTATATTATTTACAGTATCCTTAATGGACAAAACATCTCTACACAAATCATCAAAATTTTCTATAAAATGAGAATTAAATCTCGCAGTATAGTTCCTTTGCTTGAATTCATTAGAGGGGTTCTCGTATGTAGCTGCAAAATACTGCATAGTTCCTACTGGTTGCTTGTGGACACCTTTTGGTGGCGGCCATCTTCCTCCTCTATACAAAGTAGTAGTATCTTCTGTGTATAATTCTATACTGTCTTCTCTGGGAAGACTCATAAAAGTTCCTGGTAAATCATTGCCTTGATTTACCTCTTCATCTTCGATCAATATGTGACCAGTTTTGACAGATCTACGGGAAGAAGACGTAGATGGTCTGGATGGTGAAAGTCGGGAATTTACAGACAGGGATCTTGGCAAAATATTTACAGTTTTGCCATCACTGTGGTGGACTGTGGCTTGACTCTTCATCTTGGGAGAGACATTTTTTAACCAGTCAAGTTTCCACTCAGAGGGAATTTCAACTGTCTCAATATGACCTTTTTGCAGTTGAACTGTTCCACTTAATCTTCTGGCATATGGTAGATTTTTGAGGATCTTGGGGTGATTGGTGTTAGTCATGCTATAGACAACAAAAATGTTTATGGATGCATACTTAAACTCACCAAACATGTCTAAGCCAAACAATGAGGTAAATAAGCCCCAACAATCTAGAGATCCATGTTTTACTTCTTTACAACCTCTATCGCAGACTGCGACAGAAAGGTTAGGACAAAACTCAAAACAAATAGTATCATTATTTAGGCGGCCAAGGCTGGATAATTGACAAGAATGCTTAAAACTGACTTGGCGGTGATCACACAAAGCTAGATATCTGACAGGCTTAATATTGCTAGGAATCAAGGGTCTTATATGGACTCGGATCAAACAAAAATGAACAAATTTCACATCTTCATGTGACCTGATATAATTGATTTCTTGCTCAGGTAACAGAGATAGTAAATTTGTCTGATAGGTTTTCTTTGGTTTGTAACAGAAGGTTAACTCTATAGACTTGATTCTAGGCTTAACAAATGAAAGATAAGTAGAAGTATAAGCAAACTTAGATTTTAACAACTCAGACTTTTTATACACATGAGAAGCCTTAATAGCCAGAGGTTTGAACAAACTGGTTTCTTGCTCAAGATTTTCTTCAGTAATATCAATATCGGGACAGTCTGATAATTAATCAGGAATAAAAGATGGGAGTTCATAGGTTCCTTCGAACTCAGATTCATTAATGATTTCAACTGTAGAAGTAGATGGAGCTTTTCCGAATTCCATTGTGGGGAGATTTGGGTTTTGGTAAGCGAGCAATTTCTGGCAAGGGAAATAGAAGATGAAGAGATAAAACGGCCTATGACAAAATGTAGATAATGGCCTGGGACTCAATGCAATAAACTTTCCCAAAGAAATTAGCAAAGCAGAGAACTCAAAAGATCAATCCACAGAATTGGAAACGATCACAACTTACAGTAACTTAAGACTTGTGAGTCTGGCTCTGATACCAATTTTTTATTATTTACAATACAAACAAGTACTCCTCCCCATGCGAAGTCAGAGGCATCAATATATACTTTCATCTGTTTGGACTTTGGAATATGCAGTTCTGGTAACGAGGCTACAGTGGCTTTGATTTTCCGAACTGCTGATGTATGTTGTTCTTCCCAACGGAATGTTTTCTTTTTCTGGAGAAGTGTTTGCAGAATGTACCTGTCTTCACCAGAGTTAGGATAGAAACTATTCAAATAATTTAGCAAACCCAAAAATGCTTGCAGCTTGGGTTTATCTAAACGTTCTGGAAAACTGATGACTTTTTCTTTGATGTGCGGCTAGACTTGCAGTTTAGATTCTCGGATTACCATGCCGAGGAAGTTACATTTAGTTTTGCATAACTGAATCTTTGTCTCTGATAAGACTATACCTGCATCTTGTGCCAGCTGAAAGAATTGGGAGAGATGAGTAGCATGCTCATCTAAGCTATTACTAAATATTAAAATATCATCAATATATACACAAAGGAAATGAGAATTGTCACCAAAATTTTTATCCATATGCGCCTGATAGTATGCTGGCGCATTCATAAGGCCGAAAGGCATGACAGTCCATTGATAATGGCCAAAGGGGCAGCTGAAGGCTATCTTGGCTCTGTCTTCTTCTTTGACTCTGATCTAGTAAAAGCCTGACTTGCAATCGAACTGTGAGAAATACTTACAGGCTGCAACTTTCTCAAGCAAGTAGCTTTTATTTGGTATTGGATATGGATATGGCTCTGTTATAGCATTTAATGGTCTATAATTAATGACCATTCTCTTCTTTCCTTGTTTATGCTCTGAATGCTTGTTTACCATGAAGGCATAATAGTAGAAAGGAGAGGTCAATTTTTCAATGAAGCCATTTGCTTCCAGATCTTTGATCTGTGCTTCCATATCATCATAATCCTAAGCTGGTATGGGAATATTTTTCCCAATCTTCATGTGCTTGCCTTCAAGTATCTTAATTTCCATTTCAGGCATAGCTTTGGACCAAAACTACTGAGGATTTTCTGAGCAGATAGAGGACTTGATCCTATTTCCAATTTCTATTATCTCAGCTGGGATTATTTCAGGGCTCTGAGTCATGGAACTTGGGAACTGTTCTGTAGCATAGATAAGGTGATGTATTCTAAGCCTTTCATTTTCTATGGTGAACATGATGCTTTTTGCAGTAGCACCATAGGGTGTATATCTATCAATAAATGATCCTCCAAGGAGGATATCAATGGGCATCTTCTCAAGGGTGAAGAAATCACAATGGAAGAGTTTATTTTGGATACGCAGGGGTTGTTGGTGTTTATACTTCGTACACATAAAACTATTCCCCTAGATGTCAATGCTCTTGTAAGCAAGGTTGTCATCAAGTGTCTTCCAGTCACTGATGAGCTGTGGTTTAGCAAATGAAAGAGAAGCACCAGTGTCTACTTGTGCGTCTACCAGTCTGCCATTTATTTCTAATGTAAAAAATTGGGCAAATCTGCCATTAATCAAATGATTTAGATAAGCAGGCTGTGGAAGTTTTAGAGAAGGAATACTGGTACATACCAATTTCTGTCCTCCTGGATCCTAAACAATTACTGGTTTAGGGTAGACTTCTTCTTCTTCTTCTGGTTCAGCTTCTTGTTCTTCTTGTAGATTACTACATTCACCAGGACAGTAATCTTGGTCAGAATAGAACATACTTCTGACTTCATCCTCTTCATTGTCGTCATCCCACTGAGGTTCTGCTGTTGTGGCTGGTTCTTCTGCTAGTAGGAATTGATTCCACAATGGCTCTCTTATTTCTTTTGGTAGCTCTCTGCTGGTGAACTTGTTCTTTATCCAGGAGTTGCTCGGCTTGAAAGAGCTTGGATATTGCATAGGAGGATGTTCTGGTCTATGTAATGTAGGTGGTTGTCTTGGCATAGAGGGCTATCTCCCTCTAGATGATTCTCCTCTAGAGTATCCTCTTCCTCTTGGTTTTTCTGGTCACTCAGGTACTTCATGGTGATGGTGTGACCAGCTCCATATGCTTCATTAGACAAGATAGACCAGTCATGGTCTCTTGGTCTATAGTGTCTTGCACTACGTTGCATGTTTGTCATTGGTTGCTCTAGTTCGTCTGCAAGTGATTCAAGGGCTGCTGTATCTTCTTTATCATCAAAGTCTTCATCAGGAAGATCTTCAAGTGTAGGTTCATAAATATCTTCTTGAAGATATAGGTCTTCATCTGCATCTACAATATCCCACCACGCTACTGCATTGGAGGAAAAAATAGCTTTTACTTCGTACACATAAAACTATTCCCCTAGATGTTAATGCTTTTGTAAGCAAGGTTGTCATCAAGTGTCTTCCAGTCACCGATGAGCTGTGGTTTAGGCATCACTCAGATGACATGACTATCTTCTGGGGTTAGCTCGACCACCCTCATTTGTTCATCTCTCTGATGGACAAGCCTTCCTTTGACCTTTGACCATGACTTGACCTCGCCCAAGACCAATCCATACCTTTGACCCTCTTCCTCCCTTTTTGGGAGAACTACATTAGCCTGAGGCCCTTCACACAGGGGCTATGTAGGCAGCACTCAGATCACACGACGTCTTCTGAGGTTAGCTCGGCCACATTCTTTCATCCATCCATCCATCTTGACCAACCACTTTGGAGATCATGTTTATCTCCTCCAACCCTGACCACTTCCAAGACGACTTCGCCTTGGTTGTTTTTGCATGTATGCTACCCCACGACTGGTTAGCAAAATTGTGCGCAGACTATTTTTGACCCTCACAAGTATAGGATCGCAAGCCGGTTGATCCCCACTACTTGTGACATTTTTGTGTTTCCAAGAGCACTTCCTGAGCTTGGGATACCTGAAACACGATGACCATTGGAGCTTTAGCTTAGATTGAATAACCTGATCAGCTACGACCAAATGCTGGGGCCTAATTACTTCAATTTTGGCACTCTTTGACCCTTGACCTGTGACACTTTGACCTGACCATCTCATGAAGTGGTATGCGTGCAATTACAACTATTGCAGCATTCACACTCACCATTTTTCATCCACTTTCTATCAAATCAGCACCCGATTCCAGGTTCCCTTTCCTTGACTCCTGCTTTGAGGGGGAATACCTCATCCATAATCAGGGCAACCAACCCTCTTGTTTTTGTCTTGCAGTTCACTTGAACAACCAACAAGATGAAATCAACCTCATCCCATACCTGGGGCAATCAACTCCTATTTTTGTCTTGCAGTTCGTCAAGAACAACCAACAAGACAAAAAGGGGCAAATGTAGACACCGAAATCGTGTCTACTCCCTTGGTCGTCCTCCCCTTCTCTCCCCCTTGGTCCTCTTAACCACTCCTAACCTATGTCTTATTAATTTGAAATAATTATCTTATTTTAAGTTAATAATTCTCTCTCCCTTGCCACCTCACCACCCTAGGATGCCCTTCTTTGGATTTCCTTCATCCCCCCATGACCCATTTATGACCTATTCCTCATCCTCGCACCCATTTAACCCCTCTTGACCATTTCTTACCCCGCCACTTAAACTTGACAGTTGGGAAAACAGACGAAAGGCTATTTTTAGCCTTTTTCCTGCCTTCTAGCTACCGACGTCGATTAACTGTCGACTGACGTCGGTGGTATTGCCAGTGTCGGTTTCCTTCATAACGGTTTTTTGTGTCTGTTATCCTCCTTCACCCCTACTCTTCATTTGACACTCTTGAATCTTAAAATCTGATCAATCAATCAACCAATCTTTCTGTCAGACCTCTCATTCTCTCTCTCAGGTACACACAGCAGGCTTCTACACCAATAATCACAATAGGTGTCAGAAGCCCCACCTTGCAATAGTATTCTGCATCAACAATAGGTACATCAGTAGCCTGACCTCCTACACTTCTTCTTCAATAGGCAAGAGGTACGTACTCTTTTGTTATGTCATTTTCAATACCTTAGAATGTCTCTGTAATTAGTTTTTTATTTATTGCTTCTAAGCCATACTATCACCAGACCAGACCCGAATCCTTATTTTCTCATCTCCCTATTGCCTCTGTCTTCTATCTAGCCCCTTTTCAGACCATACACTCTGTCCAAGGCCCAAACTTCATCTCAAACCCATCCACAGACCCGTCCACAGACCAAAAACTTGACCAGACCTCATCCAAAGACTACTGCCCCGATCGACACCCGCTGTAGAGACCACTGCCCCCACCGACATCGGCATACTAACCGACGTCGATAGACCTTGACAACTGATGTCAGCAGACTAACCGACGTCGGTGATTGTGACCAAGCTAACAACAACATTCAGGTAAGCATTTGCTTCCATTTCCTTTTCAGTCTTTAATCATTTCAGTCTTTTATTATTCTGCCTTTTATCAGACATTATTTTTTTCAATCAGTGGGTTGACATCCCTCAAGGAAGTCATTATACTTTTGGGATCAAGTTTTCGCTTGGCAGCCCACCATCTCCTCATCTAACGCCCTCTTTGTTTTAGTCTCTTTCTTCTGTAGGTGTCATCCTCCATAACCAAATAGGAGTTCTCACAATGTCTGGATTACGGTGCACATGACTTCATCCAGGTACATACAAGCCTTAGACCATTTATTTTAGTTTCTTATTCTCTCTTTGAATGTGAAAGCGAAAATCATATAGAAACACTCTTCATCAACCTTTCTCTTCTTACCCTTCTTGCTCGCAAAGGAGCTAGGGGTATCAACAGGGGTCTTTTTAGGGGTGGAGAAAGAGACATATTTTGTTTTGGTAGGAGCAAGGGAAACCCAAGACTCATCAATAGCATTGCCAGACATCAGGTTGGAAGGAATGTCTCCATTATCAACTCTGATATTCCTGGTTGGCTTGAGGGCATGGTGAAAGTTGTATAGGCAAAAAATTAGCCCCTAGTGTAGGGGAATAGGGTTTATATCTAGCTTCTTAGCCATTTTAGCTCTCACCCTCAGGACAAAGTGTTCCAAAGAGGAGAGCAGGTAAAAAGGAAAGCTAATAATAACATTGCACCTAAAATGATTTAACAAAGGAAGGTGGTAATTGTAGAACATAGTAAATCACCCCTTGAGAGTGAAGTACTTCATGAGAATGAAGCACACTCCATCCCATGGCTCTGGAAGTTTAACACGCTCGAACCCTCCTTGATATGGAATGAGTTCTTCTCCCTCACCTAGAAATAATTTATGGCTAGCCATATCCATGATTTTGGTTTTCCTTTGAAGTTTTATACCCTGCATGTTCATTCTTGGGGCCATAGAAATCACCTTTTTGGATATTTTAAAACTAATTCTGCCCACTATGACCTACTTATTCAACCAAGATCTCGCAAACTACTTGAACAAATTTTCATCATAACCATTTAGCCTTTCCAAATATGGGCTGATACCCCCCTTCTTTGCAATAATGCCAAACCAGTGGATTATCTTTAAATTCACAGTAGGAGATAGGTTTAGTTCAAATATGGTCTCCCCCCATTCTGTATTCACAGACCTAGACAGTGGAGTTCCTAAGTTCTGCCTTCAGCTTTGAACTAGTAGCTAACCCTTGCTTCTGTTTATGCAGAATGCAGATGTGATAGCTCATTTTATGAAATGCCCTGCAACGATGATGTTGTCTACTCCCATGCTTGAAAATAATTTCCCCTTGATTTTCATGATGAGACCTACGTGCCTCAACCTCATGATACAATGAATTATGAATGATTACCAAGAAATTATTAAGGTTATCAAGTTTTGAGATCCCTAATGGCCCTCTCCACATGGACCACCTCTGAGAGATATCCTTGTCATCAATGCGCCTCATTCTTGACAAGCCATCTCCTTTTGAATGATCTCCCTAATGTTAAGGGAATATGAACACCTTGTCTCCACACCCTCCAATCTAAAAATTGCTGACCAAGGTTGGCACAAGTATCAACGACTCTATTTCCTTCTCTGTAGGTATGGGAAATCTCAACTTTAAAAAACTTTTGTAAAATAAATTAGATATCAGTAATGATGTATTTTAGCTTGATTCCCACATTTGATGCTTTATTAATGGCATCTATGACCATCTTAGAGTCTCCTTGTATATTCAAGTTCCTTATTCCTAGGGATATAGCTAACCTTAATCCCCATAGTAAAGCCATTGCTTTAGCATAGTTGTTTCTCTAGCATCCAATTCTACCAGCATAGACAACAAACATCCATCCTTTATCATTCCTTATAATTCCTCCTCCACTAGCTTTACCATCCAACTTAGATGCCCCATCGAAGTTGAGTTTCATCCAGTTAGGTTTAGGGGGGATCTATTTGGTATTAAGTCTATGTAGCATTTTGGAGTTATTATACCCAGGGATCTAGTTTAAAACCTTCCATTTGGCTGCAATTTGGTTTTCAATTTGAGATAGGGGTTTCTCTACAACACGAATATGAGCTGTTGTAACACTTTCCATAATGGTCCTAACAAAGGAGTTAAACACCTGAGAAGCATTTCTAGCAGTGTCCCTAAAAATTTGGTGATTGTGCTCTTTCCATAAATTCCAACTCAAACATGGCAGAGCTTGCTTCCATAATTCCATAAGCTAGGGATGTGTGAAGGTTGGGTTCCAGCTGAGAATTACTTCTTTAAGGTCAAAATTGCAGACCCATTCAATACCAAAGTTGTTAAGTATTGTGCCCCATAATTCATGAGCAAACTCATAATGGATAAAGAGGTGTGAAACTAATTCCTCTTTTGAACCACACAAGAAACATCTGTTAACTAGAGTAAACCCTCTCTTTTGAAGGTTATCCTGAGAAAGGATTTTTTTATGAGCAGTAGCCCACCAAAACATGTTAATTTTTGGAGTAATTTTATGATTCCAAACCTTTTTCCATACATCTTTATTCTAAGATTCAGGAATGAGCAGATGGTAAGTAGATTTGATAGAGAACGATCCATTCTTATCTGGCCACTAGTATTTTTCATCCTTCTAGGGGAAGAGAGGGATTTTGATCTCCTGAACACACTGCTGGATCTCTCAAACTCTTGGGAAAAGCTTAGGCCGGTGAACACATCAATCTAAAAGATTTATCTAGCTCCTCATCCCATTGTTATCAAAATATTAAAAGAAAGTTTTTTTCATATAGGGTTTGACATTTTGACCTTGGGGTTCAAAATTGATCAACACTATGAAAGTACAAAATTTAGATCTATCTGATTTGCTATTAAGAGCAACAAGCCCAAAGTGATTAATGAAGTATACTATGAAAAGTAAGTACAAATGAATAATAAATGATCATTCCTAGTTACTGTGTTTAAAATATGGATGTGAAATGTGATGATGTAAAATATCTATGTTATTTTCTTGAAATGTAGGGATCTTGGGAAAACTCACACTATGGAATGTCTGACCAGGGTAAACTTATGATTTTCATGTGTATCACCTTATCAAACTTATTTTGTGCATGTGTATGACCTAGGAATACTTGTGTTAAGATGACTTATGTTTTTAGATTTGACTATCTTCCATTGATTCTAATCTTTGTAGGGTTTCACACTCTAATTTTTTTGTCACTAGTTCACTCCCTAATTTATGATCTTCTTGTATGTTCATTTTATTGATCTACCACATAGAATGTGTTAAATATTTTATTCTTTGACTTTGACCAAATTAGAACTAAAAAAATGGTTTATGGAATCTGAAAACCATAAAAGTGGCAACTACATATCCCACATGCTAGAATTAGACCTTCACATAATTTTGAGCGAGTATAAGTGGAGTAAATCGATCAACAATTTTAAAAATCCTCTTCCATAAAAGTGATTATGTAACTACATACAAGCTAAAACCTTCATTTTTTACAAGAGGATGCTGAGATACCAACATTAAAAAAATGTATTACAATTATGTAAGATATGACTCAATGAAGCTCAAAATGAATTAGAAGGAATGATGAAGCTTGGTACTTGGCTCTACTCTAGTTTATGACCCTTCATAATCTTTTTTTTCCTTCTTGGTTAATCTCCTTTAAAATGGTTTAGGATGACATGTATATATAGCATGTTCTAAAAAATTATATGCATGTAGGGTGAATTTATAAATGATAAGGAAAAAATATAAAGGTGCATGATCAATGACAACAATAAAAATAACCCACAAAGGCAAATATGTGGACCCATGCAAGGCTCATGTTTGCCTAAGGTGGACTTGTGTAAGGAATGACTCTGACCTAGAATGAAAAGGGGCCTATATCTCAATGAGGATCATGATAATAGATGAAATTTAGTCTAAGGTTGATAACATATAAATTTTGATAAGTATTATATGTGCTTTTAAGGCTTATGGGATAAATGGAGACCAATATGTGAACAAAGAAGTCCTAGAAACATGCATACTACACAAGTAGGCTAGCTATATTAAATTGGGAATAAAAAACTATGGAAAATGGTCTTGTATCAAATTTAGGGGTTTACATATATTAGGAAAAATTATAAAATTTAAAAAAATTCCAATAAATTTAGGGAAACTCAACATATTTAGGATTAACTATGTAAATTACAACAAATTAAGAAAAATTAGGGTAATTTGACTAATTAGGAAAATTAGTGCAAATTGGGGAGAGTTACAAAAATTTAATAAATTTGGAAAAAAATAAGAACTAACATTGAAATTTAGGGAAATTTAAATGGAATTTTAAAAAATAGGTTAAATTTATCATATTATCAAAAACTTGACAAATTTATGGTAAATATGAAAAAATTAAAGCACATTTGAAAAAAATTAGAAAATTTTTCATTTTCTATTATATGTAGTGTTCAAAAAATTTAATAGTATATAATGTTATAAAAAATTTATTGTATGTAATGTTATAATTTTTGTTTAGTTTTGTATAATTTTTAGTTCTTTGATAAAAATATTAGTCAACTTTAGGATAAACTTGAATTCATTGTTAGGTTGTGGAGCTAAAAGCTTCACCAGGATGCGAATAGGAGGAGTTAGGGAGGTTGCAGAGTGTTTGCTGAGTGTTACAGTCACCGGCGTCGGTTAGGACAATCAACGTCGGTAGGGTACAGACAGAAGGCAACCGACGTCGGTCAGGAGTCGGCCAGCGTTGGCACCCCCCAGGCAAACAGGGACTGACGTCGGTCACCTGTGTGGTTCGGACTGCGAATGTTATGGGTAGTTAGCTAACGAACCAAGTGTTTGCATGTCAATAGCCAAATTTAGACTAGAAGCTACAGATCTAATTATTATAATTAGGTGTCTAATTATTGTTTACATGAGATCTATTTAAGAGACTCATTGGTTGTATTGTAAACTTGTAGCTAGAGAGTAAGAGAGCATATAAGCTCCTTCTGAGAGAGGTGAGCAATGGTGTGTTCCTCCTAGTGCCACAGTACCAAGAGTGGGTACTGGTTAGGAGAATCAAAGGGGTTCTTCATGTTTGTATGATCTTAGTCAGCAGGTGAGCATGGCTTCTATTGGAGATCTACATTGGTGAGTAAGGTCTAGTGATTTGTAGGTAGCAGTAGAGAGCAAGAGATCTACTTGGAGTACAGTTGTGTACTTGGTGTACTGGTAGCGTGTTATTGACTAGTTCGAGAGGTGAACATCAATTCTATATTTGAGTTGATTGTTGGGACCGAGAGAGAGAGGGAAGAAGGTCTTGAGGTGTGGCGATCCTTTGAGGTGGAAGAAGAAGTGGCATCTTCTTTATTGTATTTTCTTCTGAGTATTTAATACAATTGTGTATTGTCTCTCAAATCCTATGTTGTTTCATATTTCTAGTTACTTATTGATTTTGGTATAATTCCGTGTTTAGTTTCTAATACAAGAAGTAATCATATGTGCTCTATTTGAGGAGCAAGATCCTGACAAGTTGGTATCAGAGCTTTTGTTTGGGTTACTAACAAGTGGTTTCAGATCTAGATAGTGTTTGTTGATTACAGGCTACTCACAGGGGTTTCTGATTGAGTGGGAGTATAGCAATGGTAGAAGGAAGTAAGCTACAAATGGAGAAACTAAATAGCACGAATGGTCCGATTGATGGAAAGAAAGAGCAGGGAAATGAAGATCATTGGTTGGTAGTAGATCAGCAGGGAGGAGTATATGTTGCAGGGGATGTTACACAGGATGTTCTGGATAAAGTGGAATCTTGGTTTACAGATTCTTTTGCCTCTTTCCATGCAGTTCGAAATAGAGCATCTTTTCATGGGTATGTCTTTGGAGACTTTGGAGAGATTTATTTAGGAGCTGGAGAGCCTTGTCAAATAATTGGCAAAGGGGAAGTGAAGCTGAAATTGCAAACGGATAACACACAGGTGTTGAATGAGGTTATGTAGGTACCAGTCTTGGAGATGAGTCTAATTTCTTCAGGAAAGTTAGGTGATGGGAGATGCATAGTAACTCTCACAGTGGATGTAATTGAATTAGATGGTGGTAAGAAAGTAGGTATCCTTTATCTATCTACTTATATTACTGATTCACCTTTTGTTATAGAGATGTGGCTTTGTAGGCTTGGTTACATATGTAGGAGGGGAATGCATGTTCTGAAGTAGAAGATAGATGTTTTTGACAAGCTAAAGAACTAGAAAGCCTTGGTGTTCATGGAGGAGATGACGGACAGAGATCAGGTGAAGGAACTAAATTATTCTGAGCAGGGCTATGTTGATATGGACAAGGGTTTGACCCAAAAGGAGCTTGCGGGTAAAAATTCATCACTCACAGGTGAACACAGATACCGGTGTCGGTCAGGAGGAACTAACGTCGAACAGGCAGGCACCAACATCGGTCATGTGTAGATCAACAGAGTTGGTGGTGTCAGGAAGCAGGAACCGACATCGGTCATTTAGTGACCGATGTCAGCAACAAGTACACCGGCGTCGGTAATGGGACCGACGTCGGCAGACAGGGTCAGTCGCAGAGAACTGACGTCGGTTGGGAGAAGATTGGGAGATGGCCAAGATCGGTCACTAAAATAGATATTGGGCAGACAACAAGATGTCAACAAGTCTCAAACGCTCATATGGAGGTCAAAAAGGGTAAGTGAACCTCATATTCATTGTTCACCTTCTTTATATTGCTTATTGATGGTCGAGAACCAGGAATATGTGAAGAGGCAATGCAGGTAGAATCCAGATACAGTGGGAGCTTGGCATGGATGAGGAGTGTGAGTCCTTGGAGAAGAACCAAACAGGTATCCATTGGTGGAGTTGTCAGCTGGAAGAAAGAACTGAGAGACGGATGGATTCCCATAGTTAAAGAAGAGAGTGGATGGATACGTGAGATGGAAGGCCAAGGTATATGGTCTTGAGGAAGCTACAGGATAGTGGTATAGGTTTTGACAGGTGGATGACAAAGTAGGGCTTCAGTCATTGTCAGTGTAACTATTGTGTTTGCTCTTACCAGGTGGATGATGAGTCATGACATTATCCTGTTACTGTATGTGGATGGTTTTCTAGCAGATTTGTACATACAGGGTTTTGCTGAGCTAAGGGTAAGGTTAGTTCAGAGGTATGTCAGGGGGAATTTGGAGCAGTGAAATTCTTTGGCATGAGAGACATGGATATTTTGGTCTCCAGTGGGATCTGATGTGAATCAGGTGTTGGCGAGGTTCAGGTTGTAGAATCAGTAAGCACACCAAGGGCTAGACAGTTCAAGCGGAGCTTAGAACAGTGTTTGAAATCACATGAGGTCTAGTGTAGACCTGAGTTTTCCTAATCAGTGGGAGTTGTCAGAGAGTTTGGAGTCAATTCGAGGAAGGTAGATTCTTAGGTATCTGAGAGGGACCAGCAGCAGGTCGACATGCGATGTAGGGTCAAGGTCTTCACTACATGGATTTGTAGGTTCGGATGTGGCAGGGTACTCAGATGATAGGAAAGGCATCACAGGGTGTGTGATGGTTGGTCTTTAGGGTTGAGCTTGAAGAGGGATACAAGCCAGGAAATAGATTAGATGGGGTATAGATACAAGTACAGGTGTAGCTATTTATCTCCAAGTGGGAGATTGTTAGGTTGTGGAGCTAAAAGCTTCACCAAGATGCGAATAGGAGGAGTTAGGGAGGTTGCAAAGTGTTTGTTGAGTGTTACAATCACTGGCATCGGTCAGGACAACCGACATCAGTAGGGTACAAATAAAAGGTAACCAACATTGGTCAGGAGTCGGTCAGTGTCATCACCCCCTGGCAAATAGGGACCGACGTCGGTCACCTGTGTGGTTCGAACTGTGAATGTTACGGATAGTTAGCTAATGAACCAAGTGTTTGCATGTCAAGAGCCAAATTTAGACTAGAAGCTGCGGATCTAATTATTGTAATTAGGTGTCTAATTATTGTTTGCATGAGATCTATTTAAGAGACTCATTGGTTATATTGTAAACTTGTAGCTAGAGAGTAAGAAAGCATATAAGCTCCTTCTGAGAGAGGTGAGCAATGGTGTGTTCCTCCTAGTGCCACAGTACCAAGAATGGGTACTAGTTTGGAGAATTAGAGGGGTTCTTCATATTTGTATGATCTTAGTCAGCAGGTGAGCATGGCTTTTATTGGAGATCTACATTGGTGAGTAAGGTCTAGTGATTTGCAGGTAGCAGCAGAGAGCAGGAGATCTACTTGGAGTACGGTTGTGTACTTGGTGTACTGGCAGCGTGTTACTGATTGGTTGGAGAGGTGAACATCAATTCTATATTTGAGTTGATTGTTGGGATCGAGAGAGAGAGGGAAGAAGGTCTTGAGGTGTGGTGATCCTTTGAGGTGGAAGAAGAAGTGGCATCTTCTTTATTGTATTTTCTTCTGAGTATTTAATACAATTGTGTATTGTCTCTCAAATCCTGTGTTGTTTCATATTTCTAGTTACTTATTGATTCTGGTATAATTCCGTGTTTAGTTGCTAATACAAGAAGTAATCATATGTGCTCTATTTGAGGAGCAAGATCCTGACATTCATTAATAAATTTATTGTTGCATTTGGGGGCACCAATGGTATTCTTATCTCCTCTACCCACCCTCATCCATATCACCCTCATACCTCTAATATGTGTCCAATGTACACAAATCCACAATCTTCACCTTCTCCCTCTAGCAGACCATCTCAATTTACCTAACATTGATGTTAGAATCTTGATTTTGATACTACATGCATCAGTTTAGGCCAACCTCCTAGTTATGTTCAACAATTTGTGAGGGATTATTATTGTCTCAACACCTTTACACCTCCACCCCAAAGAGAGATATCAATAGATGATGATTAAGATACATAACCTCATGGGATCATCATGGAGAGGTATCGAAGGTCTAGTTCTAGAAATAAGAACAAGACCATCATATTATATACTTATAGGGATATGTACTCAAAACAATGGTAGGTATATTAATGTTAAGATAGATCAAAGTTTACCAGAACCTTCACATAACTAACACAAACAATATGAAATCATGCATAGACAATCTCAAAAATATTTCAAACACAGTGAAAATATGTTACTCACTCTCATATCAAAACCATTCAGGACATTACATATATACAGAAACAATATTCCTATATTTATGGAGATTATCTCTCCATTAATCTTTCTCCCTAAATCCCTCAGACTATGCAAACTCTATATATGATATATTATTGTAAAACTATATCTAAAAATATTATATACAAACCCATATTTGTAATATTGTTTATAAAAATGTTACTACCAAATATAATTCCCAAACAACCTATACATAATAATGAATTATTACTCACGTAATTATTCATATTATGGTGTACAAATTACTGTGAGTGCTAATGTTTTCCCTAACAATTAATATGTTTTAAATTAAAAATATATTTTAAATATTTATTTTACTATGTTTCAAATCAAATGTATATTTTAAATATACATTTTATTATGGTTTATATTTACAATTAGTAAAATATTAAAAAAAAAAATTCCACATGAAGTGCAAAGGAACATTAAGCACTATAGTAGAGAAAGTGGTAGAAGACTATATTGATATCTTCTATCTTGACTTCCATAAAAATGTAAATCCTAGGTGGTAAAAGAAATTAAGGATGGTTATGGAATTTTTTTGATAAGGGTAAGTTATTTTTTAAATAAATTTAATGATTATGTAATGTTTTACTATGTTAGATTTTATATACTAACTTAGTTTTGTATAATATAGGGTAGATTGAAACATGTGTGAGTGATTTCCTATGTAAATTATGGATAACCTTAAGAGAACAATAAAATATACTTTTCTAGACTCGTATCAAAGAAATATTGGGAGGTAATTTTTGTTTTGTGACTTTTTCATTTTTTTTTATGTTTATTTTTTAATATTGTATAATTAAAGTTATAGGTCTAACCAAGTTTTATGACTTTTTTTTAATGTCATATATTTTATGTCTTAGAATTTTTTTAAAAACTATACTAAACAAGTTTGTACTTTTTAATTATTTACACATTTTATTATTAAAACCTTGATCCTTGGAAAAGTCTTGTTGATAATTAGGACAATATTATAGTTCTAGGTCAACTGAATGAGCAAAAAAAAGTTGTAGATGCCTGAATTCAATAGTGCAAAAAGGTGACCAAATTCCACGTCCTATGGGATTCAAAGGAGAATGCATTAAATTTTAAAAAATCATAGTTTTAAATATTTCCATTAATAAATGTTCAAGTTTGATTATTTTAGTTAAAATATCATTAAATATTATATATGCATTTTCTAACATGAGGAGATTGTGGTGAGTGTCTCTTACCTTGGCAGAAGACCACATCTGTACTTATAAATATAATTCTCTACATAAGCAAACATGTGTCAATGGAGTCCAACTAAAAAAACAATGTTTAAATTTATTGTAAAATATATTTGTAGATTATTTAATATTTTATGATTTTTTCAATAGTGGTTTCATTGAGTTTTATGTAGGCAAAGTGTGAAATCATTCCATATTACAAGTGGAAGAATGTTTCCAGCTATAAATGGGATGATCATGACTACCAAGGTTCTTTTTATTCAAGTGATGCTTCTCATCCCCAAACAAATTTAGGTTGTGGGGGTGTTGACATTAGGGATGGTTGGGGATGTTTGCGTGAGACTTTCTACTTAATGTTGGGATCAGGGAGGGATAATGTATATGAGGATCATGACCCTAATAAATGGGTCCAATCATGGCATTATGGCTTTGTGACTATCTTTTAATCTTATCATTATGAATTATGATTTATTACTATGTTAAATTTATTATTGTTTGGTTAAATGTTTAATTTATTTTTTATTCATTAGATGTTTAGTTTATGTTTGTATTCAATTTTTTTATTTACAATGTCAAAATAACAATATTTATTTTTTATCTATAGTGTTATAATTGACATTGACATTGACATTGACATTGACATTAACATTAAAATTATACATTTATAATTTTATAATAGATGAACATAATTTTATAATAAATAAAATTAAAAAATTATAATTAAATAACAACTATTAGCATTTTAATATAATTATAAAGATAAAATTTAGACTTAAGTCAAGTCATAAATTAAATCGACCTAGTGTCAAAATAATTATATAATTATAATTTTATAATTATTTATATTAAATAATTGTAAATGGCTAAAAATTACTATTTTTAATATAATTATAAATATTAAAGCCATATTTAAGTCACAACTTATGTTGACTTATTATCGAACTTAGATTTAAAATTAATGTTATCTGTAAAGTTTCATTTAAGTCTCACCTAGTCTTGTACTTAGCAACCCCTTTACATTGCACGTAATGTCACATTTAAATTTGGACTGTGTTGCACTTAAATTCAATCCTAGTGATGAGCGTAAAGTAAGACTTAAAGTTAGACTTAGCGATGGGATTAAACTCAACCCTAGTATCAAACTTAAAGTTAGAACTAGTGACAGACTTAAAGTTACATGTAAATATAGATATTAAGTTAGTAGGCAGTGTTATCAATGTTTCCAATGATGACATAATCAACACCATCCTTGATTCAATGCTAAAGTTTCCACAACATCACCTGCTAATGTCACAAGTGATGTTATCAAGTGGCATTGGGGTAACATTGGGCTAAATTTAGTCTTGAATTTAGCCCATATTTAGTTAAACTTTTTATTTATGTCATACAAAGTTAGCATTATGTAAAACTTAAGATGAATATTCAAATGGAAATATGACTTTATTTATGAAATTTGACCTTAGAAATTATCTTGTTTGGCAACTTTAAGATAAACACAAATTTATTTATGACTTATTAGTTAAAATGTTATAGTGCATGAAGAAAAATCCAATGTACTTATGAATATTGAAAGAACATTATTTATTTATCTACATATGCATGGGTGAATGCCAAAAATAACAAGCTTCTAAAATCTAAGAATCTAAAAAATGATATACTTGATTTGAATAAAGAAGTAATAAAGTTACCGTTCAAGATGACATGCCTCTAAATCTATGCTTAATCTTGAATACATTTATGATTAGAAATTTTAGTGAAAAACTCAAGATAAAATAAAACTATGTGCATTATGTAAATAATAATGTTAAACAATGCCCCATATTTGGAATAGGTGGTAGGTCTTGAGTATGTCTTAAATTGCGATAAATCTAAATTACTCTTTATATAGGAATCATCTTCCTCATTGAGTCATATTGATCATAATTTGTAGGATCTTATTCATCATTGAAGGCATATATTTCATTATGATAACAACCTTACTCCTTCCTTATGATAGTCATGATAAAATATTGTTATCATTAACAACATGCCTCATCCTTGGCTAACAATATAATACAATCTTCCAATTACTTTTCCTCTCTATATTAGGATAAAACAAGACCTACATAAACATAGTTATAGTAAAGGTTAATACATAATGTATATGTACATATAAAAATTTACACATGAAAAATATTACCTATTTATGAAAATGTGCACATGAAAAAGGAGAATAACTAATATGATAATTTAAATAAATTAATAATTGATCCCAATGTTGAGGAAACATGTATGGCTCTTTCCTCTTAACTAATGGCCTAGAAAATTCAACTGAATAAAGACCACTATCAATGTCCATTTTGAAATATTTTTATTGATAGAAGGATACCATGTATGACAACTTCAAAAAATTTATAATCAAGTTTTATTCTCTATTATATCTTTCCAACATAATATAATTTCCCTTGGATCAAATTTTTGTCACTTGCACTTGCTTAACTAGATTATTTAAAAGAAACTGCAACTCCACAAGAACAAGTGACCCTTCTCTTATCAATGATTTTCACACAAAAATATTTGTTGTTTTACCACATTACAAAATGATTTCTCACCATCATTATGTCAAATCATTTATAAAAGTATTAATATTATTATTGAAAAATGTAATGTACTTATTTAAAAATAGATTTTACAACTTACCCAATCTTCACATCCTCACACTATGTTGAATCATTTGCTTTTTATTTTCCTTGGATTGTTGGCATGAAGATTTTGTAAATGTGAACCCATCAATTCAACAGTAAATTTTTATATCCATGGTTTTTTTAGTTCACGTGGTATTTTTTTGCATGGATGTTTTCACTTCTAACCAATCCTTAGACTCTCATGTGTAGCCTTCTCTAATTCAATTTTTTCAAGTTACACAATCATTTCTTAAGTATATAAGAGTATGAATTGATCTATGGAATACTTCTCAATATAACCTAATAATCAAACATGTAAAAGACTAAATTAATTTTTAGAAACACATATGAATCATACATGTATTTTTGTTATGAATTTGAATACATACCAAGCTTTACATGTTTTATTTTTCTAAGAAGGTTATCCTCCAACTTTTATTTTCCATGACCAATATCCCAAATGTATGGAATATATGAAAATCACTATTTAAGATATTTTGACATGTAAAAGAATATTTCCTAAATAATGTATCCTTTGGCCATAGAGCTCTCTGGATGTGCTAATTGATTCACAAATACCTTCAAGGTATTCATTTACTTCTCTTACCAAAACATCCATCATGTATTAAATACACCTACCATTCGAATATCATCAACCAAATACACTAATGTATAGAGTTTAGAGTCCATTAAGGAGGTAGGTAGTTCCTTTTTCAAATTTTAAAATATATTTATAAAATTTGTTTTCTCCTACTTAATCTTTGTTTTAGATATCTATTTTGAAGATGGAAACATATTTTAAAAATAATTAAAGTCATGCAAGTTAATCTAGTGTTTTTTAAAATTTTAATGGAAATGAAAATTCATATTACCTCATGTTAGTTTTTGAGTCACGTTTAATCAATTTTTCATGATTTTTGCCATAAACTAAGTTCACCCACCTATCATTTCCTATGTGTGAAATTTCTAAAATAATTGAACCTTCGAACTTGAACCTTTCTTAGAGTTCAAGAAGTTCAATGGTTCAATGGTTCAAAGTTCCTCAAAGTGAACTGTTTGTCTTTTTGTATTTTTCAAGTATATCTTTGAACCTTTCGATTGAACTTGAACCTTTCTTAGAGTTCAACAGTTCAAAGGTTTCAATACTTGATGTTTTGTAAAGATTCATGTTCACTCAGTTCCCTTTTATGAATTAATACACTACTTGAACTAGCACTTGAACCTATTGCTTAAACCTACATATCAAAGTTCAATGGTTCAATGTTTCTCAAAATGCACTGTTCCTTTGTATTTCAATTATGTCTTTGAACCTTTTGGTTGAACTTGAACCCTTTGCTGGAGTTCAAAAGTTCACAATTCAATGTTCAAAAGTTTAACGGTTCAATGTCCCAAAAGTTCAGTGGTTCAATATCCAAAAAGTTCAACGGTTCTATTAAAGTCCAAAGTTTTTGGAAAGATCATGTGATATTGGTCCATCTGTGTGGTTCATTTCATATTAGTGAACCTTGAATTTGAAAAGTTAAATGGTTTAAAGGTTCAAATGGTTCTATAGCTATATTCTTATCTCACACTGAGGATTTCTCTAAGTGAAAATTAGTGGGAGATTTAGAGGAAAATATATCTAAAACTCACTATAAAGCAGAAAATTTTGAATTTTCATGAGGTTACAGATAATCATTACTCATCAAAATCATGTGTAAAATATACTTGCCATTAATACATATGTCATAATATGCGTCTTATCAAGCATGTGTAGCACGTATTCTCCCAATTTAATTTTTCAATCTGGTTAATATCTATATCAAGAGAGAACAATTCAAGCATAACTGGGTGATACAAAAGAGAACAACATAGGTGATATAAGATATTTGATTGCTTGAATCCATAGTAATTTTAGATAAATTTAAGGTACTTCCAAGTCAAAAATTGGAAGGGACCCTGTCATCAAAGAATTTGTGAAGGCCCTTGTAACTACCCTACCTTCTTGTATCACCAGGTCAAGGACTCAAAGTAAGAAGAATAATCAAATTTATGGAACAGTGATTGTGGATTTGAATTCTAAAGAGGATTTAGGAGAAGTTAAAGGTGATAAAGAATATAATTCACCAATGGCAGAAGAGGTTAGCATAGACCAATAAATAGTAATTCCTTCTGATGCTACTGAATTGATGATTGTTTCAATTGTACCTTTTGATCAACCAAATCCTAATAGAGAAGCCTCGTCTTCTACACCTAAATGGCTAGAAAGTTTAATCAGTCATAAAAGGAAAGTAGTTCCATTTTCTATACCCTTGGAAGATATGGTGAGCAAATGTTTAGGGAAAGCCCCTAAATCCAAAAAGTTAAAAATGGCACCTAGGGTAGATGATGACCCAAACACAGGGAACTAGAATGTAGAAATTACCTAGCCAAAAACCAATGAAGAATTTCAAGATCCTACTATTCAATATTTTACAGTTGAAAAGGTAGACCTTGGGACTACATCACATTCCATGGATGTACATCATTTATAAACATCCACTAAAAGGATAGTTAGTAGAACTTGGAAAGATGAAAAGGATAAAAGAGAGTTAAAATAGACTGTGCATTCAATGGTAGAATATATTGACATCGTTCATAATCCAAATCCTCAACCAATTTCTCAAATGCCTATGTCTTTTGATCTAAAATCTCCTATCAAACAAAGAATGCTGATCAGATATACAGGGGCAAAATGATTACCAGAGTATTTGATAATTAGTTGGATGGCATCATCTTGAAAGGTACAAAATATCTTCATAAATTAAAAAATGTACATGATTTGACCACGATCACTGCTAAAGATTTGAAGACTCAGAACACTTTATGGATAAAACAAGAAGGAAAGTGGATGAGTGTGATGAATCAAATTGATGAAGTGCAAAAATATGGGACAACAAAGTTTCTATCAGAAAAGAACTTGATAGGGCTAGATGAAGATATATTATATGCAAGTAAGAAAAATGTTGAATGGAGAAATTCAGTATCCAGACAAGGATGAATGGAAATTACAAAAATGATCAAAGAAATAATTGAATTTATTTATTCATTATATCATGATCTATAGAGCATTGATATCACTTACATAAAAGATGATGGAAAACTAGAGAAAGACATCAATGTTGTGATTAAGTCCTTTAGGGAAAAGATTATCTTCATCAAAGAAAGTGATAGCTTATCAACTAAAAATTTCTCTCAGATTTCAAAGATAGAATCACTTCTTTGTCACTATATTGACATACTCCCGGAGCACATAGAAAAGATGGGAAAATTTGAAGGGAAGAAAACATCTGGAAAGAAAGGATTAAACACGTCAGCATTCCCAATCTTTCAAAAATGTAGGAGTTCATTACAACATTTTAGGAGTGGAAAGATCAATGTGTCTACCCAACTGAATAGATCAAATCTAGAGATCCTAACCCATCGCTTCAACAATGACTTTTATTTCATATTTTCTTTATTTAGTTATTCAGTTACTTTTCTATTTGAAACTTGACTTTTATTGAATTTGTTAAAAAAAACTAAATCCCGTATGGGCCAGAGTTACTTTAACTCTGGTTTAGTTTGATAGGTGGATTAGTTATGGTAACTATATATGTTTCTAATTATGAAAGACGCGGATATAGAAAAAAGGGGAGAAAAAAATTAGGAAAGGAGATAACTGAACCATGGTTGTTAATAATATATGTGATGTTTTGTCTAAAACATTTTCATCTATGAATGAAAAGGATAATTAATTACTTTATACTTGGATCTGTGTGTTTAAGTATTTGAAGTTGGGTTTTTTATGTGAAACCTTCTTTCATATAGTGATTATTCTTCCATTAGACAATTCATTATATGTGTTCTATTCTTTAATGGCTCAACAATATATATGTTTATCTATTTAATTTGTTATTGAAAACAAAATATGTGTATTTTGTTACCAATTGCTGCTACAAAATCTCGTATTCATAACATAATGATGTATGGATATTAGTTTGCCTTTAAACACTTTCTGGTTAAAAGTGTATCTGATTATTTAAATTCATTGAAAATTTTTAAGTGAGTTGTACCTTAATTCAAAGGGGAACTAATCTTGATAGTTCACCCATATTTTTTTTAACTTATTTGTTCTTGAGAGAAGGATACAGAGTTAAAATAAAATATATTTATATAAGGAAAAATTTGTTAGCCAACAATTTTTGGGGCACTCCGTTGGGGAACGAAATTGATTTTGTCACCTTAATATGAGGCAACAATGGTACTTCCTCATGAAAAGATAATTCCTATTTTACAACCTAATCTTGGTTTTCAAGATGAACAGGAAGATATAATTAGCTAGTTATATACTCTTGCTTGGCATTCTCATCAGAATATTAATGATTATAGATTGGCAAGTAGAGTATTAGAAAAAGAAGAAGAATTGGCTGATAATTTAAGATTGTTATTACTCAGGTAAAGAAGAAGACAAGCAAAAAATGTAGCAAGGAATTAAAACCTCCTGAAGTGCAAAAATATTAAGAGCATCATCAAAGTTAATAATTATTATATCTTAAACTAGATTCCAAAAGGTACACAAGGTCCTTAAGAAGAGAAGGAATTGAAGATTCTACTTTTCAAGCATTTCAAAATTTAAATTTTCCCTATATTCCTACTCACATTATAAAATCTATAAGTAGACCTCCTAGTCCTCCCAAACCATCTTCATCTTCTTTCTATCAAGCATTAACCCTTTTTGGTACTATCTTCCATTCTACCATAAGTTTTCTTCTAATGGCTCAACCTTGGGGCGTAGCCATATGACCTCTAAATTTAGGGGCTAACCTCAATAGTTTACCTAAAAATGCAAGGGAAAATTTTCCCAAATTTAATGGAGATGGAAAAAAATCACTAGAGGAACATCTAAATGCCTTTGTAGCGGCATGTGGTTTGTTAGGCATACAACATCAAGATGTAGCCATAAGGATTTTTATGCAAACTTTAACTGATGTTGTAGCACAATGGTTTTATCATCTAGCTGATTCTTCAATCACAAGTTGGAATGATATGAAAACTACATTAGAAAATAGGTTCAAAAGTGCAAAAGATGAGCATTCCCTTCTCGCTTAGTTAACTCAGCTTAAAAAAGAGATACATAAACCCATGAGGTAATTTATAGCCAAATTTAATAGGATTGTGTATAAGATTCCTATTACTAAAAGACTGACTGCTAAAAATAAAAAATGTTTCTTTATTAATTCTATGCCTCCTGATATAATTTTTCATCTCAGAAGAGGTGAAATTATCAATTTAACAGATGCACAATCATTGGCAGTTGAGTTAGAGGATGATCTTATTATGGCCAAAAAATGGAAGAAAGAAGTTTAGGTACCCAATGTTAATCCTTCATCCTCTATAGATACTATAGTCCAAAGATTAGTCAATGATATGATTTCTCTTAAAAGATAATTACCAAAGGCTAGCACTTCATTCCAACAACCATATCAAGATATTGGTAGGAAAAATCAACAAGCAAATGCTGGTAAGACATTACCACTTGCATCAACACAACCAAGATTGGCTATTGAAGCTCCTCCTAGAAGAAATAACATGTGTACTTTTCATTTGACTACTGATCATGATGGAAATTCTTGCCCTGAGATGCTTAGATTTAATCAAATGACTGCTACTCAAGATGTCTTAGGAGAAATTACTAAAGAAGAAAGGAGCTTTGAGAGACTTGGTGACTGTGAAATACATTTCCTTGAATATGATTCAAATTCAGAAAGAGGAGGTGAAATATTGGTTACTCTTAAAGATCCTTCATGTGTTGTACTTACTAGAGGTCAAAAGAATTCAAGATTTTCTAATACTCAAGAAGCATCCGTTAAAGGTAAGGAACCTTTTACTAAAACTTTTGATGCTAAGACACAAGAAAATAAATTGTTACAAAGAAATGATTGTGAAACTTCTTTTGATATTTTAGATTTTTGTAAGTCTAAAAAAATTCAGATATCCCCTACTGAATACCTTAGGCTGAAAGCCAAAGAGCTTGATAAATTGGTCAAATATGTCAAAAATGGTCCTACACAAGTTGAATCTAAAATTTAGTTAAACGTTAATACTGAGTCTCCCATTGCCCAATTATTTACTTCTCTATCTGAATCACCCACTGATGCTTTTGAAATGACCCTCAATTCATCTGATGATACTCCTTATATGTTTGATATGAGACCCAATCCATTTTATATTTCTTTATTCATAAATGGTCATAAACTTAGCAATTGTATCATAGACTCAGGTGTTTTTGATAATATAATGCCTTCTTCTGTAGCCAAAGCCTTAGGCTTAACCCTTACAAAAACATTTGGTAGATGTTACTCCATGGATGGCAAATAGATCTCTTTGCTCAGAAAAATTAAAGATGCACCAGTTGCTCTTGCAACCTACCCTAATAAAAAGGTGAAGTTGACTATCTTGGTAGAAGATATTCCTGCTAGTTATGGAATGTTGTTGAGAAGAACTTTTTGCAAATATTTGGGAGGACAGATTAAATTGGATTGGTCAGAAGCTACAATTCTAGTGGGAAAGTAGAAAGTTAAACTTGAACCTGAACCTAAATGCAAGTTCACGGTATATCCTTCTGATGATCCTAAGTCTCAAATTCTATTTGAAGAATGTGAATTTGGCAACTATTTTCTCTCCTCTAAAGATTCAAAGGAGGAATCTATCCCAAAATATGTTCATTCAAATGATCTATGAACCATGGAATTTGATGGCGGTTGTGCTATAGTTGGTTCAAGAGCAGGAGTTGTATTGATTTCACCTAAAGGTGAAACTTTTCCTTACTCTTTCAAACTAGAATTTAAAAATACTAATAATACTGCTAAATATGAAGCTTTATTACTTGGGATAAATGAAGCTAAAGGAAAAGGTATAAAAATAATCAAGGTAAAAGGAGATGCTAAATTAATTTTCAAACAAGTGAGAAGTATTTTCTCAGTAAAAAATGACAGATTAAGACATTACAGAAACATAGTTTGGGATGAGATAGAATATTTTGATGCCTTTTCTATTGAAGCAATTCCAAGAGACCAGAACACTTGGGCAGATTCTCTAGCAGTGTTAGCTTCTCTTCTTCTCCCACACCCTAATTTTAAAAAGGATTCTTATAGAATAGAATTGGTTTATCATCCTAGTGTCCCAGATAATGCTAAAAATTGGTAGGTTTTCTAGAGTAATAAACAAATCAGAGAATTTTTAGAGAATGCTGATATGTTCTTTGGTACCTATTTTGAAGGATCTGAAATAGAATGTAAAGAATTCACTCTTAATCCAAGGACCAATCCAAAAGATGACATAATTTAGCTAAAAGGAAATAAAATCCCTAAAGGATTAGTCTCTCTTGAACATTTGTTCACTAGGCAAGATGAATATAGTAAATGGAAACATGTCTAGAATACTAACAAAATGGAGGATTACGAAAAAATCAATATTGGAAGTGAAAATGACCCTAAATGGATCTCCATTGGAAGGTGTTGTTCACCAGAAGAAAAAAATAAATTAATTAATCTATTGATTAGTTATAAATATGTCTTTGCTTGGTGTTATGATGACCTTAAAGACTTTAGAGGTGGGCAGTTTCAACACCATATTCCTTTGAAAGAAAATGCAATTCCATTGAGACAGAAACTAAGAAATTACAACCCAAAGGTTGCTGAGGCCATCTTTAAAGAGATTGATAAGATGTTGAAGGCCAGGATTATTTATCCAATTCATCACTCCACTTGAGTGGTTAATATTGTTCCAGTACGCAAAAAGAATGGGGAAATAAGAATCTGTGTTGACTTCAAGAACCTGAACCAAGCCAGCTTAAAAGATAATTATCCCTTACCTATGATGGATCACATCTTGCAAACTATTGCTAGATCAGAAATGATGTCCATGTTAGATGGGTTCTCAGGTTATAACTAGATAAGTGTATCTATAGCTGACCAACATAAAACTACTTTCACTACACCTCAAGGAAATTTTGCTTATAATTGTATGCCTTTTAGTTTGATTAATGCTAGTGTAACTTTTTAATGGGTGATGGATTCATCCTTTAAATATTTGAAAGATAGAATTATTGTCATTTATCTTGATGATTTGACTTTTTTTTTTAGGAAAAGAGAAGATCATCTGAAAGATCTAGAGACTATTTTACAAAGATGCCACAATCATGGGATATCTCTTAATCCTAAGAAATCAATTTTTTTATGTTACAGAAGGGAAATTATTGGGACACCTAGTCTCAAAAGATGGAATCAAAATTGACCCAGAAAGAGTCAAAAAAATACAATAGTTAAGTCTTCCTTCTAATAGTGGGGTTAAGTCTTTCTTTGGTCAGATTAATTTTCTTAGAAGGTTCATTCCTAATTTTACTAAGATTACAAAGCATATTGTGGGAATGATGAGAGAAAAACAAGTATTCAAATGGAATGAAGCTATTAAGAAAGCATTTGAAGATATTAAAGAAGCAATTACACAAACACCTACTTTGGTAAATCTTGATTTCCAAAAAGATTTTGTTATTTACTGCTATGCTTCAAAACATACCATGTCTGGCATCTTGTTACAGAAAAATGAAGTAAATATAGAAGCCCTAATAGCCTTTATGAGTGTTCCTCTCAAAAAGAATGAACTTAAATATTCTTTGACTGAGAAATAAGCTTTTATTATAGTGAAGGCTATTAAATAATTTAGATATTATATACTTCATTCTCATTCAGTTGTATTTGTTCCTAATTTGGCTGTGAAAAGCATTCGGACTCAACAAGAGGTTGGGATGAATAATAGAGCAACATGGGTTGCTAAAATTCAAGAATACGATCTAGAGATTAAGCCAACCAAATTAGTTAGAGGTTAAGGTTTGTGAAAATTGATAGCTAAAAGTAAAGATGAAGAAGAAGAACTCCCTACTATCCTATTAGTGAGCTTACAAGATCCCTGGTTCCTAAACGTGGCACATTATCTTACTTATGGAAAATTTCCCAGTCATTTATCCCCAAAAGAGAAAAGAAATCTAAAGTTAAAATTAGTGAAATATGTGATTTGGGGTGATGTCCTATACAAAAAAGGGCTAGATGGAACTTTTTTGAGATGTGTAGGTAAAGAACAACAATGCAAACTGTTAGAATGTTTTCATAATGAAGCCTATGGTGAACATTTCTCTGCATCAGTCATAGCTTTCAAAATTATTAGAAATTGTTATTATTGGTTAGGCATGTTCAAAGATGCATATAAATGGGTAGCTAACTATGAAAAATGCAAATTGCTCTTGGGAAGACCACAACTTGCAACATTACCTATGAGACCTGTCATTATTGAAGAACCTTTCAAACAGTGGGGATTAGACTTCATTGGTCCTCTTTCACCCTCATCAAGTGCTGGTCATACACACATTTTAATAGCAACTGATTATTTTTAAAAATAGGTTGAAGTGATCCCTGTGAAGAGAATTACTTCAGAAGTGGTATGTGATTTTCTCAAAGAAAATATATTGGTACATTTTGGTGTTCCTCAGAAGATTGTGATAGATAATGCTACCAATTTTTTGTTCATGGAACTTACTTCATTCTGCTATCAACATAGTATTTCTCTTTCTCACTCATCAGATTATTATCCTCAAGGGAATGGAGAAGTAGAGTCTAGTAATAAAAATTTGATAGCCATCATGAAGAAATTTGTGAGTGATAACCCCAGAGATTAGCATAATAAATTATATGAAGCACTTTGGGCTGACAGGGTAACCTTGAAAAGAGCAATAGGAATGACACCATTTGAGCTGGTTTATGGAATAGGAGTAAAACTATCATTACCTCTAGAATTATCTGTAGCCAAATTATAGAATGTTATTGAATATCAGTACTTTCAAGACTCTTTAGAGAAAATAATTATGTATTTAACTAAAATTGAAGAAGAGAGGAATGAACTGGTTGATCATATTACTGCTCATCAAAACAAAGTTAAAAATATTTTTGATCAGTGTTGGGTGAATATTTTGTCATCAACTAACTAAAGGCAAAATGGGTATATCAACCACAATGTAATGAGAAAAATCTCTCCTCTCATCAAGGGGAGGCTCCCTATAAACTATAATATACAATATAAACTAAAAATAAACTCAAAGGTGAGATCATACCATCCATCTCTCTTTTTTTATGGATGATGTTCACAAGGTAGAGGAAAATTCCTATGTAATAACTGAAAGCAATTCTCTTCTTTCATAAATGATGTTTAGTACACAGTGGGAAAAATTCTCGGGTAGTAACTAGATCCACAAGAAACCCATGAAAGCACAAAGTCTTTCGTTGCTTCTCTTACTAATTTAGGAATAATATCATAGTAGAATGAAGTGCAATCAAAATTCTCCACAAAAAAATACAATAGATTATATGATCACAAAGGATAAAAGTATTTCAAAGCCTTTCCAATATCCTTTGTGCTGAAATGCAAAACACACAAGCTAGAGACAATTATGGTAGCACAAAGTCTCCACAATCAGCTTCAGGACATCTTCTATATTATTTTCACTTGCTCTGCTTATTTGATCAAATTAATAAGGATGTATTTAGGAAAGAGACATAGGAAAAATTTCCCACATAACATAATTTATTTCAACACAAAGTTTAAAAGGTCACTTGCTATCTCATTCACCTAATAAAATATGATTAACAATATGAGCTCAAAGTCTCAAAAATGCCTTTCAACTAGGGTAGAGTTTTGATTTTAATAACTGAGAGATCTCCCTCATTCAAAATAAGAGATTACAATATATAGCATCTAAAAAAAGACTTTGGCACTTATTTTCACAAAATGGCCCATGCTACATTGAATGCATTAGAAAGAGGAAGTTCTGTGCAGGGGCCATGTGGGACCAGGTTACTAGTCCTGACTTTGGCATTTAACTCATATCAAATGTCTTCTCCAAAGCATGGGTTACCTAATCCTTTGAAAGGCAAGGCCACTCCTCTTTATGATACTTACATGACTGTCCACTCGTCCTTACTCAAATGAATAAAAATAGGCCACGTCATTGAATGCTTGTGCTCTATGATATCCACTTGGTGGACTATTTCACCTACTAGAATAACTCTTCCACCATCACTTTTATATCCTCTATTTGATTCCCTCTTTCCTTGCTATATTTTGTCTCTTCCTATTGATCTAAGCTCTCAGGGCTATCTTCTTTCCTTCTGTTAGATTCTTTGGCTCCTTTCTCAGTGGATCACTGAGTTTGTCATCAAGTCTGTGTTATTTAAAAATCAATGATTATTCCATTATCTTAAATTTGATATCCATGGGGACATCACCAGTCACTTGAATAATTTTGAACCTTAAACCATATTTTTAAAGTTCACTGGTTCAATGGTTCAATATTTCATGTTTTGCAAAGAGTCATGTTTGCTCAGTCTTTTTATGAATTCAGTTTGTATCATTGAACCAACTGTTTGATCCTTTCACTGGAACCTTCTGCTCAAACCTTTGAACTATTTTGAAGTGGAGTTCAATGTTTCAATAGTTCAATAGTTCAATGGTGTTCATTTCAAATCATTGAACCTTGTCATTGAACCATATATCATTGAACCTCGGTGTTGAACCATATTTATCAATTTTAGGAAATGCCTTCAAGTGTTTTGTAATTTCTTCTTGCGAAAATACACCTTTTGAACCTGTGATTTCCTTATCCAAAAAGTCTTATGCAATTGAATAACTTGACTATTTAGAACAATATTAAGAAAGAAGGAGACCATTTTTGGCTTGCAGGACCAAAATGGTCAACATATTGTCCACAAAAACAAGTGACTGGTTTTGGGAACAACAATAAAAAAACTAGACCTAGAAAGTTCATGGAAGGAGATGATGTATTTCTATGGGACAAGAGAAGGGAACCTAAAGGATCACATGGTTAATTTGATTCACTTTGGAAAGGGCCTTTCAAAATTCATCAGGTACTTAGTCCTAATTCTTTTAAATTGGAATATCTAGATGGAGTCATTTTACCCCTGTCTTATAATGGATAGGATCTCAAGTTGTACCAATTGTGAAATAGGTATCCCCTATTTTGTAGATAACCTTTTCTTTTCTTGTTGCATTTTTTGTTTTCCTTTCCTTCTTTTGGTTTGTCTTTATCCTTTTCTTTTATTTCTATTTCTTGGTCTGTGTAACTAGAGTTTTTGAGTTCTTTGTATTTTCCCATAAAATATAGTCCCCAGTCACAACCAATGTTAGTTTTTGAGTCACCTTTAATCAATTCTTCATGATTTCTACCATAAAATAAGTTCACCCACCTATCATTTCCTGTACATGAAATTTCTAAAATAATTGAACCTTCAAACTTGAACCTTTCTTAGAGATCAATAAGTTCAATAGTTCAATGGTTCAAAGGTTCAAAATTCCTCAAAGTAAACTATTTGTCCTTTTGTGTTTTTCAAGTATATCTTTGAACCTTTCGATTGAACTTGAACCTTTATTAGAGTTTAATGGTTTAAAGAGTTTAATACTTGATGTTTTGTAAAGAGTCATTTTCACTCAGTTCCCTTGTCTGAATTAATACACTACTTAAACCTACAACTTGAACCTACATGGCAAAGTTTAATGGTTCAATGTTTCTCAAAATGCACTATTCCTTTTTATTTCAATTATGTCTTTGAACCTTTTGGTTGAACTTTAACCCTTTGTTAGAGTTCAAAAGTTCAACAGTTCAATGTTTAAAAGTTCAACGGTTCAATGTCCTAAAAGTTCAACAGTTCAATGTCTAAAAAGTTGAACGGTTCTATCAAAATCCAAAGCTTTTGGAAAGATCATGTGATTATTGGTCCATTTGTGTGGTTCATTTCATATCATTGAACCCTGAAGTTGAATCATATTTTCAAAAGTTTAATGGTTCAAAGGTTCAAATGGTTTAACATCTATATTCTTATCTCACACTGAGGATTTCTCTAAGTTAAAATTAGCAAGAGATTTAGAGGAAAATATATCTCAAAACTCACTATAAATAAAAAAAATTGAATTTTCATAAGGTTACAGATAATCATTGCTCATAAAAATCATGCGTAAAATATGATTGCCATTAATGCATATGTCAGAATATGCATCTTTTCAAGCATGTTTAGCACGTATTCTCCTGATTTAATTTTTCAATCTGGTTAATATATGTATCAAGAGAGAACAATTCAAGCATAACTGGGTGATACAAAAGAGAACAACACAGGTGATATAAGATATTCAATTGCTTGAATTTGTAGTAATTTTAGATAAATTTAAGGTAATTTCAAGTCAAAAATTGGAAGGGACCTTGTCATCAAAGAATCTGAGAAGGCCCTTATAACTACCCTACCTTCTCGTATCACTAGGTCAAGGACTCAAAGTAAGAAGAAGAATCAAATTTCTAAAATAGTGATCATGGATTTGAATTCTGAAGAGGATTTAGGAGAAGTCAAAGGTGATAAAGAATTTGATTCACCAATGGTAGAAGAGGTTAGTATAAACTAACAGACAATAATTCCTTTTGATTCTATTAAATTGATGATTACTTCAACTATACCTTCTGATCAATCGAATCTTGATAGAGAAGCCTCAACTTTTGCACCTAAATGGCTGGAAAGTTCAATCAGTCATAAAAGGAAATTAGTTCCATTTTCTATACCCTTGGAAGATATGGTGAGAAAATATTTAGGGAAAGCCCCTAAATCTAAAAAGTTAAAAATGACATCCAAGGCAAATGTTGACCCAAACATAAAGAACTAGAATGCAGAAATTGCCTGGCCAAAAACCAATGAAGAAGTTCAAGATCCTACTATTCAAGATTTTATAGTTGAAAAGGTAGACCTTGGGACTGCATCACGTGCCGTAAAAGTTCATAATTTAGAAGCATCCACTAAAAGGATAGTTAGCAGAAATTAGAAAGATGGAAAGGATAAAAGAGAGTTAAAACAGATCGTGCATTTAATGGCAGAATATATTGATGCCATTCATAATCGAGATCCTCAACCAATTTCTCAAATGCCTATGTCTTTTGATCTAAAATATCCTATCAATCAAAGAATGCTAGATCAGATATATAGGGGAAAATGATTACCAGAGTATTTGATAATTGGTTGGATGTCATCATCTTGAAAGGTACCTAATATCTTCATAAATTAAAAAATGTATATGATTTGACCATGATCACTTGTTTCTAATGCAAAATTGCTTTCTACATTCAAAGAAGAAATAAGAAACTGAAAGATGGTTAAGGCTAGAAGTACCTGATATAGTCGTGCGCACCGAAATCAGACGTTGAAAGATTCTCCTCTTTTGCTGTGGAGGAATGACACCTGCGAAGAAAAGGCTAAACACGAAAAAACATTAATAAGAGATATGGTGGGCTGTCAGGCGAACGCCCGATCCTGGAAGTACGAAGACTCCCTAGAAGGATATCAACCCACTGATAAAAAAGAGCATAATATTGGACGAAAGTAGATGATAATGACAGAAATAAATGACAGAAAATAAAGAGCGTACCTGATATGCGGCACTGTTCTGCACAGTCGCCGGCGTCGGTCTCTGTGGTGCCGGCGTCGGTTAAGTAAGGTGCCGACGTCGGTTAATGTGCCGTCATCGGTCGGGGCAGTGACCGGCGTCGGTAGGGGCAGGTTCTGGGAAAAGGTTCGGGACAGGTTCTGAGAGAGTCGGGACAGGTTCAGGGAGAGTCTGGGGGGTTTGAACAGAGTCGGGATAGGTTTGAACAGTCGGGACAGGGTCTGATATGGTCAGGGTAGGGTTTGATAAGGACAGGGACGAGGTTTAGACAGAGTCGAGACAGGTTTTGATAAGGACAGGGATGAGGTTGGGATGAGGTCGGAACAGAGGCCGGGGGTTTGAGGACAGAGGCAGGGATAACAGAACATAAATAATAACTAAGAAAAGAAAATGAAAATAAACAGAATAAAGACTTACCTGGTAGAAGACCCGATGAAAGCCATGGTGTGCAGATTAGTTGATGTCGTAGTGTCGATGATTGCTCGGAGTTCGCAGGTTCGTGGAGGAATTCGCAGGTTGGTTGCTCAGCGTTCGGTTGATCAGCGTTCGGGGATCCGGTTCGAATGGCTGGCGGAGGTTGATGAAGGCAGAGGACGGGGACGGTTCCAGAAACGGTTCATCAACCGTTTCGGGAAACCGAATGCTAACTGATAATGGACAAGGGGAAGGTGACCGACGTCGATAGGATTGCCGACGTCGGCCGATAGATGACCGACGTCGGCGACATCGGTCGGGTAAAGACCGACGTCGGCAGATGCATAATGGGGATAGAGTCTACCTTTTGCTCTGTGCTCCTCTTTACATGCTGCTAGGGTCAACGCTGGTGAAACAAGTGATCGGTAAGGGTTCAATAGGCGAAGAAGAAAGAAGACGAGGAATGACCAGGGGAGTCGACACGATTTCGGTGTCTACATTTGCCCCTTTTTGTCTTGTTGGTTGTTCTGGACGAACTGCAAGACAAAAATAGGAGTGAGTGCCCCAGGTGAGGGATAAGGTTGATTTCGTCTTGTTGGTTGTTCGAATGAACTGCAAGACAAAAATAGGAAGCGAAATGCCCCGAGTAAGGATGAGGTATTCCCCCTCAAAGCAGGAGTCGAGGAAAGGGAACCGGGAATCGGGTGCTGATTTGATAAAGAGTGGATGAAAAAAGGGGTGAGGGTGAACGCCGCAAAGGTCGTGATTGCGCGTATACCACTACACAAGATGGTCAGGTCAAAGTGTCGCAGGTCAAGGGTCGAGGAGTGCCAAAATTGAAGTAACCGGGCCCCAGCATTTAGTCGTCTGCTGATCGGGTCACTCAATCTAAGCTAAAGCTCCAAATGGGTCGTCGCGTTCTAGGTATCCCGGGCTCAGGAAGTGCTCCTAAAAACGCGAAAAAGTCACAAGTATTGTGGATCAACCGGTGTGCGATCCTATACTTGTGAGGGTCCAAAAAGGTCTGCGCACAATTCTGCTAACCAGTCATGAGGTAGCATACATGCAAAAACAACCAAGTCAACAACGTCTTGGAAGTGGTCGAGGTCAGAGGAGATAGGCATGATCTCCAATGGTTGGTGGTCGATGGAAGAATGAATGGACGAAAGGATGAAAGGATGCGGCCGAGCTAACCCCAGAAGACCCCATGTCAACTGAGTGCTACCTACATAGCCCTGGTGATAGGGCCTCAGGCCGATGTAGTTCTCCCTAGAAGGGAGGAAGGGTCAAAGGGATGGTGAGGAAAAAAAAGATGTTGCAGCCTTTTCCAAATGGTGTATTCTGCAACATTGGTTGAGGGGTTTTTCATCCCTAGCAATATTCCATTTGCGTGATGGATGTATACTAAAAATGAATTGAGGTCTATTTATGCTTCAGCAAGTATTGGTTTATGCTTAACACAAATTGGGGCGAGTCGATAGTTTCCATGTGCATTGGTGTCCATAGAAACTAGGGTGAATAGGCAAGGTCATGTTGATGGTCTGAAAAGAGAGTTGAGCTGAGTTGATCGACAAGTGATGAAGGTGAATGTGACCAAAGGGCAGAAGAAGATGAAAGGCGAATTGCTCTTTCATTGACAAGGACCAAAAAGACGGCATAGATAGGGGTTATGAGAACCAAGAGCCCCATTTATGCGTGACGTCGTTGACCATAGTTATGTTAGAGCGGTAATCGAATCACTTAGACATTAAAGTGAGCTCGAAGTCCCTTGAGTAGGTAATAGGAGGAGGAAAGAGGGTAACCCATTTTAAGAGCAGAGATAACTTTGCCCCTTTTTATAGGAGACCCTGAGACAACCACAAGCCAAGTCCGTGACTCTTTTTTTTTTTTTTTTTTTTTTTTTTTTTGAGAGGCAGACTGATCGATGTGGGAAGCCTGCATAGAGATGTCATTTGCTTGGTGGTCAGGTTGCGAAGCTGATCAATGCGGGAAGCTTCTAAAATAAGTTGCTGTTTATTGCCAGAGTAGTCATAGCCATCCTTCGAGGGAGTGGTCTATATTTTTGTTTAATAATAAGGCTTTTGAATAGCTGTCCTTCGAGGGAGCAGTCTATTTATTACAGCAATGATAGTACAGCTGTCCTTCGAGGGAGCAGTCTATTTTTTTTTTTTTTTTGATTTTGATATAGATATAGTGACCATGGATATGTTTTGACATCTTGATTCGTTTTGATAGAAATGGAGTCATGGACAAGACTGTAGAAGGTCAAGGGCTCCCTTTTATTAGGACAAAGCATCCATACATCATAAAAGGGGTATAGGAGTTGTTAAGAGGAATAGGGTTGAAAGGAAGTAGGATGAAGAGGACGGGGATTGCTCAAGGGACGAGCTCAAGTTAAGTGTCAAGTGGACGAATACTCGACTAGCAGTAGAACGGTCGCAGATGCAACGCATTAAGAGGCTCAGGTTCTGGACGTCCATCAAGAGAAGACAGACGGTAAGTCCCTGATCCATACTTGTGCGTGATAATAAAGGGTCCGAGCCAATTAGGAGCAAACTTGCCTCGTTTACTTCGCTCCATATTGGTCACATGTTGATTCTCTTTGAGGACGAGGTCTCCGATGTTGAAATCTCGTTCTCACAGATTTTTGTCATAGGTGCGCTTGATGCGATGTTGATAGACATGGAGATGATTAAGGGCAGCAAGACGGTGTTCATCAAGTAACTCAAGTTGAGCTAAGCGATCTTGACGAAAGTCATCGTTGGAAAGGATATCATGTAGAGAAAGGCGGAGAGACGGGATCTGTACTTCGAGAGGTAGAACAGCCTCTGTTCCGTACACAAGAGAAAAAGGGGTAGCACCCGTAGAGGTTCGGATGCTAGTGCGGTAAGCCCACAAAGCGAAGGGAATGTGAATGTGCTAATCCCTGCCTGTGTCACTGACCACTTTCATGAGAATTTTGGTGAGAATTTTGTTGGAAGCCTCGGCCTGCCCATTTGCTTGTGGGTAGTAAGGCGAAGAGAAACTGAGTTTGATGCCGAAGGAGTCGCATAGCTTTTGGACAGTTTTGTTTTTGAAGGACTTGCCGTTATCAGTGATGATTTTATGAGGGACACCGAAACGACAGATGATGTCGCTGTTGATGAAGTCGACGATCTTGTCGGCTTTTGTGGAGACGAGAGGAATGGCTTCCACCCACTTGGTGAAATATTCAGTGGCTGTGATGATGGATTGATGACGAAGAGACGAATGAGGGTTAATCTCACCGATGAGATCTAAACCCCACTGAGAGAAAGGCCAGAAATCCTGAGCAACTTGTAAGGCGTGGCTGGGGAGATGAAGCAAGTTTGAGTGCTGCTGACACTTGATGCAACGCCGAACATAATCGCTACAGTCTTGATGAAGGGTAGGCCAATAATAGCCCAGACGAAGGATGCGCTTGGCAACCAAATTTCCACTGAAATGCCCACCACAAATCCCGTCGTGGACTTGTTGGATGGCGTGAGATGCTTCAGTGGAGGTGAGACAACGAAGAAGGAGGCCGTCGAAGCCTCGCTTATAGAGAAGACCCCCTAGCATGGTATAGCGAGCAGTACGCTTGATAAAAGCTCGTCGTGCATTACTAGAGAGGTTGGGAGGAATGATAGAGAGAGATAAGAAGTCCACAAGTTGCTTATACCAAGCATCTTGCGGGCTAGGGTCTATAGTATTGACATGATGAATGTGAGGAGAGATATATGAAGGCAACGGCACACGATGTACCGTGACAAAAAGTCTAGATGCAGATGAGGAAGATGGGATATGGGAAGCGAGAGAAGCCATAGTGTCAGCAAACTTGTTCGTGGATCGAGGAATAGTCTGCAAGAGGAAATGGTCGAAAGATGCAAGGAGAAGGTCAGCGCGATTTTTGTACCTTTGCAAAATTTCATTTTTACAGAGGTATGAACCGTTGACCTGATTGACGACGAGCTGCGAGTCGCCGAAGATATTGATGGACTTGATGCTGAGAGAGAGAGCGGTCTGAAGTCCCAAAATTAAGGCCTCGTATTCGGCCATATTATTGGTACAATCAAAGTCGAGTTTAAAAGACAAAGGCATGGGCTCCCCTTCGAGTGGGATGAGAATGACCCCAGCACCTCCACCTAGTTGACATTTGGATCCGTCAAAGAACATAGTCATCTGATAGGTGGTGTCGTCGGAGGAAAGCGCAGCGATAGACTCGTCAGGGAATTCACACTGCGAAGGTTGAGTGTCAGGAAGAGGGGCATCGGCTAGTTGATCAGCGATGGTTTGCCCTTTGATAGATTTCTGCTGGATGAATTCGAGATCGAACTCAGCAAGCAGCATGAGCCACCGAGCCATACGTTGATTCTGATATGGCTTGGAGTGCATATACTTGAGAGGGTCGGTGTGGGTGATGACAAAGGTTTTGTGACTGAGAAGATAGTGGCGAAGCTTAGTAGCAGCAAAGACTAACGCCAAACAGAGTTTCTCGATATGGGTATACCGAGTTTCATAGTCGACCAGTGTTCAGCTAATATAATAAACGGCTTGCTCGCGGTGATGTTCGTCTCGGTGCGCGATCATGGCACCTAACGAATGGTGAGTGGCTGAGATATAAAGGTAGAAAGGTTGGTCGTCTCTAGGTGGAATGAGAACTGGTGGAGAGACCAGATAGCGTTTTAAGGCTTCAAAAGCCTCTTGACAGTCCTTATCCCATGTAAAAATGACGTCCTTCTTAAGGAGATGATGAAAAGGTTGGCAGCGGTCAGAAAGCTGCGAGATGAAGCGACGAATGGACTGGAGCTTGCCTTGCAAACTGTGAAGCTGCTTGAGATTGGTTGGGGGAGGCATTTCGAGGATAGCGCGAATCTTGGCGGGATCTATCTCAATGCCACGGAAGGAAACGATGAAGCCGAGAAGCTTGCCAGAGAGGACCCCAAAGACACATTTCTTGGGGTTAAGACGGACATTGTACTGAAGAAGACGAGAAAAGATGATGTTGAGAATGGTCAGATGGTCACGGCGAAATTTGGATTTGCCGAGAAGGTCATCCACATAGTCCTCCATGATTTTGTGGAGGAGATCATGGAAAATGTAAGTCATGGCACGCTGATAAGTGGCGCCTGCGTTCTTCAAGCCGAAAGGCATGACTCGATAGCAAAAGGTCCCCCATGGGGTGATGAAAGAAGTCTTGTGCTGATCTTTCGGAGCAATCAGAATTTGATTGTATCCTGAAAACCCGTCCATAAGAGATAGCATCTCATGGCCGGCCGTAAGATCAACGAGCTGGTCAATGTTAGGAAGAGGAAAGTTGTCTTTAGGACAGGCTAGATTAAGGTCACGATAGTCTGTGCAGATCCGAATCCCCCCAGTTGCCTTGGTGACTGGGACGATGTTAGAGACCCACTGTGGATAATCGATAGGCTGGATGAAGGAGACAGAAAGGAGCCGCTGAAGCTCCTCCTTGACAAGGAGGGCAACGCGAGGATGCATCTTTCGAAGCTTCTGCCTGACAGGCTTAGCCTCTGGTTTGGTGACAATGTTATGGGTAACGATGGAGGGGTCGATGCCAGGCATATCACTGTAAGTCCAGGCAAAGGCCTTGCTATGGTCGGAGAGGAACTGGGTATAGTCAAGCTGCTCCTGAGCGTCTAAAGATTGGCCGATCTTTAAGACATGAGGAACATCAGAAGAAGGAAGGTTGATGTCAATGGTTGATTCATTTAACATAACCTGGGTCTCAGAAGGAAGGGAGCGCTGGATGAAAGAATCATCAGCGCCCATGTAGGAAAGAATGGCGTCATCATCAACGCAGTGAACAGTGTGAATGGTTGCCGACTCATCTTCGATCATGGTGGGAAGAATGAGAGGGAGAGACTTGGATACCCCATTGAGCTGATAAGTCAAGGGGTCCAGGCGGATGGTGTTTATGGAAAAAAAAAACTAGGAGGAATGGAAACCACTGACTCCGTAGGTGAAGGTGGCGAAATAGGCGAATGTGGAGGAGATTGGTCGAGGATTGGTTCAGGATAAAGGTCTACAGGGTCTTGAGTGGGGTCGTGATATCCCAGACCATACCGTTTCTTGGCGTCGTCATCGTTGAGTGGTTGGATAGGCTGATGGGAGCCCTGCTCATAGCGTCCGAAACCAAAACCCTTCCATGCACACCTGTAAAGGTAAGTATGTGCAAAGGCGGGGTTGCCAAGAAACGAAAAATCTGATGTGAAAGGTTGGGGTGAAGAAAGAGGATTACCATCAGTAGGAGCTTGATTAAGCCCTCCATAGACGAGGTTGGTGCGGAGGTGAGGGGGACCATAAGGTATGATCATCCCAATTCGATGGTCGTAGCTGGGGCTGTGATGAAGGCGTCCATACTCTTGCGGAGTTTGGAACATGTCTAAAGCCAGCAAGCGATACTCTCCCAATGAAAGTCTTTGGAAGACGTCTTCCATGGGGTCTGTGGTCGTCGCTTGAAGGGGAGGTGTAAGGGTGACCGCCTGTTGCGAACTGGTTGAAGCTTCTGCGGATGGAGGCGGTGCCGAGGTTGACGGCTTGATAGGAATGAGGACATCGTTTGGACGGTAGGTGGTATTGCATGTTTTGAAAGGTGAAGGGTCAGCGGGAATGGTGTGGACTTGTCCGTCATGCTCAAACTTCACACAACGGTGCAGGGTGGAGGGGACACAGGCCATGGCGCGGATCCAGGGTCGGCCCAGCAAGATGTTGTATTGGAACTCTCCTTCGATAATGTAGAAGAGCTCCGGGACTGTGCGTGGACCAACGCGGATATGAAGGATGACGGTGCCAATGGTCGTGGCAGTAGTGTCGTTGAAAGAGCGCAAGATCGCATCAGTTTTAGAAACGCAATTCTTGGGAAGAGCCAACTGATCAAAGGCATGAGTGGAGATGATGTTGATGCTAGCGCCCCCGTCGATCATAACGCGTTTAATGCGTGTCCGATCGATGTAGGCAGTGATGAAGAGGGCGGCGTCCTGATCTTCCGTGTTGGATGTAGGAATTTTAGAATCGCTGAATGTTATGGAGGCAACAGGGGCTAAGGAGTGGACAAGGGCAGCAAGTGGCTGGGGATCCTCAGGTTGGACCTCCGCTGCCTGCAGGGCTTGGATGAGGGCCTGACGATGTTGAGGTGAGGTTTGGACTAGATCGTAGAGGGACATCTTCACAGGCGTCTGGTGAAGCTGTTTCAACATGGAGTCGTGGATTGGTCCGGAAGAGGAAGAAGAAGAAGAAGAGGGTTGAGGCGCGCCAAGGATAGAAATCTTAGGCTTAGGCGGTTGAGGTGGATTGACAAAAGGGTAGGTCCAAGGAATGGCGGCTTTTTCTTTCGCCTTATCCTTTTGTGACCTAGTGGTGATGTGAATGGCATTGATTTCAAAGATGGGAGGTGAAGATGATGAAGGGGTTGTAACCGGTTGATGAGATGTGGATGGGTTTGAAGAGGTTGAAGGGTTGTGAGAAGGAGTCGGGGGGCGGTCTAAAGTGTCCTCAAAGAGAAGAGTGTCTTTCTCTAGATAACGGCGAATGACAGCCTTGAGGGCACAGCAAGTCTCAGTGTCATGTCCTGGTGTACGATGATATAAACAAATCTTCGTGTCGTCGAACCAGGAAGGTTTAGACCCGAGAGGTTGAAAGGGCTTGATGGGTGGAAGAGTTATGCTAGAGGTTTGCAAAAGTCGTTGCAAGATCAACGAGTATGAGCCCACTAAAGGGTCCATGCTCATCGATGTATGCGATGTCGGTGACTTTTGCTTGGGCGAAATGGGAGGAGGTTTTCGTACCACCTTCTGGGTTGATGGTGCGATGACAGGCGGAGACGGTACACTCTTCGTGAGAGGTATCGCCCTTTTGGGAGAGGGTAGGCTAGTGGTAGGTAAAGGAAGCAAAGGAGGCAACCGGTTTTGGTTAGAGGTTGAAGCGGGAAGGATTTTGGTTAAGGTTGAAGGATGCGGGCCCAAAATGGAGGGCAATGGTGACGGAGGAGGAGGCGTTCGCCTTTGTGGTTTGGCAGTCTTTTGAGATTTGGGTTGAAGACTACTATTAGTTGAAGTTTGGGTTAAGTCCACCTTCACTTGTGGATGAGTGAGGTTGGAGACGGGGCGAACGCCAAGTGATTTGATAGGTTTAGGCGGAGTAGATGAGGGTTTTGGTTTTGATGAAGTTGATGAAGATGTAGACGGTTTGGAAATGGAGATTGGATTTTTGTTGATAGTCTTAGGAGGTTCCGTCATTGGTGGATTAGCGGTATGAGATGAGAGGGCCCGGGCTTGTTGAAGAGCTGTGAGACGGTCCCACAATCCCTGATGTTCCACTTTCCTAGAAGGGAGAAGTTCGAGTCTCTCCACTAGTCGGGAAAATGGCTGAGAAGATGCGAGATGAGGTTTAGGCTCTTGAGAAGATGCCAATGGTTGTGGGACTGAAGGTAAGACGGATGTAATAGTCTCGGGTCCAAAGCATGGTGAAGTTGTGACAGGTTCATGTTTGGTTAGAGATGAAGGAGAGAGAGGTTCTTCTCTGGGTGGAGAAGAAACTGGTGAATGAAGCTCCTCAAGCGGATAAAGGGCAGGGATGATAGTGCCCTCCACTTGTGGCCGAGGAGTAGGAAAGGTTGGGTCCTCCATGGGCAGCAAGAAGGAAGATGGTGAAACTGGCGGTGCTGGTAAGGTCGAGGCGTCCTCCAAAATGAGAGAAGTTGAGGGAGAGCTAGCCGGAGAAAGAGGTTCGTCCTCATGTGATGGACTGATGGACGAACTCACCTCTTGGGATTGGTTAGAAATGAGGGGCAAGACCGTATTGACTGTCCGAATATTATGTTCATGGGTATTGTCAGTCAAGGTCTGGACGTTGTTTTGGGTTGGTGGATGATTAGGGAATGGTTGTTTGAAGATATCGATACCCTGATTAGGAGGGGCGTTAGGATTGTCGAGGATGAGGTCACCCTTTTCCAACATGTCTTGAACTATGTTTTTAAGGGTTTTACAGTTGCCCGTGTCATGACCTTTAACACGGTGGTAGTGGCAGAAGTCATTCTCCCTATACCACGCAGGGATGGCGCGTGAGGGATCAAATTGTGGTGGAGGTCGGATCTGAGGAAGATTGATGGCCCCTTGTTTGATGAGTTTTTCCAGCATAGACGCGTATGATTCTCCAAGTGGAGTAAACTGTCGCTGTATGTATCTCTGCTGAAATTGACGAGTGGCGCTCATGGACGTGGATGGTTCAGATTGATTAGTTGAAGGCGAAGAAGAGGAAGATCTAACAACCACAGCATTTGCTGAAGCTTTAGATTTAGGATTGGACGAGGAGGGCTTAGAAGAAGGGTCATTGGTTTTGGAGTTGGGATTCTTACTCCACAACTTGACTTTATTCTCCTCAACGGCACGTAACTCAAGTTTACGAGCCATCGTGAAGGCTTCGTCAAAAGTGCGGAAGGTTTGAACCCTCAAGGTAGAAGAAATATGTTTAGCACAGGCTTGAGAGAAAAGTTCAATAAGCTCAGGCTGAGGTAAAGAAAATGAAAGTTGATTGATAAGGCTCCTCCACCGAGCGACGAAATCAGCAATAGATTCATCCTCGAACTGGCGAATAGAATAGAGGTCTGTGATAGAGACCTTCTTGGTGATATTGATGGAGAAATGATCGAGGAAGAGCTGGGCCAGCTGAGTGAACGTGAGGATGGAATAGCTAGGAAGAGAGCTGTACCAGTCAAGTGCAGCACCCGAGAGAGACATGGGAAACGTGCGTAAGAGCAACGCATCGTCGTGGGCGATAAGGTAACAGGCATGTCTGAATGCCCGTAAATGTTGTTGTGGGTCTTCCTTACTCTGGAAACGAGAAAACTTAGGAAGTTCCCACTGGCTGGGATATGGTCTGATGGGGACAGAAGGATGGATGGGCTCGTTACAGATTTGTTCGTACGAGAGAGTGTTGCGTGAGCCGGTAATGGAGGTCTCTAGGTTGGACATTTTATCCATCAGCATCTTGATAATATCTACTGACGGATTGACGGGTGGAGCACCTCTTAGATTGTGAGGCGCTTGAAAGAGGCTGGAAGAGGTGTACGACGTAGTCGGTTGTACCAATAAGGGCGCAACGTACGGATGACTAGTCGTAGGGACGGAAGAAGTGACTAAGGATGATTGGATGGAAGGCATGGCTAGGTTTGATGTTGTCATGGGAGGTTGGTTAGGGGTAACATGGGCTAACGGATGGGTAGCCACCCTAGTGTTGATAGGAGTAAGAGTGGGCGGAATAGAGACGACCAGGTTTTGAAAGGGGGTAGAAAGTGGTTGAGTGGACTGAGATTGATTGGGGGCCGAAACCCCGGTGAAAGTGGGCCCAACGACGGAAGGAGAGGCCACACTTGGATGGTTGGTGAAAGGTTGGTCAGTGGTTGAGGCAACAGCCTGGGTGTCTAAGGGTTGGACTACGGACGTTGTTGATACGACCGCAGTTGCGAGGAGAGAAGTCGGCATTCCATAAATTGGATTGCCAAAGGGGTCTCGCATTTGGCTATTCGCGAGATAGTGTTGCAGGGCTTTGGTGTTGAGGTCCAAGAATCGTGCGAAGTCTTGGTCCCCTTCTGGAATAATAGGCGTTTGGGACGGAGATGGTCTGGTAGGAGTTCTTTCAGTTTCCGAGTTGAACTCCATTGTAGGGTTGGTTGTAGGCGGGGTAGATGGAAGAGGATGATGCCTCGCGTGATCGACTAGAGCCTTGGCTTGGCTACGAGTCAGAACCATTCAAGACAAGGAAGAACGTCCTCACAAGCTCAAACAAGTAGATAAGAACCAAAAAGATGAAGACACAAACAGATCCTAGAACCCTAGAAGTAAATTATTAGGATTATAGTGGCTTATGCCTTAGAATGTGTGTGTAGAGGAAGATTGGCTGAAAAATGGGTCCTAAAAGAAGCAGTCTATGGATGGTTTCAGGTTTTGTTATGGTGCTCAAGAAATCTGTGTTAGCTTCCGTACAGGCCTGGTGCTAAGGAGCAAGCTCCCCTCACTTCACGATTCCAGTGGTTAGCTGGTTTCGCTTAGCCAAAATATACTTCCACTAGAGTTTATCCTCCGCCAGAGAACGGAGTGGGCTTCCCTCTTGGTGATGAAATCCAAGTAGGGTCACCGGGACAGGTAAGGTATCCGCTGGGTGATGAAATCCCAGTCGAGCCTTGTCTCAGGTAAGTTTTATGTTTGTTTTGTGCAGGTGGTTTGGTCGTGTAACATCAAGTGATCTAGATTAATTCAATATGCGGTTTAATTACTATGTGTGGTCTAAAAGATGCAGGCAAACAGAGATGAATGCAAAGTGTTTTAATGTCCAAGTCGAAATGTTTGTTCGTATGAAGACGAATGGAGAAAGAGTCGAAGAATATGAGTTTTAGCTAGTCTAGAAATGCAAGAAAGAAAGAAGTGTTCGTTTTAGTTCTGCTTATGATGTTGTTTAAGAAGAGACGAAAAGGAGGCGAAAAGGAAGAAACCTAATGCACCTAAATGAACGGAAGAAAGAAAGAACCCAAGGAGGACCTAGGGTCCCACCGGGCGTGCCAGAATGTTTCTAATGCAAAATTGCTTTCTACATTCAAAGAAGAAATAAGAAACTGAAAGATGGTTAAGGCTAGAAGTACCTGATATAGTCGTGCGCACCGAAATCAGACGTTGAAAGATTCTCCTCTTTTGCTGTGGAGGAATGACACCTGCAAAGAAAAGGCTAAACACGAAAAAACGTTAATAAGAGATATGGTGGGCTGTCAGGCGAACGCCCGATCCCGGAAGTACGAAGACTCCCTAGAAGGATATCAACCCACTGATAAAAAAGAGCATAATATTGGACAAAAGTAGATGATAATGACAGAAATAAATGACAGAAAATAAAGAGCATACCTGATATGCGGCACTGTTCTGCACAGTCGCCGGCGTCGGTCTCTGTGGTGCCGGCGTCGGTTAAGTAAGGTGCCGACGTCGGTTAATGTGCCGTCATCGGTCGGGGCAGTGACCGGCGTCGGTAGGGGCAGGTTCTGGGAAAAGGTTCGGGACAGGTTCTGAGAGAGTCGGGACAGGTTCAGGGAGAGTCTGGGGGGTTTGAACAGAGTCGGGATAGGTTTGAACAGTCGGGACAGGGTCTGATATGGTCAGGGTAGGGTTTGATAAGGACAGGGACGAGGTTTAGACAGAGTCGAGACAGGTTTTGATAAGGACAGGGACGAGGTTGGGACGAGGTCGGAACAGAGGCTGGGGGTTTGAGGACAGAGGCAGGGATAATAGAACATAAATAATAACTAAGAAAATAAAATGAAAATAAATAGAATAAAGACTTACCTGGTAGAAGACCCGATGAAAGCCATGGTGTGCAGATTAGTTGATGTCGTAGTGTCGATGATTGCTCGGAGTTCGCAGGTTCGTGGAGGAATTCGCAGGTTGGTTGCTCAGCGTTCGGTTGATCAGCGTTCGGGGATCCGATTCGAATGGCTGGCGGAGGTTGATGAAGGCGGAGGACGGGGACGGTTCCAGAAACGGTTCGTCAACCATTTCGGGAAACCGAATGCTAACTGATAACGGACAAGGGGAAGGTGACCGACGTCGGTAGGATTGCCGACGTCGGCGACATCAGTCGGGTAAAGACCGACGTCGGCAGATGCATAATGGGGATAGAGTCTACCTTTTGCTCTGTGCTCCTCTTTACATGCTGCCAGGGTCAACGCTGGTGAAACAAGTGATCGGCAAGGGTTCAATAGGTGAAGAAGAAAGAAGACGAGGAATGACCAGGGGAGTCGACACGATTTCGGTGTCTACATCACTATTGAAAATTTGAAGAATCAGAATGTTTTATGGATAAAATAAGAAGCAAAGTGGATGAGATTGATGAAGTGCAAAAATATGGGACAACAAAGTTTCTATCATAAAAGAACTTGACAGGGCTGGATGAAGACATTATATGAAAGTAATAAAAATGTTGAATGGAGAAATTCAATATCCAGACAAGGATGAATGGAAATTAAAAAAATGATCAAAGAAATAACTGAATTTATTTAGTCATTATAGCATGATCTACAGAGCATTGATATCAATTACATAAAAGATGATGGAAAACTAGAAAAAGACATCAATGCTGTGATTTATTCCTTTAGGGAAAAGATTATCTTCATCAAAGAAAGTGACATCTTATCAGCTAAAAATTTCTCTTAGATTTCAAAGATAGAATCACTTATTTATCATTGTATTGACATAATCCCAAAACACACAGAAAAGATGGGAAAAGTTTGAAGGGAAGAAAACATCTGGAAAGCAAGGATTAAACACGTCAGTATTCCCAATCTTTCAAAAATTTAGGAGTTCATTACAACATTTCAGGAGTGGAAAGCTCAACGTGTCTACCCAGCTGAATAGAGCAAATCTAGAGATCCTAACCCGTCACTTCAACAATGACTTTGCTTGCATAGTTTCTTTATTCAGTTACTTTTCTATTTGAAACTTGACTTTTATTGAATTTGTTAAAATAAACTAAATCCTGTATGGGTCAGAGTTACTTTAACTCTAGTTTAGTTTGATAGGTGGATTACTTATGGCAACTATATATATTTTTAATTATGAAAGACACAGATATAGGTAATAGGGGAGAAAAAAATTAGAAAAGGAGAGAACTGAATCATGGTTGTTAATAATATATGTGATGTTTTGTCTGAAACATTTTCATCTGTGAATGAAAAGGATAATTAATTACTATATACTTGGATCTATGTGTTTAATTATTTGAAGTTGGGTTTTCTATGTGAAACCTTCTTTCATATAGTGATTATTCTTCCATTAGACAATTCATTATATGTGTTCTATTCTTTAATGGATCAACAATACATATTTTTATCTATTTAATTGTTATTGAAAATAGAATCTGTGTATTCTGTTACCAATTGCTGCTACAAAATCTCATATTCATAACATAATGATGTATGGATATTATTCTGCCTTTAAAAACTTTCTGGTTAAAAGTGTAATTTGATTATTTAAATTCATTGAAAATCTTAAAAGGAGCTGTACCTTAATTCAGAAGGGAACTAATCTTGATAGTTCATGCATTTGTTGTTTAACTTATTTGTTCTTGAGAGAAGGATACAGAGTTAAATAAAATATATTTATATAAGGAAAAATCTGTTAGCCAACACCTCATAATTTTTAAAATTATATATAGTGCCTTTAGTACATTGAGAGGAGGATTAGAATATGGCCCCCTTAATTCCAAGGGAAACATATGTGGTGTATAAATAAAAAATTAAGTGTAAAGTTTCTAAATTAATCTCTAATTTAAGGCAAAAAACACATGAATTACCTTCAAATGTTGTGTCAATCAATTTTTTTGATTCTTTTTTTGTATCCATCAACAGTGATTAAATGCTTCATAAAGGACCCATAGCCATTTGGTATGTGAATATCTCAAAAAATTTATTCATAAAATTGTTGTAGCCTCTAGTTCATATCCATGGAACACCTTCTTATTTTCATAGATGCCTCTTTGTCCCATTGGATTTTAGATATACTCTAGAACTTGCAGTGTCTTTTTATTTTATACAGATGTGATTCCATATGGAAATTGATACATTCTTAAATATATGTATTGCACTTAAAATTTGTACAATTAATAAACTCTCATAATATGGGAGACTATAAAATATAGATAGTTTCTTCATTCACATTTCAATCTTTTCACTAATTTATGACATCCATAACCATTCTCTTCATTAACTTTGAAGAATATTATCATTTGAGGTTTTAATTGCTTGTGTGAAGACTTTTTACGAATACTTAGGTGACTTAATATTCATAAGTTGTCTAATATAAAATTTTCCATCAAAATTACTTTGATTTCAAACATGATATTCATGGTCCATCAGCAATAATCTTTGATGGCCTTTGTATACGACCTTTTTGATACATTTGGATGACCTTCCACATAGTTGATTACCACACACTTTGGACATACATACTTTTCTTTTGTTAAAAGACCTGCATATAGAAATAACTTACAAACCTAGTATAAAATTCAAATAAACACAAATATAATTACTTGTTTAACCCTAAAATATATATTAAAAAAACTAGAGTTAAAGGGGATAGAGATGGCCTAGGTCAAAAGTATGGTAGCCTATCTCTAAAGTAGACCAATTAATTTTCAAACTTGGATAAACATATACTAAATTTATTATGTTGAGATATTATAAAAATAGAAAATATAATTATTCTAGATATTGAAATGATAATGAAAACAAGATATTTGGTTTTGATACTAATACATATCTAGATTTGGAATAGGAAGGAATAAGACTAGAAGTGGATTTTGGACCAGTTTTCAAATTATAGATTAAGCACTTTTATGACCTCAAAAACTTATGTCAACCTTCGAAGGTTGAATCAACACTTTTATCTAACTTGGACATAGGTATCTTGTAAAAAATATATTTTGTATCTAGATGTAACCACCTAGAAAATTTTGGGTTCTATGTCACCTTCACTTTGGTGTGCTCAGATCTAGATCATGGGATATCACTCCTTGTTAAATAGCAAAATCCTGATTCTTCATCTTCATAATGGTTATGGTAAAAATGTTTTAGTGGGCATATAGTGTCATGTTATCCCAAATACCCCTCTATCAATAAGCATTGCTTACATAGCCAATATACTAAAGAGGGCCTCAAACTTATGTATTTCTTCCTTACATATTAACTTATGTGTGTATAAGGATGCAATGTATGAAAAATAAGCACATATATTAAATTAGATTGTAACTTGGAAAATGTGGCTCATGAGATGCTCCTTTAGTATTTAAAACCTGTATATGTGTTTCCCCTATGATTGATATGGAAATAGGGAAAATAGGGAAGTTTTTTTCACTTGAGTACTTTATTGAATGCTTTTTATAAGTTACTTTATGAGAGGTGAAAAGTTGTTAGGCCTGTGCTAAGTCAATAATGAATGAGGATTGACTTTGTATATATACCAATCATTTTGTAGAAAATATTACATTAAATGACTTAGGTTGACCATAAAAATATGTTTCATTTGCAAATTAAATGACTTTATTGCACTAGACACTTGTATTGGAATAGGACATTAACATTGATGTAGGCATCTAATAGGATGCAAGTTTCCAAAAATATGGAAAATAGGCACATGTTCAAAACTTGAAAAAACATAATATAAGCAATTTTATATCATTACAGGTATGATAAAAGGTTTGAGTAATCAGAATAACATTGGTCAAACTAAGATATAAGAAATAGGCACAAAGAGATAGTGTATGTGAGACTTTTGACAATGAGAAGGTCTAGATGATGAATGTACATCCATGATATGTATTTTACAAGTGTAAAATAATGAGGTGATATATAATTCAAAAATAGTATCTACATCCCCGCTTTAATATAGTAATGAAATTGATAGTTTCAATGAAAAGAAATGTGTATTTAGGTGTGTATAATGCACTTTGTCTTTGCATAAGTCCAACTTGAGAAATTTTTTTGTGACTGACTTGAAACAAAGAGAATATTAAAATTGCAATCAATGCATATAATCTAAAATTTAAATCATTTTAAATGATTGAATGTAAATAAAGCAAGGCTTAGGAATACATGTGTATCAATGCAATCACCTTGCCTTTTGACAATTTAATTTGGAAAAGATGTATCATTTTGAATCATTGAAAATGAGATTAATACAAATATAAATCAATAAAGTTCATAAATATATAAATATGAAAGTATAAATTTGTTTCCCAACATTGGAGCTAAAGGCGAGGTGCCACCTATCAATTGGTATTAGTTCAACCATGCAACCCAATCATACTTATAACCTAGTGATTTTGAGTGAAACAAGTCAACTCACACTATAAATCTAGTGATGTTGGATGATGTAATCAAGTCAAACTTATAAACTTGACAAGATGGAGTGATTTAATCACCTCCACCATACCAAAAATGAACCAAATACTATAGTATATTGGCTAAATACAGTCTGTAAAAGTCCAACTTGGTGGGTAATGATAGTTTATATAGGTGTTTTAAAATCTAAAATTGATTTTTATTTTGTAAATTAGGTATCATTTTCATAGCATATTCACCTCATATATGTTTCATGCTGAAACTTGGGTATAGTAATGGTACCAATGTATATAATTCTACCACAACTACACATATGAATCATATAACTATGTTTTTTGGCCATTTTTCAAACTATGTAAGTGTGGAGAACATGTTTGCATAACATGCCCCCATAGTATATCTGAAACTAAAACTGGTGTAAGGGTGGAGAACATGTTTCCAAAACATGATCCCACTCTATATCTAAATATGGTGAAGTGTAAAAAATGTGGAAGCCATGCCTATGTGACATGCCCCCACTAATATGCCCCCACCCCTCCCCTTTAAGGTGAGGGGAATTAGAAACTTGGTTGTCACCTTAACTCAAAAGGATAATATAACTATATAATTTATGTATGAACCATGTAACATATATAACAAACATGTCTAGATAGATATATCATTGAATCACATATAATGTGATTAAATGGATTCCTAATATGCATAATGTGAATCATGGAAACATATATATAGTATCAATACAAGGTAAACAAATAATCAAACACATACACAAGATCAGTCAAAAGTAAATCATAAGATAATGGACCAAGGAGAACTTGAACAAGGGGCATGTTCAAATGTTTCACAATAAAAGGGACATGACTTAGTAAAATGTCCATAAGATAAGGAATAACATTTTCAAATGCCAACATACAATAAACTATGACATATGAAAATCTCACAATAGGAAAACATAAGCATGGGATCCAAAATCAATGGAGCATATTCAAATGCTTAAACAAGTAATACAATCATAAGACAAAACACTCAACGAAGTGAATAAATTGAAAGAATAGAACATAAGAAATTTTTGAATATGAATCTAGTATTATAATTTGATTATTAATTCTAAGGCATATATTATCTCTTTTGTCCTCTAGTTGGATATCTTATTTGTCCTCTAGATGGATCTTGTTTGTCTTATAGTTAGATTTAATTTATTATCTTATGGGATATATTTATTTAAATATTGTTGGACCCTTATTTATGCTAATAAAATATTCATATATGGGATGAATTTATAGTGGGGGTTACTTGATTGAAGTTTTTCTAAAGTCATAAGGGAGATTCCTCACCTCTTGACTATGGTATGTCATAAGGGATGAATTTATAGGGGAACAAGAACACTATTCCTAATTAACCCCCATGTGGAGGAATATTTAAACCTTGTGAAAAGAAAGGAATAAGAAAAATATTAATATATAGGATGAATTCATTACCCCACTTCGGACCCTTTGAGTTTCACTTAGTGGGATTCACTATTGTGCACATGTGTGTGCACATTCTTAGTCGAGTTTAATATTACAAGTTTTTAAGGTGGAACATGAGTTGTCATCTAATTCACTTGTTTACATGGGTCATGAGTTATCACCCACGTTAATGTTAGGTGGATATGTATTGGTGCAAGCTCCAATTATTTTTTATATATTTATTTAACTCTCCTCTAGTTTTTTTAAGAAAGTAACAAATGCAAATACAAATGCATTGTAATGCAATTTTCTGAATTATGAATTCATTCTAATTCTTATTCTTGGAAATTCATGGTGGATATTTTTATCTATAATTTTTTATTTAGGTATTCATGAATGAATACCAATAAGCGTATGTTTTTATCTTTGAATCTATTCAGTATAGTTTATGGTCAGAACTTTTACCTGTAACACTAGTTTAATAGCTAGTAATTCTGGGAATATTTTTGTTGATACATAGCTTCATTTTGAGAGAGATGAAATTATAATTTTCACTTATACACACATTAAAAACCTCAATTGGTATCATATATATTTTAAATCAAGTTTAAATAAGGAGGTTTCAATCCATTATCAGAAGAAATAATGACTTTAGTGAGTTCTACTTCTATGAATATTCCAATTTTCAAAGGTGACAACTTTGAGTATTTGAGAGATCAATTGAAGAGAATTATTGTGTGGAAATGAGTTTGGAATAATGTTCTCCAATGGTAAAAACAAACTCAATATTGTAATATCTTAACACAAGATGAGAAAAGAACAAAAAAGGATGAAGGAAAGGGAGATGCACAATATTTATTCTATATTCAAAGTGCCATAAACCCAACATTTATCCAAGAATTATACGATGAAAAAATGTTCATGATGCATGGAATTCCTTGGAGACTTCATATAAATGATATATCAAGTTAAGAGAAACAAAAATATAAACTCTTAAATTGAATTTTGATAATTTGAGAATGTCAAATTTTGGAGTAGGAGATTATTACATAAGGGTAAATGATTTAGTTCATATAATTAGGGTTTATGGAGACACTAAACAAGATAGTGTTATAGTAAGAAATATTTTGAGATATTTATCTCATAAATGGATGAATATTATGATCACTCCTGAATATTTTAAAGGAATGAACATTATAAGTGTTTATGAGTTAATGGGTTCTCTTTTATCTCATGAAGATAAGATCAGAATATATGCATAAGATCTATAGCACGATCTAGAAAAAAACACTCAAAACCAATGCAAGGGTTTCAAATTCAAACTATAGAAATAAAATTCATAATAAAGAGAGTTTAAAAACCTAAATTTCAAAGATAAATATGAAGATAACTTCACAAGAGTAAGAAATATTTTACTTGTCATTACTATAGAAAACAAGGGTATAATGATTAAAGATTATAGAATACTAATAGATAAGAATCAAGCTAATCAAGAAAGGGAAGAGAAGGATTTTTAAGATGGAAAATGACTTTCAAGAGGTCTCATATTATTGTCTCAATTTTTTTTGGTAATAGATAAAGAAAATAATTTGTTGTCCCTTGATTTAGGTTGCTTAATTCTTGTGACAAGTCACAAAGATGATTTCACCAAGTTAGATGACTCCTTCAAAATCCAAGTGAAATTAGGATATGGAAATTACATCCATGTTTAAGTAAATGGATACATTAAAATTTAAGGGTGATATAATTCATCACAATATCATAGGATATAGTGATAAAAGTAAGGCATGTAAGTTTTATAATCTTACTAATAAATCCACAATTATTTCTAGAGATTGTAAAGTTTTTAAAAATGAGGTGTATGTTGATTATAATCATGTATATAGAGAATTAATAAGTTAATGGGGTAATAATATATAATTTTATTTTGAGGGATTACAAATTCCTACACAGGTTTCTAGTTCAATAGGAAATAATACTAGTCCTTTACAAGAGACTTGTGATCCATGTACATCAACACCAAGCAAGAACAAGTGTTTGTTGAATCCTCATCCATCAAGCAAAATGTTGGATCATAATTATGAGAGTATTATTTAAAGGCTTAAAAATTATTAAGGTAATGTTTTTTATGATTATTATGATGAAGATACTATTTTTACATTATCATATGTGACTAGGTAACCTAGAAGTGATGTAGAAGCTAGTCAAGATAAAGAATTGGTTGATGTTATGAAAGTAGAGATGGATTGAATTGAGAGGAATGATAAATGTAAATTAATTTATCCTAAATTTAATATGTATTTCCAAGGTTTATTCATAAATAGAGTTATTTAATAAGAAGTATATGTGGGACAGCCACATGGTTTTGAGGTAAAGGGTAAAGAATTTTCAGTATATTAGTTGAAGAAGGATCTTTATGGGCTGAATCAAGATCCAAAATCTTGGTACCTAATAATTCATATATTTTTATTGAATAAATTCTTTTTAAGAAGTCAAAATGAACCAACTCTTTACATATAAGCATTAAATTCTAATGTTTTATATGTCTATCTCTATTTATATGACTTGATCATTACAGGTAACCCTATGGAGATGTTGAATAGCTTCAAGGAAGATATGAAATAATAATTTGAGATGAATGATATTTTAATCATGAAGTACTTTCTTGGAATTTAATTCCATAAAAATAAATATGGAGTGTTTTTTTTTTCAATCCAAGTATGTCCAAGGCATGCTAAAGAACTACAATCTTCAAAATTCAAAGCCTATTGATATTTTCACCAAAGGATTGATAAAGAGATTCATGGAAGAATTAAGGAGAAAATATAATTTTATACTCTTTACATCAAAGGGGTGAATTTTGGGTATGATGCCAATATTAGAATTTGATTATTAATTTTAAGGCACATATTATCTTTTTTTCCCTCTAGATGGATTTTGTTTGTCTTGTATTTGGATTTTTATTATCTTGTTGGATCTCTTTCTTATAATATTGTTAGACCATTATTTAGGATAATAAAATATTCATATATGGGCTGAATTTATAGTGGGGTTTGTTTGATTGAAGTTTGTCTAAATTCATAAGAGAGATTCCTCACCGTTTGACTCTTGTGCAAATTGGCGAACAAGAACAATATTCTTAATTGACCCCCATGTGGAGGAACCTTTGACTCTTGTGAAAAGTGAGGAATAATAACACTATTACCATATGGGATGAATTCATTACCCCACTTGGGTTAGTGGGATTCACTATTGTGCACATGTGTGTGCACATTCTTGGTGGAGTTTACTATTATAAGATTTTTAGGTGGAACATGAGTTGTCACCCAATTTAATTATTTAAGTGGGTCATGAGTTGTCACCCACATAAAATTTTATTTTTATATGGCTTGATGCACACTCCACTTATTTTTTATATATTTATGTAACTCTAGTTTTTTGTCAGAAAGCAACAAATGCATTGTAATGCAATTTTTTGAATTATGAATTCATTCATTCTAGTTATTCTTATTGGAAATTAATTGTGGATATTTTTATCTATTATTTTTTAATATAGTTATTAATAAAGGAATACCATAAATCATATGGTTTTATTTTTTAAGCTATTTAGTACAATTTATGGTCAGTAATTTCACTTGCAACATAACTAGTTTGACAACTAGTAATTCTAGGATTGTTTTTGTTGATACATAGCTTCATTTTGAGAGAGATAGAATTATTATTTTCACTCATAAACACATTAAAAACCTTCATAAACCAATATAAACATGTATTAATGGTCCCTATATCATATGTGTTAGCAAGAAATGTTAAGTACATAACATATCAAGTACAATGTGTAAGTACATAAGATAAAAAATGATAATATAAAGTGATCATAGAGTAATATAACCTATATTTATTGTTATCAAATAAGTATATTCCCATAATTTCCACATGGCATAAGTATAGGTAAGGCCCAACATCTAAAGGTGCATATATCATGTATCTATGTATGCTTGTATCATACTCAAAATATGCGTGAAACACATGTGTATATAAAAATAAATGATATGATATCCACTAACATTAAACTAATAACATAGATGCCAATGAGAAAATATAACATTTAAATTCCATGATTCACATTGTACATCTTAGATGATTAACATGGAATATTTTGAGATTATATAAGCTACCAATTTATTTCAAGAGAAGGATGACAATCTTTGAGTAGTGGTAAATGAGTAAAATTTCCTGAACTAAATGTGTTATATGTGTGCATAGAGGAAGTAGAAAGTGTATCATGATCTTTTGGTAAGTTTTTACTTGTTTTATTTGGTTTGCATTTATCTAAATTTGGTTTATCATTTATTGATGATGGATTTGATCGATATGTATCAGATCTTATAGGCAGGGATAAATTATGTGGTATGTTTAATGCTAAAATCTAGGTTGGGAATCTGATGTGGCCTCCAACCACATGATGGATTCAATGATCCATATCACTCATAATACATGAAACATCTCATAATACTCAAAATAATACACACAATACTTCTTCCATAAATTAATAAATTCTCATTAACTTCACCTCACATACATAAGCTTAATCAAACTTCTCTCTCTAAGCTTCAACAAGCTTATTCTCACACATAAAAACTTGGCTTTAACATGCCAAGGAGGATTTAAAAGGATATCCAATAACATTTAACTAATAAAATAGATGTCAATGAGAAAATATAACATTTAAATGCCATGATTCACATTGTACATCTTAGGATGATTAACAAGGAATATTTTGAGATTATATAAGCTAACAAATGATTTCAAGAGGAGGATGACAATCTTCGAGTAGTGGTAAATGAGTAAAATTTCTTGAAATAAATGTGTTATATGTGTGCATAGTGGAAGTAGAAAGTGTATCATGTTCTTTTGGTAAGTTTTTACTTGTTATATTTGGTTTACATTTATCTACATTTGGTTTATCATTTATTGATGATGGATTCAATTGATATGTATCAAGTCTTATAGGTATGGATAAATTATGTGGTATGTTTAACCCTAAAATATATGTTGAGAATATAATGTGGCCTCCAACCACATGATGGATTCAATTATCCATATCACTTATAATACATGAAAACATCTCATAATCCTCACAAGCATACACATAATCCTTCTTCCATAAATTAATAAACTCTCATTAACTTCACCTCACATACACAAGCTTAATCAAACTTCTCTCTCTAAGATTCAACAAACTTATTCTCACACATACAAACTTGGATTTAACATGCCAAGGAGGATTTACAAGATTATCCCCAAGATTTCACTCTACCACTATCCTAACCTAATTATAAATCAAAGGAATACACTTATTTATAGAAATACAAGGATATAATGAGAGGGAAACAAAGGAGGCCAAAAAATGGCACTAGTCTCCACTTGGATGAAGTTAAAGACAAAATACTAAGAGTATTCCCCAAGAAAATGTGTCAACATTCACATGGGAGGTGTTATTCATCACTAGTAGAATTTGTCTCCACCATGTGCCAATGATGAATCCTTCCATGTGATCCACTTTGTCTTAGTTTTAAAAGCATGTCCAAGGCATATGGAATAGTTTTATTGGTCTCCTCAATGTGCATGACTTTAGATAGGGTCCCTCCTTACATATACAAAGCAAATGATGTCCTACACTTTCATGTGCAAAGTAAAAGGTGTTCCCCACTTAGAATATTTACCCACATGGATGATGGAAGTCAAGGACAAGTCCTCCACATTTTTTTTAGTATAATATGGTGCCCCATGACACCTATCCATCATAAATAATGTTTTGGACACCTCACTATAATGAATAGTATCTACCACCTCAAAAATGAATACTATCTCATGAATAGTATCCATGAATAGTGACATCATGAATAGTGTTTTCCCCACCACATCATTCTCCTTTAGTTGAAAATAGCTCAGCTCCTATGAGTTATCCTGATATTTCCCATATTTAGAGATCAATCATTAGGGACAATGCATATATAGGTCTAAATTACTAAAAGAGCATCACATGAGTCACGTCTGCCAAGTTAAAATATAGGTTACTCTATGTAATTTATTATAACATACTACATCCTTATGCACACACAAACCAACATGTAGGGGAAAAATACATAAGTTTGAGGCCCTCTTCAAAGTATTGGTTTTTTAACAACACTCATTAACAAATGGGTCTTTGGAGAAACTCAACACCATGTTCCCACTAACCCTTTTTATCATAGCCACTATGAAGATGAAGAACTAGGGTTCTGATATTTGACGAGTGATAACCCATGATCCATATATGATCAAACCAAAATAAAGGAAACATAAAGCCCAAATTATTTCAAGTGGTCACATATAGATCTAGTAAGTATTTTGTACAAAAAAACCTAAAAATATAGTTTGGTAGATCTAGGTTTAAAAGGGTAGAGATATCCTTGGGCACAAGGATGATAAACTATCTCTAAATCAGGCCAATTAATTTAAAGACTTAGATAAACATATGATCAATTTATTATATTGAGATATGCTAAAAATATAAAATATAAATATGTTAGGTATTGAAATAATAATGAAAATAAGATATTTAGCTACTTATGATGCTAATAAATATCAGGATCTATAATAGAAAGGAATAAGAATGGAAGTGGATTCTGGATCAGTTATCAGATTATAGATTAAGCACTTTTGTGGCCTTAGACACTTTCATCAAATTTGGATGGTTACATCAACAATTTTATCTAACCTAAATATAGGTGTACTATATGAAATACCTAATGGATCTATATGCAACCACCTAGAATATTTTTAGTTCTATGTCACCTTCACTTTGGTGTGCTTAGATATGGATTATGGACTATCATTCCTTGTCAAATATCAAAACCCTAATAATTTAGATTCATAGTGGTTGTGAAAAAACTAGGTTAGTGGGCACATGGTATAGAGTTACCCCAAATACCCATCTATTAATGAGCATTGCCTACATAGCCAATACTGCAAATAGGGCCTTGGAATTATGTGGTTATCCCCTATGTTTTGGCTTGTGTGTGTATAAATAATCAATGTGTGATAATCAAGTACATAAAGTGACCTAGTGATGTGTTCATTAATCAACTTTGATAATAGTTGATGGAGCCAACAATAGTTTTGATACCAGTTGATGTGTCCTTCAACCACATAATGGATTAACCAATCCATATACCTCTCAAATTCTCTCATAAAACACATAATCCTCTCAACAAATAATCTCGTATTCTCATTAATCATCATCAAATACACTAACACATAAAATAGCTTCAACAAGCTATCTCAAATTCATACACACTTAGCATCACAAGCTAAGGAGGATCCTCAAGCTTCTCCCCAAGTTATTCTCCAAACTCACCCTATTCCCAAACTATCCTCCTTCAACAAAGCATGAATACAACCATTTAAATAATTTACAAAGAAGATAACAACAAAGGGTGCCCAAAATTCATCCCAATCCTTCACATAGAGGGAATCTTATCAAGAGAATAGGTGAGGCCCAAGGAAATAATATGACACATGTTCTATGGGGTCATATTTGACTAGGGAAAAAGGATAATGGAAATTTGGCACCACCTTTAAGCAAGGTCACATAGAAAATCAAGATGCCAATCTAAAATAGTGAATTATGTCTCCCCACTTAGTACAATCTTCCAAAAGGGGTAGGTTTACTTTTTGACCACTCTTTTCTTGGCCCACATGATAAATTCAAACCATCCCACCTAATCACTCAATAATAGTGTTGTGGAAACCTCACCTAGATGAATAGTTTATACCACTACATCAATTAATAATATCTTAGGAATAGTGCCTATTAAGGACTCAAATTTCACCCTAGTTGAGAAGGAGAATGTTTGGGTCCTCTTGCTCAAATCTAATCCAACATCGGATTGACCCTAGGCTATGGGTATCCTATAATGGGGTCAGACCTCTATTATTTTTAATGAGGATAGCTCCTCTAATGTATCATTTTAGCTCATTTCCACTACTAAGACCTACAATGACCAGGGAAAATAGAGAGACAGATAACATGAAAGAGAAACCTAAGATAGCAATGGTGATGCACCTAAAAGATGGTTGATACACTATAATTTAACTCTTAAAAAACTAATGAAATAAGTATAAGAATAGATTTAGGACTCCAAATATCTATCATACATTAGTATTTCATGTAGAGGTTTACTAGATGGTTATAAGCTGAGGGAAGTAATGGAGAGGTCTAATTCAAGACACTAACCTACAAGATTTGATCAAAATATATTTGAACACTAAACATGACCTACATAACAAGATCAACTAGTAACTAGGTGAGATTAGGACTTGACAAGGGAGAGGTTTCTACAACATATACAAATCAAACTAACATGTACACACTATACCAGAATAATGAAATCAAAAAGTAGTCTTGTATTCATCTCAAGAGGTTACCAACTTCATCTTGGTAGAATTTAGTCATGCCCAAGAGAGGGATTAAAGGGATACATTTCTAGGATCCAAGGCCTTTATATATATAATATAAGATAGAAAAAGAGATGGGAACATATGTAGAAGAGTGTAAAAGGTGTCCTACTCATCAAGACATGTGGTAGCAGTTCATTAGTCACTTTCTACATACGTACCTTCCTCAAACCAATTAGCCTTTTTATAATAACCTTAAAACTCTCTCATTTCCTGAGAGATCCCACTAGAAGACAAGGGTTTGTTATGCATGATGACAAAGTCTATTTGAATGAAATCAATGCCCTTAACTAATTTTAACCACCAGTTTGCTACCTTGGGACCCTAACCCCACTTGATTTGTTCATGAGTATCAAATACTTGAATCTTGAAACTAATAGTTCCATGCCATTAATGGTGGTTATTAACTAATTTGTTAAGGATGGATCCATATCGATAGATGAGATCCTTTTCATTAATCACATATCTTCTCTATCTTCATGTCTGGATCATAGGTCTATTTTATAGATAGAAAACCAATCTCAGATTATTGGTTTTCCTATAGTCTTTACATCAATGTAGAACTATATAATTTATATCCCCTTTCTTGATTATAATAGGTTAAAATAGACCCACTTTGTCTATGTAAGGATTGAGAATTCACCATATGCATGGATCCTTTTAAGAATGGTAAACACAATAATAGAATGAACCCTGCATGCCATAAATCTACAAACCAGAGGTCCATATTTAGCATTAATGGCATCCCTTTATTTTTTTGATACCTAAATTCGTAGATATGTCTGATCCATGCATTTTGATCAAGCTTTAATGGTGGTAGGATAATCTTTGCAAGACCTATTTGCTCTGGTTTAAAAACTACCTTTTGGTTCGAATCTGCTTGTTGAATATTACTCGAGCCAATCAAAATGCTCCAACCTATCTTGTTCTTATTAGTCCAAAAATCCATACTATTATATCTTAACCTTTTAACCTCCTATGAACCATTGATTTCTTTCCATGAATATCGTTTGACATGTTGACTTTATCTCACACTATTAGATCAAGATGTATGAATAAATGTGAACCATTAGATTTTCCTTGACCCACCATTTGAACTCAAATAACTAGCTCACAAGGCTTATGTTTAACATTTACATGTTAGTATTTGACATCTGTACAGATGTATTTGATGTCTACATGACCTTCATAGGATTTTTTGAACCACAATGGTTATTTGATGTGTCTTAAATTTGACATCTACATGCCCATCATTTAATGTTCATGGAAATGTTAATAATGTCTATGCAACCATCAAATTTGGACCCCAATGAATGACTGCTAAGCTTTACTTTGACATTTGCATGAATGTCAATGATGTCAGTGTACCCATCACTATATATTTAAGTTTTAATGGTTACTTGATGTGGCCTAAATTTGATACTTGCATGCCCATCATTTTTTGCTAGATCACAAATTCCCTAGGCTATTTCTTTTGGACCTTTTATCTCAAAAACTTTCTCTAAAATAACTATGTTTACGGGTCTTTTGTATTAGGCTTTGTCTTTGTTAAAACCATTGTGTGGACATTTTTTAAAAAGAAATATGTCCTTGGGGAAATTGTCTTAGATAATTTTCTTGAAATAAATAATGTCTTCAAGACTTATGTTTTAGACAAAATGTTCAAAATAATTCTACCTTATACTTTTTATTATGGATAATTTATCTAAATGAACTCTATCACTTAGCCAAATACCTAGAATAATTTCTCTGAAAGAGTTATGCATTCAAAACTTATGCTTGTAGATAACTTCCTTTGACCTTTTTTCTTGATCCTTGAAAGCCCTAATTATTTTCTAAGGCATATGAAAAATATTCCCATGACTTCCAAAACATGGCATTTCCTCCAGACAAATCTTTATATGTGGGCCAAATCTAGCCAACATTTTTGACAACTCATATGGGAGCATGCTTGTTATGCTTGAGAACCTAGACATTATGCCTTATGTAGTCAATTAGGCAAGGAGTCTCTACTTATGTTTCAATATATTGACCTGGATCTAACACTAGTTGTAACCCTTGAATAACCCATTTTGAAAACAAATGTTAGGTATGTGGAGCTAAAAGCTTCACCAAGGAGCATAGACAAACAGGTTCGGGTCTACACAGACGCTGGCGTCGGTCAGGAGCGACCGACGTCGGTCAGTTGCAGTTCAGAGGCGCCGACGTCGGTAGTATGGTCGGCCGGCGACGGTCACAGGCGAACAGACAGGAACCGACGTCGGTTACCTGCGTGTCCAGAAAGCTATTTTCGAGGACAGAAGCGAGTGTTTGCATGATGAGTTTGAGTTGTAAACTCAAGCTCGCGTCTCTATTGTTAGAAATATTATTTTTAGAGCCCTTGTTGAAGAGGCTTAACTGTTTGTTGTAAGAGCATGCTTAAGTTTCCTATTTCTATATGTAGGAGAGATCTTCTAAGCTATTGTATGATGATGAAGTGTATGAGAGTGTAATAGAGTACGAGTAGAACATTGTGAATGTTTGAAGGACTGTACTTTAGTGAGAGCTCTTGAGGAATAGAGATCTAGTGAGAGATCTTGTGTGCATCTGAGAGAGGTGTGGAAGAACAAAGTTCTTCATTTGTATTCCTATTGTAAAGAGTTTTTAATACAAGTTTTCAGGGTGTTTTCTTGTATATCTTGTTCTGTGCTATTTATCATTTCAGTTACTTATCTATCTGATTTATTTCCGCATTGATTGCTTTCATAAGTGTAATCCATTATTGGTTGATCCCCAACAAGTGGTATCAGAGCTCAGGTTCACTAACAGGTGGTTCAGATCTGTGTAGTGTGTTCGGATTACAGGTTGCTCACAGGGATTTCTGTTTGAGTGGGAGAAGCAATGGCAGAGGAAAGTAAGTTGAGAATGGAAAAGTTTAATGGCAAGAACTATCAGCACTGGAGAATGCAGATAGAGGACTATCTGTATCAGAAGGATCTTTACTTACCGTTAGGTGGGATAGCAAAGAAGCCCAAGGACATGGAGGATGAAGAATGGGAAGTTCTTGACAGAAAGGCTCTTGGGTCTATAAGACTGAGTCTGGCCTCCACTGTGATATCTAATTTGTCACAGGCAAAAACTACGGTAGAGTTAATGACCACGTTAGCAAATTTGTATGAAAAACCCTCCGCTTCAAACAAGGTATATTTGATGAAGCAATTATTTAATTTGCATATGCAAGAAGGTGGATCTGTTTCTAATCACCTGAATGATTTCCATGGTATTGTTAATCAGTTAAGCTCTGTTAATATTACATTTGAAGATGAAATAAAGGCTCTTTTAATTTTATGTTCTTTGCCTGAAAGCTGGCATGGCTTGGTAATGGCAGTTTCTAATACTGCTTCTGCTTCGAATATTTTAAAAGTAGAGGATGTGGTTAGTGTTATTTTGAATGAGGAAATTCGCAGGAAAAGCACAGAAGAGACTTCTGGGACATCCGGGAACACTTTTAATCTCGAGAGCAGAGGAAGGCAAAAAGAAAGGAGCAAGAGGAGATCAAGATCTAAGTCTAAGGGAAGAGGCAGATCCAAATCCAGGAATGGCAGAAGGCCACAATGCTGGAACTGTGGAAAGTTGGGTCACATAAGCAGAGATTGCTGGTCAAAGCCTAAGGAGGATAATCAGCACGAAGGAAAGGAAGAGACAAAGGTTGCAGGTATTACACAGGATGCTCTTATTTTCTCTTTGCATAATAACATAGAATCTTGGGTATTAGATTCTGGTGCGTCTTTCCATGCTACCCCTAACAGAGAATATTTCAGTGACTATGTCCATGGAGATTTTGGAATAGTATACTTGGGGGATGATGAGCCTTGTAAGATAATTGGCAAAGGTAAAGTGTAGCTAAAGATGCAGAATGGCAACACATGGGTGTTGAGGGATGTGATGCATGTTCCTAGTTTGAAGAGAAATCTGATTTCTGCAGGTAAGCTTGGTGATGAGGGTTGTACAGTAACTCTCACAGCAGATTCTTGGAAAGTGACCAAGGGTGCACTTGTTATGGCCAGAGGTAAGAGAGAAGGTACTCTCTATTTGTGTAATTGTATTACTAACAAATCTCCTTCAGTTTTATCTACTTCAGATGTGAATGCTAAATTGTGGCACTCAAGGCTTGGCCACATGAGTGAGAAGGGGATGTCAATCCTTAAGTCTAAAGGTATGCTTTCAGATTTGAAAAGTATGGATCTAGAATTTTGTGAGCATTGTGTGTTTGGAAAACAGAAAAGGGTTAGTTTTCTAAAGACTGGGTCTACTAAGAAAAGGCAAAAGTTGCAGCTTGTTCACACATACGTGTGGGGACCGGCTCATGTAGCCTCTATTGGCGGATCACAGTACTATGTTACATTCATAGATGACGCCACAAGAAAGGTATGGATCTACTGTATTAAAAAGAAATCTGATGTTTTTGAGACTTTTAAGATATGGAAAGCCATGGTTGAGAATGAAACAGGCAAAAGATTAAAGTGCTTGAGATCTGATAATGGTGGTGAGTTCTGCAGTCTTAAGTTCAAATTGTATTGTTACATAAATGGGATCCATAGGCAAAGGATGGTTCCAAGGACACCTCAGCAGAATGGTATTGCTGAAAGGATGAACAGGACTATTATGGAGCGTGCAAGATGTATGAGATTGCATGCAGGGTTGCCCTTAGAGTTTTGGGCAGAAGCAGTTGACACCGCAGTGTACCTGATCAACAGAGGACCCTCTACAGCTCTGGATGGTGGAATTCCAGAAGAGGCATGGACAGGTAAAAATATTGATCTCTCATATCTCAAAGTTTTTGGTTGTGAAGCCTTTGTGCACATAGATAAGGAAAATAGAAAGAAGCTTGATGCTAAGTCTATGAGGTGCACGTTTATAGGCTATGGCTCAGATGATTTTGGTTTCAGATTTTGGAATCTAGGAACTAACAAGGTAATCAGGAGCCGTGATGTTGTTTTCAATGAAAGAGTGATGTACAGTGATCAGACAAGGAAGCTAGATCAAGCTGGGCAGAGCAATAATGAGTTGGACGAAGTTATGGTCCAAAATGAGCTCGCGGGAAAAAGAAATAATCACTTACAGGAAAACACAGAGACTGACGTCGGCAGGTTTAGAACCGGCGTCGGCAATACAGAAACCGATGTCGGTCACACAGAGACCGACGTCGGCAGACCAGGCACCGGCGTCGGCCAGGAAGAACCGGCGTCGGCCAGTAACAGGTCTACAGGTGGCCGAGGTCGGTCACTGTCAGAAAATTTGGGTGGACAGATTGTGGAAAATGAGTCCAAGACACCAATCAGGAGGTCTGAAAGGGTAAGTAAGCCTCCAATTAGATATTCTCCTTCTTTATATTATTTATTACTAACCGATGGTGGAGAACCAGAAAGTTTTGAAGAAGCTTTACAGGTGGAGTCCAGGAGTAAGTGGGAGCATGGCATGGTTGAGGAGATGGAGTCCTTAAGAGAGAACCAAACATGGGATTTGGTTGAATTGCCAGTTGGTAAGAGAACACTAAAGAACAGGTGGACTTACAGGTTGAAGGAAGGTGAGGATGGTCAGATGAGATACAAGGCCAGATTGGTTGTAAAAGGATTTGCACAAAAGCCAGGTATTGACTTTGGCGAGATTTTTTCTCCAGTTGTTAAGATGACTTCTATAAGGGTTGTACTGTCTTTGGTTGCTTTTGAGGATTTGCATCTCGAGCAGCTAGATGTTAAAACAGCATTTCTTCATGGAGATCTAGATGAGGAAATTTACATGGAACAGCCAGAAGGTTTCGAAGTCAAGGGTAAGGAGAAACTAGTGTGCAGGTTAAAGAAAAGCTTGTATGGCCTCAAGCAAGCTCCAAGGCAATGGTACTTGAAATTTGACAGGTTTATGACTGAGCATGGTTTCAGTAGGTGTCAATCAGACCATTGTGTATATTTTAAGAGATTTGATAATGGTAGATACATTATTCTATTGTTGTATGTAGATGACATGTTGGTTGCAGGGTCTCACATGCAGGATATCTCAGAGCTTAAAGTAAATTTAGCTCAAACGTTTGCCATGAAGGATTTGGAAGCAGCTAAGAAAATCCTTGGCATGAGCATTAAGAGAGACAGAGAAAATCACAGGTTGATATTGTCTCAAGAAGATTATGTGGACAAGGTGTTGAAACGGTTCAACATGCAGGATGCGAAACCGGTAAGCACACCTTTGGCAGGACATTTCAAGTTAAGTAAAGAACAATGTCCCAATTCACATGATGAGGTAGAGTACATGAATAAGGTTCCATATTCTTCCACGGTAGGAAGTTTGATGTATGCAATGGTGTGTACTAGACCAGATATTGCCCAAGCAGTGGGAGTAGTAAGCAGGTATATGGCCAATCCAGGAAAGGAACATTGGAAAGCAGTACAATGGATCCTTAGATATCTGAGAGGAACCAGCAGCAGACACTTATGCTATGGAGGTTCAGATACGTCTCTACATGGCTATGTAGATTCAGATATGGTAGGGGATTTGGATGGCAGGAGGAGCACTACAGGTTATGTTTTCACTGTAGGTGGAACGGCAGTTAGTTGGATTTCTAAGTTGCAGAAGGTTGTAGCCTTGTCAACTACAGAAGCAGAATATATTGCAGCTACAGAAGCTAGCAAGGAAATGATATGGATGACACGGTTCATGGAAGAGCTTGGAAGGGAGCATGGGAGTTGCAGATTGCATAGTGACAGTCAGAGTGCAATCCATTTGGCTAAGAACTCAGCTTTCCATTCTAGAACCAAGCACATACAGCTAAGGTACCACTTCATACGGCAGGTATTGGAAGATGGTGAGTTGAAGCTGGAGAAGATCCATACAGACATGAATCCTGCTGATATGATAACAAAGCCGGTTACTAAGGAGAAGTTGAATCTTCATTCAACTTCTGTTGGTCTTCACGATTGAGTTGAAGATGGAGGAGCTAGAAGATCTTGCTGTACAGGTATTGGTGCAGCTGGTTTATCTCCAAGTGGGAGATTGTTAGGTATGTGGAGCTAAAAGCTTCACCAAGGAGCATAGACAAACAGGTTCGGGTCTACACAGACGCCGGCGTCGGTCAGGAGCGACCGACGTCGGTCAGTTGCAGTTCAGAGGCGCCGACGTCGGCAGTATGGTCGGCCGGCGACGGTCATAGGCGAACAGACAGGAACCGACGTCGGTTACCTGCGTGTCCAGAAAGCTATTTCCGAGGACAGAAGCGAGTGTTTGCATGATGAGTTTGAGTTGTAAACTCAAGCTCGCATCTCTATTGTTAGCAATATTATTTTTAGAGCCCTTGTTGAAGAGGCTTAACTGTTTGTTGTAAGAGCATGCTTAAGTTTCCTATTTCTATATGTAGGAGAGATCTTCTAAGCTATTGTATGATGATGAAGTGTATGAGAGTGTAATAGAGTACGAGTAGAACATTGTGAATGTTTGAAGGACTGTACTTTAGTGAGAGCTCTTGAGGAATAGAGATCTAGTGAGAGATCTTGTGTGCATCTGAGAGAGGTGTGGAAGAACAAAGTTCTTCATTTGTATTCCTATTGTAAAGAGTTTTTAATACAAGTTTTCAGGGTGTTTTCTTGTATATCTTGTTCTGTGCTATTTATCATTTCAGTTACTTATCTATCTGATTTATTTCCGCATTGATTGCTTTCATAAGTGTAATCCATTGTTGGTTGATCCCCAACAACAAATACAGACTAAAATATAGAGCAAAACAAAATAGAGTGCCCCAAGGCACTTATTGAAGGGAAACTAACCTAGAACAAAATAGGGACAACAAACAAATGTGTCAATACAACACTTTGAGAAATTTTAACAAAACTATCCTAACATATACAAATTAAAACTATGTGTACCTTTATTTCTAGATTGAAAGGAAAGTTTAACAACATTCTTGTATTATGAGATGAGGAATTGAATGAGGCATGTAGCTCCTTAATCCTTAACCTTGGTGCCTGCTTCATTTTTGTTGTATATGTCAACTTCTTTAGCATGATGTTCAATGAGAAACAAACAACTCTTAATAGGTTAGTTATGTGCATCCAAATAGTTTCAACTTATTTAGATGGATCCTCAATTATGATCTCCAATGGTGGTTTAGAAGGGCATACCTTCTTGATTTTCATAGTGTCTTCAATAAGACTAGGCTTCTTTATTTCAAGTTCTTCAGGCTCATCAAGGATCTCTACATAGTACACCCAATCTTGGTCAATGTCATCCATTAGAAATTATTTTTCCACCTTCTCAAGTACTTAACCCTTTTCAATAAGAGATATCTCAATCTCATCCATGTCTTCTATTTATACCAATCTCTCATCAAGACCAGCCTTCTCATTCTGCTTTGGTATCTCCAGAGTAGCACTATCTTCTTGAATCTCTAAAACATTAATGGAATCCTCAGGTGAAGATTTAACTCATTTTACTATCTCATCATCTAATTTTTCCATCTTAATCTCTTTAATTTCATTCAAGAAATCATAATATAACTACTTCCAATGGTCTTATTATTTATGAATGCTCTCTACCTTAGCAATGGTTCTATGTGAGTTATATTCATGTATATCTTCCAAAGAAAAATGAGCTTGTACTTAATCTATATCATATACTACAAGTTCTTGATAAAAATCTTGATTTTGGACAATTGATATATGATCAAGAGGTTCTTGAGAAATAACCTCTTGATGCACATATAAGACTTATTCTCATTGGATCTCATCTCAAACTAGCACTTGTTATTGAAACTCATCTTATTTTTCATGATGAAAGAGTGAAACATGATCTCTCTTGATAAGTGGCATTCTAATAATGATCTCCTTTTCTAACTCTGACAATCCATCATTATCATTTATGAGTTCAACATGGATTTCACTACTTACCTCTCCAAGGAGTGGCATAGGATATCCTTGGGATGACTCTAAGAGAGATGAGATATATGTGATACCTCCTTGCTCTAACTATTTGTCTTTAATATTCATGTCCTCCTCCTTTTGCATACTGATTTGGATGGATTTACAAGATGGAAATGACCTAAATTCTTGAGGAGGGATAGATGGGGTTTGAGTAGCTTTGGGTTTGTTTAACTACATGATTTGGTTCCAAGATAGAAAAGGTAGAGGTTCTTTTTTACCCTTTTGATTTTGGTTCTGTTCCTCTTTCTTTATCTTCAAATCCAACTCTTTTATTGGCCTCACTATATTCTCTTGGAATAGCTTCTCTTTAAGGTGGTTAGTGGATTCATGAAGATAAGAAATACAAGAAGACTCTTGAGGATGGATGAGAGAGGTTTGTATAGGTTCATATCCTCTTTTAACTTGGGATTTCAAATCTAGATTTGTCTCACTTTGCCTAACCCATAAATTCACCACTTGATTCCATCTTAGAACCTTAAAGGATTTATTAAGGGGTTCTTGAGGAAGAATGGAGTCTTGGACCTAAATAGTAGGTTGTTTCACAATATTCCCCTAATTTCTTTGATAATTCTCCTAGATTGAATTCTAAGAAGGGAAGGTATAAGGAACAATGAAGGATAATTTGGGATGGCCCTTTGGGGAAGAATGGGTGGCACATATGAAGGCCGAGGTGGTGCATAATAGGACACATAAGGTCAAAAAGGTTGGATATGTTGTTCTTCAAGATTTTTTAGCTTATCCTAAATGTTTTGAATGTAACCACCTAAATACATCATCTCACCTATGATATTGTTCCAATTTTCTCTCTCAACATATGCCCATTATTCTTTCACTAGTTACAATGACTCCCTCACATGATGGATTTGGTGAGTAGGTTCATGTTGGACATAATACTTTTGTGAGCACAATTCTAGTGTATGCTTGTCAAGGCTTACTAAAGTTTGATTACATGTTGTTATGGATAACTCATGATAGGGTTGCTAAGGATAAGTATTATGATGGGCTTACTCCTCATATGGAGTATCAAGTCAATACTCTTGTATGTATAACTGACATAGGTCCTTATATTGTTAGTGAGGATCATGAAGAAGGTAAGAGCCATTACCTTGATAATAAGGATCATGAGAAACTTGATAAGGATCCTCATAGCTTTGATAAAAATATTGGTAGGGTTGATTAATCTCATATAGATTATGATGACTAAATTGGGGTTGATAATAAGGAGGTGGATAATAAGGATATTCACCATAGTTGTTCATATTAACCCCATATATTAAATGAGATGCAAGAGCTGACTAAAATTTTCAATAAGACATACCTAGTCTGCTCATAACCAGAAGCTTTGATTTATAGTCATCATTGGTGCTAACTTGTTTGCTTCCAAAATTTGATCAAAAGATAGACACACCAAGATATTCCCACTCTTTTGGACCTTTGTCCCATCAAGCATGCCAGAATTGTTAAGGACTTAGATTGTACCCTATCTAAGAAGGGGAGTGTTTGGGTCCTCTTAATCAAATTTAGTTCAACATGAGACTGACCCTAGGCTATGGGTATCCTATAATGGGGTCAAATATCTAGGATTTTTAATGAGGCTAGCTCCTCTGATGCATCATTTTAACTCATTTCCACTACTAAGACCTACTAATGACCAGGAAAAAGGGATTGAAGAATAAAATAAAAGGGAAACCTAAGATAATAATGGTGATTCACCTAAAATATGGTTAATACACTCTAATTGAAATCTTAAAAAAATAATGAAACAAGTATAATACTAGATCTAAGACTCCAAATATATGTCATTCATCAGTATTTCATGTAGAGGTTCACTAGATAGTCAGAAGCTGAGGGAAATGATGGAGAGGTCTAATGCAAGACAATAACCATTAAATTGTGAGATTTGATCAAAATATATTTGAACACTAAACATGACTTGCATAAAAATATCAACTAGTAATTATGTGAGATCAGGGCTTGACAAGGGAGAGATTTCTACCACATGTAAATCAAACTGATATGTACACATTATACCAGAACAATGAACTCAAAAGTAGTCTTGTATTCATCTCAAGAGGTTACAAGATCCATATTGGTAGAGTTTAGTCATGCCTAAGAGAGGGATAAGAGGGATACATTTATAGGCTCCAAGACCTCTATATATAGAATAAGAGAGAAAGAGAGATGGAAACATGTATAGGAAAGTGGACAAGGGGTCCTAGTCATCAAGACATGTGGTAGCAGTTCATTGGTTACTTTTTGCATGTATGCCTTCCTCTAACCAATTAGCCTTTTCTTGCTTCAATAACCTTTAATATCCTCCCATTGGATAATATATATCACTATAAGACAAAGGTTGGTTATTCATGATGACAAAGTCTATTTGAATGGAATCAATGCCCTTAATCACTTTTCCAACCACTAATTTGCCACATTGGGACCGTAAACCCACTTGACCTGTTAATGAGTATCAAATACTTGAATCTTGAAACTGATAATACCATGATGTGAATGGTAGTTATTACTTACTTTGTTTATAGATGAAACCCTTTACATTAATCACATATCTTCTCTATCTTCATGTTTAGATCATAGGTCCATTCTATAGATGGAAAACCAATTTAAGATTATTGGGTTTTCTATAGTATTTATGTCGATGCAAACCTATAGAATTCATATCCATTTTCTTGATTATAATAGGTTTAAATAGACCCAATTTATCTTTGCAAGGACCGAGAATTCACCATATGCATGGATCCCTTTAAGAATGGTGAATATAGTGATAAAATGAACCCTACATGCCACAAATATATAAACTAGAGGTCTGTATTTAGCCTTAATGGCATCCCTTTATGTTCTTAATACTTGAATACATGGCTACATCCACTCCATGACATTTTATCAAGATTTAATGGTGGTGGGATGATCCCTACAAGACCCATTTGCTTTGGTCAAAAAATTGCCTTTTGGGTCAACTTTGCCCATCAAATATTTCTCAAGCCAATCAAAATGCTCCAACCTATCTTTTTTTTATTAGTCCACAGATCCATACTCTCAGATATTAACCTTTTGACCTATTTCATACCATTGATCTCCTTAGTATGAATGAATGTGGTCCATTGATTTCCTTTCATGAAGATCCTTTGACATGTTGACTTGAGCTCACACCATTGGATCAAGATGTACAAATGAATGTGGACCATTAGATTTGACTGGACCCACCATTTGAACTCAAATGAATATCTCATGAGGCTTAATTTGACATATGTGTACTAGTATTTAACATCTATATAGACATATTTGATTTTTGTATGATTGTCATAAGATTTTTTTAACCACAATGGTTATTTAATGTCTCTTAAATTTGACATTCACATGCCCATCATTTGACATCTATGTGACCATCAAATTTGGACCCCAATGGATGATTTTTGAGCTTTACTTTGACATTTTCATTAATGCCAATGATTTATGTGCACGTATCGCTACATATTTGAGTTTCAACAGTTACTTGATATGTCTTAAAATTGATACTTGCACACTCATCATTTTTTGCTGGATCACAAATTCCCCATGATATTTTCTTTAGATATTTTTTCTTGAACACTTTCTCCAAAAGAATGATGTCTATGGGTCTTTTGTATCAGACTTTGTCTTTTTTAGAACCATTAATGTAGACATTTTATCTAAAATAAATATGTCCTCAGGGAAATTATCTCAAATAATTTTCCTAAAATAAATAATGTCTTTGGGACTTATGTTACAGATAAAATGTTTGAAATAATTTTGCCTTGTAATTTTTATTGTGGATAATTTATTTGAAACAACTCTTAACACTTAGATAAATACCTAGAATAATTTCTTTGAAAGAATTATGCCTTTGGAACTTATGCTTGTGAAAAAATTCCTTAGAGATTTTTTCTTGATCCTTGAAATCCCTAATTATTTTTGAAGGCATATGAAAACTCATCCCATAACCTCCAAAACGTGGCATTGCCTCCAAAAAAAATTTTGTATATGGGCAAAATCTAGCCAATATTGCCCATGAATAGTGTTTTCATGTTGCATCATTCTCCTTTGGTTGAAAACAACTCAGTTCTTGCAAATTATCTAGATTAGATCTCCAAGATTTTTAGGCACACACACAAACACATGATCACATGAACACATGAACATTGCACTTTATTTTTGGGTAATGCAAGATTTGCCTAACCCTTTAATGCTCTTGCATCAAACAATCAAGGTAAATAATGTGATCTCTTAATCACACATATGGGGTAAGTGGCAGAAACACTCTTTTGGTCATGAAGGGTAATGACCACGACATCCCCATCCAACATACTAGTACACTTAGAGAATATTATTTTTTCTTCTCCACTTCTAACATCTAGGTGCTATCCTTGAAATTATCTTTCTCTACCAAAAGCTCATCCATATCCCAATATATTCATACATGGGATCTAAACCACCAAAAACACTTTTTGGGATGACACCCACCCAAAACTAACCACCTATAATAAGATGCTCTATCATGCATCTTATAAACCCATGTGATCTCTAACCCATCACTATCTAACCACATCCACCAAATGCCAACCTGGATTTCTTCACACACTATCTAACAACCTATTAGATCTTCCACACTATGACATATCACCACCACTTGCATCTCCTCTCTCATGGATGAAACTATATCCATCTTCTCATCAATAAAAATATCATCCACATTTGCACCTTCTTTCATAAAAATATCCTCCACTTCTTCATCATGATCCAAAGACATTTTTTCCTTTTCCTCTACAATGTTAGCATGCTACTCATGCTCCTCAATTTCACTATGGATTACCAATGGCCCATCCAAATTAACTCCCATGATTGTCTTATCATATTTCATAATATTAATTTTAATTCATACACATGGATGTAACTCCACCAAAATATATTCTTGTGCATTTTCTTACACAACCTATTCATCCAAATCTTCTATCATGGAAACTTGCAACATTATTTTTTTCCCTCTTCATTCTCATGCAACCCATCATGGCTTCAATTTTATTCACTCTTTTACAACCCCATATGAATAAAATTTTCTTTTATATCAAATTCTATCTCTCCATCATCCTTCACAAGGATGTCTACAATAATGGGCTGCTCATAAACCTCTCCCTCTTTTCTAATTTTAAAATAAGATTTGTTTTATTCACATGAGAAACTTACTATCTTGTTATCCTCCATGACAACCTTATTATTCTCAATCATTTTATTCTTCTTAATCGTCAAATTTTCATAGTTTCACTCTTCAATATTCCACGTGGCTATCTATCTCTTCAATTCATCCACCTTTGCTTTTAGGGAGTCACATATCTCCTACATAACTTACTCTTCAATTTCAAAATCCTCAAATTTCTCTAGCAGCAACTCCATTAGTCTTCCCCATGTCTTCATATTATTTTACCTTTCTCTTTCTAGTGTTATTATTCCACTCTTCATATCCATATCTTCAAAACCTAAAAAACATACAAACAATAATGCACTTTAGCACTCTCTTCTCCCAACAAGATTTAAATTTGATCTAATATCAATTATTGGAGTCAACACTCCATATACCTCAGCTTTAATACTAATTGATAGAGCCATAAAAATATTTGATACCAATTTATGTTGTCTCAAACCACATAATGTATTCACCAATCCATATACCTCTAAAATTCTCTCACAAAGCACATAATTCTCTCAAAAAATAATCTCATATTTTCATTAATCATCATCAAATACACCAACACATAAACTAGCTTTAACAAGCTATCTCAAACTCATACATACTTGACATCACAAGCCAAGGAGGATCATCAAGATTTTCCCCAAGATTATTCTTCAAAATCATCCTATTTCAAACCTAACCTCATTTTAAAAATCATGAATATAAACATTTAAATAATTTACAAAGAAGAAAACAACAAAGGGGGCCCAAAGTTCATCTCACTCTTTCACATGGAGGGAATATTGTAATGAGACAAGGCGATGCACAAGGAAATGATACACCACATGTTCTATGGGGTCATCTTTGACCATAGACTAAGAATCTTAGAAAGTTGGCACCACCTTCAAGAATTAAGATGCCAATCTGAAATAATGACATATGTCTCCCCACTTAGCATAAGCTTCCAAAAGGGGTAGGTTTACTTTTTAACCACTCTTTTCTTTCCCCACATGAACAATTTGACCCATGCCACCTAAGCACTCAAAAATAGCATTATGTACACCTCACTAAGATGAATAGTGTCTATCATTTCATTAGTGAACAATAACTTAAAAATAGTTCCCATGAATGGTATTTTCATGCTACGTCATCTACCACATCATCATGAATAGTAAAAATGAATAGTGTTGCATTAATAGTGTTTTCCCATTACACCATTCTCCTCTGATTGAAAAAACCTCATCTCCCATGAGTTTTCTTGATTGTAGCCTTGCCATTTATTCTAAAAAAATAATAAAACACACCACTCTATTTTTGGGTGATGCAAGATTGCTCAAACTCTTGGATGCTCCTGCATCAGACATTGAAGGTAAATAATGTGATCTCATGATCACATAGATGGGATAAGTGGTAAAACCACTCTTTTGGTCATGAAGAGTAATGAACATGAAACCCCTTTGAATACACCATGTGCACCTAATGAATTTTATTTTTCTTTCTCCACTTCTAACATCTACATACTGGCTTTTCCAAAACCATCCTCATGGAACCAAAAACTATCCTCCTCTATCAAAAACATATCCATATCCCAATGAATTTATATGTGGGATCTAACCCACCATCACAAGTGATTATACATTAGAGTTGATCTTGGAGACCACATGTAAATCCATTAGGATATAGATATGTTTTTGGTCAAGGAGGATGGTTTGTGGTCCCATGAGGATGGTTTTGGAAAAGGAAGTATGTAGATGATGGAAGTGGAGAAAGAAAAATAAAATTCCTTAGGTGCACATGGTGTATTTAAAAATGATGCCATGGTCACTACTATTTGTGACCAAAAGAGTGGTTTTACCACTTATCCCATCTATGTATGTAGTCATATAAAATGTGAAAATTAGTAACTTGATCATGGATAATGATACCTAACCCCTACGTCTCTCTTGCTTTCTTTCATGACCCTCATAGGCATATTTCTATTATAGATCCATCCTCTAAGGTCTTGTCTTCTTAGGACAATAACACCACACTAAGACTATAGCATCAGTGCCACTCTTGTTCACTTTTAGTGCTCTTGTCTAAGTCCATTTATATCCCCAAAGATCAATTTATTCTAGTTCCCTATCCTTCTCCTTGTCATCCTACTATGAGTACATTAAATACATGACCAATAGATCCCTATAAAATCCCATTCAAATATCATTTGGAAAGGGTTGGAAATTATCACTAAATAAGCAAGACTACTCAAGCAATCTTTCCTATTCTCTACATACAACTAGCCAACACACTTACAAGATTATTTAAATCCTTACACCAGTCCCTAGCCATCTCGAACACATCTAGTTTAGCATTATACATCTTCATACACATAATTTCATAAAGCACATCAAGTGGGAGAACTACATATGGCTTGATCCCTCTTCAGAGTATTGGTATGTAGGAAACATGCCCACACAAGGGGTGTGGATCCACATACAGTGAATATTAAACATGCTAACCCCCCGTATTTCTCAAAATTTGTCAAATAAAAATGGAACATAGGGTTTTAAGATAAAATATACTCTATAGGGAGCTCTACAAACTTTCAGTTGCCTAAACTTCACAAATAGGGTCACACAAACCTAGCAAACAAAACTCAAAAAGCTCAGATCTTCAAGACATTAGTGGTAGAGGTGGAATACAATGTTGGTACCACTCTTATCCACTTTTGACACTTATATCCAATTAAAAAATGAATAATAGATCTCAGTTTATGATAGTGTCCTAGTATTGCATAGTGAATATCATACTTTGTCTCATTCATATCAGTTAGTTTCTAAGTCTTCTTTTCCATCTCTTATTACTATTTTTAGAAAGGTTAAAATTTCAATGTAATTTACACAAATTAGTAGCTTAATTATTTCATATTTATTTACTAATTTTACTACTCAAACCCTTTAATTAAATTAGGAATAACACACTAATATTCCCAAAAAATTTAAATCATTTGGATATTCTTTTCCAACTCTTTCTTCTAAGGAAAATCATTATAGGGTCTTCATTCCTAACCTTAGAAGAGGGGGAAACAAACAAGGGGTTTTTCATAAAGATCAAATCTCCTAAAGATATAAAAAAGTATAATTCAACTCACTCAAAACAATAACCAAACATCAAAATAGTTAAAACATACCAAGCAAATAATGACAATATCAAAATAGTTACCAGATTTGGCCTAAGACAATAGTTCTAAACTTGGACTACAACATCAGTGCCACTAGTGTCCACTTTTTATGCTCCTGTCTAGATAACAAAAAAAAATAGACTTTTTAGAAGTAGGTAGAAAAGTAGGTTCAGCTACAGTTTTACACAGCTAGAATAGTTCAAAATTAGTAGTTTTTAGTACACTTTCTCTCAAACAATATAGATATAGGGGGAATCACGTGTGGAATGATGGATCTCAATTCCAATTTTAGATTAAAAAAATTGATATAACTTCCATAATAGAATCCATGTTTCAGACACTAGTGATAGGGGGCAATGTGTGTGACACATTTTTTTTATTTCCATGTTCAACATTACCTAGGAATTCCTAGTAGTTACGTGCCTTATTCCATCTACAAGTGGTTGGAATCATTTTGGAATGGATTTCATATAAGGCTAACCTCCACATTCCTTATTTCTCAAGTGGCTTTCATATAATCTAAGTGCACCAATTTTGGAGTGGCTTTCAGACAATCCTAATCTCCATCTTTTAGAGTGGCCAAGAGTGACCTAGTTTCCAGCATACATTCAACTATCCATTCCAACATTTTCATATCACAATGCATTTATGGGATTCAAGATACATCTCATATGACACACATTTCATACTGGTATCAGTTCATAGCTTCACTTTATAGGGCAATGATGGAGTTAAAGGACTATTTACCCTTCGTATTCTTGAGCCACATATTCAGAGGGATTAGACACACTGTCCAAACATTGATCAACACTTAGCACTTAGATACATTCATGATATTACTCTTGGTAAAGCATCATCGAGAATTACTCAAAATCACAATAGGTTTTGTATTGGTTTGCATACCTAGTGAGGTGTATTCATTCCTTTCTTTTACTCTCTCTTTTACCTAGCCTTGTACATTCTTATTTTAGATATAGCGTATCTAGTAATAAATGATCTACTCTTTGTTTTTATTACATATTTTTAGTTTATATCATTCTCTCTCTACGCATACCTAGCATCACATAGATTCATGATCTTCATCCTTGTAGGTAAGTTCAAGTATGCTTTTTATTATTCCTTTATCCTAGTATTTTTCTTTGTTGCATCACTAAAATAAAGGGGGGAAAATGTAGTCATATAAATTGTGAAAATTGGTAAACTGATCTACTCTTTGTTTTTATTACATATTTTTAGTTTATATCATTCTCTCTCTATGCATACCTAACATCACATAGATTCATGATCTTCATCCTTGTAGGTAAGTTCAAGTATGCTTTTTATTGTTCCTTTATCCTAGTATTTTTCTTTGTTGCATCACTAGAATAAAGGGGGGAAAATGTAGTCATATAAAAGGGGGGAAAATGTAGTCATTTTTACTTGTTCTCATGACCCTCATAGGCATCTCTTCACTGATTTCCAATCATCTGTAGCCTTCCATACTTGATCCTAGCTAAACCAAATGCCTCTTTCCATGATAGATCTATCCCCTAGGTTCTATCTTCTCAAGACAATAGTGCCACGCTAGGACTATATCATCGATGCCACTCTTATCCACTTTTGGCACTCTTATCCAAGTCTATTTATGTTCTCAATGATCAATTTATTTTAGTTCCCCATCCTTCTCTTTATCAACCTAATACAATAACATTCAACCCATGACCAATAGATCTTTATAAAATCCCATTTAAATATCATTTAGAAAGGGTTGATAATTATCACTAAGTGAGAATACAAACAAGACTATTCAATCAATCTTCCCTATTCTTTGTATATAGCTAGCCAACAAACTTACAAGCTTATTTAAATCCTTACACCAATCCTTAGCCACCCCAAGCACATCTAGTTTATCATTCTGCATCTTCATACACATAATTGCAAAAAAATCACATTAAATGGTAGAACTACATATGGCTTTATCCCTCTTCAAAGTATTGGTATGTAGGCATTGTGTCCACACAAGGGGTGTGAATCCATGTTTAATAAATCTTACACACACTAACCCCCCTTTTTCTCAAAATTGGTCAAAGAACAATGGAACATAGGGTTTGAAGAGAAATTATACTATATAAGGAGCTCTACAAACTTATAGCTATCAAAATTTCATGGATAGGGTCACATAGACCTATCAAACAAAACCCAAAAAGATCAAATCCTTAGGATAATAGTGGCAGAGGTGGACTACATCACTGGTGCCACTCTTGTCCACTTTTAGCACTCCTATCTAATTACAAAATGAAGACTAGATCTTAGTTTGTGATAGTGTCCTAGTCTTACATAGTGAATATTAGACTTTGTCTTAGTTGTATCAGTTAGTTTCTAGCTAAGTCTTCTTTTTCATCTCTTATTACTATTTTTAGAAAGGTCAAAATTGTAATCTAGTTTACACAAATCAGTAACTTAATTATTACATATTTATTTATTGATTTTACTACTCAGACCCTTTAACTAAATTAAGAATAATACACCAATATTCCCAAAATTATTAAATCAATGTGATTATGAGATCACATTATATACCTTGAGTGTTTGATGTAGGATCATCCAAGGGTTTGAGAAATTTAAAATCACACAAAAATAGAGTGGTGTGATTTCTTCTTTTTCAAGACAAATTCCAAGGATAAAAACATGATAACTCATGGGAGTTGAGCTATTTTCAACCATAGGAAAATGATGTAGTGGGAAAACATTATTGATGCAACATTATTCATTGATACTATTTACAAGTACTTTTCATGATGGTGTGGTAGAAGATGTAGAAAAGTGATGTGGCATGGAGGATATTACACATGTGGAGTGGGGGAATATTTCTATGAAGTCACATATAGGCACATGGTGTTGGTCTACCTTCTCTAAAGAAGATGTTTTTCATTTTTGACCTTGCACATGTGAGTTATCTTTCACTATTCATCAATAGTGTTTAACATGTGAAGAGTGGCACCAAATTTAGTAATGAATACTTGTCTTTAGCAATTATCACTCTAAGTGGGAATGGTAGAGCATATTGGGATATCAATAATTACTTAGTGGTGGGATTGAGCTCACATGTGATAATAAGATGCATGATATATCATCTTGGTGGAGGTAGTCAATATTAGTTTTTAATGGTGGGTTGGATCCCACATATAAATCCATTGGGTTATGGATTGTTTTTGGTAGAGGAGGATGATTTGTGGTCCCATGAGGATGGTTTTGGAAAAGATAATATGTAGATACTAGAAGTGGATAAATAAAAAGAATATTATCTAGGTGCACATGGTGTATTAAAAGGGGATGCCATGGTCATTACTCTTTATGACCAAAAGAGTGGTTTTACCACTTACCTAATCTATGTGATCATGAGATCACATTATTTACCTTAAGTGTCTAATGTAGGAGAATCCAAGGGTTTAGACAATCTTACATCACCCAGAATTAGAGTGGTGTGTTTTTTTTCTAGAATAAATGGTAAGGATACAGTCAAGACAACTCATGGGAGATGAGCTGTTTTCAACTGGAGGAGAATGATACAGTGGGAAAATAATATTCATGCAATACTATTCACTAGTATTATTAATGATGATGTGGTAGATGATGTAGGAAAGTGATGTGGCATAGATGATCTTCTAACACATGTGGAGTCTGGGCACATTTCTATGAAGTCACATGGAGGCACATGGTGGTGGTATACCTTGTATAAAGAATATTCTCTTCCTTTTTGATCTTGCATATGTGACTTATCTTTCACTATTCATAAATAGTGTTTCACGTGTGAAGGGTGGAACCAAATTTGGTAATGAAGACTTGTCTTTAGCAATGATCACTCCAAGTTAGAATATGGCATAACATTTTTTGTTCCTTACTCTTATTTTGACATGTGAATCCATGTGGGATGTGGGGAATAAATTTTTTATCGTCTCCCTTCTTTCTTCATTCTTCATATTCTATATATTCTTGTATTTCCTTAATTTAGTCAAGGTAGGTTTGGAATGGGGAAAGTTTGGGAGTAAGATTTGGGGATAAGATTGAAAGCCTCTTGGAACCCTCCTTGGCATGTGGCTAAGTTATGTATTGTGAGAGAGATAAGCTTGATGAAGCTTGAGTATTGTGTATTTTGATAATTAATGAGAGAATGCTGAATTTGTGAGTTGAATTCATTATATGTTTATGTGGGTTATGAGATTTATTGAGAAGAATATGGATTATTGAATCCATTATATGAGTGGAGGCCACATCAACTGGTATTAGAGCTGAGGTACATCTAGTCTTGACTCCATCAACTGGTATCAAAGCATCTTGGCTTATGTGTATGAAGATGCAATGTGTGATAATTAAGTACATAGAGTGACCTATCTTGTAACATGGTAAGTACAGCCCATGGGATGCTCATTCAATATATTATACTTGTATATGTTTTGTCCCTGTGATTGATATGAAAATAAGGGAAATAGGGAAGTTTTTTCACTTGAATGCTTGATTGAATGCTTTTGGTATTTTGCCTTATGAGTTTATAGGTTTGTGTTAGGTGTAGAATGAATGAGGATTGATTTTGTATAGATACCGATACTTTTGGAGAAAATATATCATTAAATAACTTAGGTTAACCATAGAAATACACTTTATTTATAAATTAGATGAATTTAGGGCACTAGACACTTATGTTGGAATAAGACACTAGCATTGATGTAGGCATCTGACTAAGACTCAAGTGTCCATAAATATATTAAATAGGCATAGGTCCAAAACTTTCAAAGACATAAGATAAGTAGGTTTGTAGCATTCTAGGTATGATATAAGGTTTTAATCATCATAATAACATTAGTCAGACTAAGAGATAAGCCACATGAACAAAGAGATAGTATATGTGATCCTTTTGGCAATGTGAAGGTATAGAAATTAAAGGTACATATATGATATATATTTAGCAAGTGTACAAGATTGATGTTATATATAATTCATAAATAGTTTTTAAATCCCCCCCCCCTCCCATTTAATATAGCAATGAAATTTCTATTTTAAAGTAAAAGAATCATGTACTTGGATGTGTATAACACACCTTGTCTTTGCATGAGTTGAACTTGAGTGCTTTATTGGTGATTGACCTCCAACCAATATCACATTATAATATATAAATAGTACATATAATCTGAAATTAAAATCATTTGAAATGACTGAAAGTAAAGAGACAAAGGTTTAGGATTACATTTATGTATTGATATAACCACCTTGCATTTTGGTAATTTGATTTAGAAAAGATGTATCATTATGAATCATTAAAACTAAGATTAGGAAAAATATAAATTTGGAAAGTGCATATATATAAATATCTAATGATAAAAATTTCCCCTGACCTTGGATTTAAATAAAAATTTCCACCCAGAAGTTGAGATTAACTCAATTATGTAACCTAATCATACTTATAACCTAGTGAGTGTGAGTGAATCGAGTCAACTCATACTATAAATATGGTGATTTTTGATGATGTAATCAAGTCAAACCTATAAAAATTGGACTATTGAGTGATTAATCACCTTAAACATACCAAAAATGAATAAACTATTGTAGTATATTGGCTCAATACAGTCTGTAAAAGTCCAACTTGGTGGGTGATGATAGTCCATAAAAATGTTTTGAAATCTGAAATTTATTTTGATTTTACAATTTAGATGTCATTTTCATAGTTTATGCACCTCATATATGTCTCATGATGAAACCTAGGTATAATAATGGTAAAAATATATAAACTTTTAACACAACTATGTATTTGAATCATATAACCATGCAATTTGGCCAATTTTCAAAGTATGTAAGTGTAGAAAACATGTTTCCATATCATGTCCCCATTGTATATCTAAAACTGAAATTGGTGTGTGGAGAACATGTTTCCAAAACATGCCCCCGTTGTATATCTAAATTTGGTGAACTATAGAAAATATCAAATCCATGCCTCTATGGAATGACCGTAGTAATATGCTACCCCTTTTAAGGTGACGTGAAGTACAAACTTGAAGTCACCTTACCTCAAAAGGCTAAGATAATTGTATAGTATACGTATGAACCATGTATCATATATAAGGATAATGTCTAGGTAGATATATCATTGAATCACAAATAATTTTATCACATCAAGTCCTAAGATGCATAATGTGAATCATGAAAACATATAGATACTAATAGTACAAGATAAAAAATAAATCAAGTTCACACACAAGATCACTCAAAATCAAATCAAAATAAGATGGTCCAAGGAGACCTTAAATAAGTGGTAGGTTAAAATGTCTCACAATCAAAGGAACATGACTTAGTCAAATGTCCATAAAGCAAGGAATGCCATTTTCAAATGTCAACATACAATAAACCATGGCATATGCAAATGTCACAATAGGCAAATATAGGCACGTGGGCTAGAATCAATGGAGCATATTAAAATTATCAAATAAGTAACATAGTCATAAGAAAAAACACTCAAGGAAGTGCATAAATGGAAAGCATCGAACATAAGCAACCAACAAAAACATGTCATACTAGTCCATGGATCATATGCATTAGCAAAAAAATGTTAAGTACATAGAAAATCAAGTACACTATGAAATATATAAGCATAGATAAAGGCATGTGTAATTACATAACCTCAAATATGATAATTTAAAATGGTCATAAAATAATATAACCTAGATTTATCTTGATCAAAGAAGTGGATGCCCCCAATGTTCATAAGACATGAGTAGAGGAAAGGCCCAACATATGAAAGTGCATAGATCATGTATCTATGTATGCTTGTATCACATTCAAAATATGTGTGAAAGACTTGTGTATATATAAATAAATGATATGCTATCTACCAACATGTAATTGATCACATATATGCCAAGGAGATAATAAAACATGTAAATGCTAGAAAAAATGGATTTTTTTGAAGTGTTTTGATTTGTTTTGGTATTTTTGGAATATTTACAAAGAAAGAACTATCTTATGATCTCATCCAATGGATGCTCATAGGTATCTCCTCATTAGGAACCTGGTGAAATAAAATTGTGTTAATACTAAGGAGTATGTATATGTGTAATATATGTCATTATACAATCTATAATGCTCTACTTATGTATAATAGGCTCTATGGTCATGAAGAAACAATAAGAAGGATGGAGGTTCCTAAAACTCATAATTGAGTGGCATGTGGTTTTAGTGGAATAACAGTAATATGAACATGTTTAATTTCTCTTGGAGTGTTTGAAAAACCATAAGCTATCAAATTATCTCAAAAAGAGAATGAGAATCTACGAGGAGAGGTAATTGAATAACATCTCTTAAATGAGATGTGTTATATGTGTGCTTATTAGAATAAAAAAATGTATAATGATAATTTGGTAAGTTTTTCTTTGTATATTTGGTTTGACTTTATATATATTTGATTTCTCATTTTTTGTGATGGATTCAATTGATAGGTACCAAGTCCTACTAGTATGAATAGATTATGTGGTAAGTTACCGAGAAAATAAAAACATTGTTTGTTGAACTATTCATAAGAAGATTGTTTACCATCTATATGAGTAGTGATTTTGCCCTGATTTGAAGAAAGGCTTGTAGTTTCCTCCTTTGTAACCACAATTGGAACCTTAGATTTTCAATTATCTCTTATTTTTTTACTTCATTTTCTATAAATTTAGGTTTAAATGTTTGATGTGCATGTTACTTTTTTTGTGATGTTACCTTTTCTACCTATGTTTTATTCTTTGACTTGATCTAATTTATATGTTCTTATTATTTTTAATTTACAAAATGTATCTTTAAATGATTTGCATTAGTATTGCCAATATATCCCAAGCCTTGATGATCATTCTGATCAGATGTGGAAATAGGATGAGCGATACATTGGGAATGTTTTCCAAATCATTGATCATGAAAACATTTTTTTTGTCAATATTTATTTCCCAAACCATATTATTTATAAAACTAAGCATCATTATTGAGAGCTAAATTTGTATTCTTTATTGATCTAATTTTCATTTTTGCACTTTTATTGTTCTAAGTTTGATATTTTCAACTACTTTTTTAGTACCCACATTTTTTGTTTTGGTACTTGTGGTTTAGGAGACGTACTCATAATGTGAGTGGTATTATTGGTTGATGTATCAATGACATGATAATCACTAAATTTATGACTTTGTATTTTATTTTTTAATGTAAAATAACAATATATATGATGCCCATGCATTATATGATATGCACAATAGTATTTATATCTCTTGATAGAATGTGGGGGAGGTAATTTGATCACTTTTTCTCAAATAATTTCTCTTAGGGTTTCAATTGGACTCTTATTATCCTTTCATTCAATTTTGGAATCACTTGTTTTATGTGCATTTTGTTTTATACTTTCATTTGGATGTTTAACCTTGTTGGATACAACATTGCTAGATGAAGATGCAAATACATGATTAACACTAGAGGTTTTGGATTTTGGGCATATGGAATATTATTTTATAATAATGTGATATTTGAATTGAATTATTGATTTTTATTCTATAACTATTTTTTTAACTTTCTCATGAGGATGATTTGATATTTTAGAGATTCACAAGCACAAACCCTAGGTGCTTCAGATTGAACATGCATACATATATGATCTACCTTACCCTTTGAAAGAGTGATAACATGGACCTAGATATAATGAAGGTGGATATAACCCTATTTAGGGTTAGAATTGAAAATTAATTCCTTTTTATCCATTTTAAATGTTCTAAAAACTAATATGAGAATAATAATGAAGAGACATACAAATGTAATTATTACAACATGATACAATAAGGATATTATAATTTTATAATATTGGATAAGTATTTTAAAAACATGAGATATTTTTTTTATAAAATAAGGGAATGATATAAACCCATAAAAATAGGGAAATACAAAATTAATGGCATGTAGATCTATATTTACTAAAAATAGTGAAATACAAAATTTATACAAAATGTAGAATATTTTCAAAAAAAATAAGAGGTTTTTGTTTATATGAAATATACTATGAAAAAATCTGATGAATTTGAAATTTTATCTATTATGAATAGACAAAGTAATGTGGAATGCTTCACAAGCAAAACCCTAGAATATTCCAAATAGAGAATCAATAATTTTTATAAAACATGAATCTATTTTAGATATCTAAGAGAGTTTTTTTAATAAAATATTATTTTTGATGAAAAACATAAATTAATTAGAAAATAAGTACACTATTCACCTCACATGACAATATTTATTAAAAATATTAAATTGAAAAAATTAAAAAAACTGTACCTAATTCTAGCAAACACAGAGATTTTTGAGTATACCAACCTAAGAAGAAGATACCTATCAATAATTTTAAAACAAGATAATTAGTTGGTTATGATGCTAATATAGATATGGATATGGAAAAGAAAGTAATTGGAGTAGAAGTGGGTTTTAGGACTACTGTCAACTTCTAGATTAAGCAATTATATGACCTCAGACACTCACATCAACCTCAGATGATTGCATTAATGCTTACGTCTAACCTATATGTAGGTGTCATATATGAAATACTTGTTTTATCTATAAGTGACCACTTGGAATATTTTGGATTATGTATTACCTTCACATTAGTTCGCTCAAATATAGATCATGGGTTGTCATTCCTTGTCAAATATCAAAACCATAGTTATTCATCTTTATAGTGGTTATGTAAAAAATGGGTTAGTGGGCACATGCTTTCAATCTACACCGAAGACCCCTTTATCAATGAGTGTTGCCTATATATCCAATATTTTTAAGAGGACCTCAAACTTATCTATTTCTCCCATATATGTTGGCTTGTGTGTGTATAAATATATAATGTGTGATAAACAAATATAGAGAGTGACCTATCTTGTAACTTGGAAAATGGGAGGCTCATGGGATGATCCTTTAGTACTTTAAACTTGTAGATGTGTTTTCCCTATGAATGATAGGACAAAATATTTTCTCACATGAGTGCTTGATTGAATGCCTTTTTTAAGTTTCCTTGTGAGAGGCAAGAAGTTGCTAGGTCTATGTTAGGTGAGGAATGAATTAGGATATATATATATATATATATATATATATATATATATATATATATATATATATATATATATATATATATATATATCCTAATTCATTCCTCACCTAACATAGACCTAGCAACTTCTTGCCTCTCACAAGGAAACTTAAAAAAGGCATTCAATCAAGCACTCATGTGAGAAAATATTTTCTCCTATTTTTATATCATTCATAGGGAAAACACATCTACAAGTTTAAAGTACTAAAGGATCATCCCATGAGCCTCCCATTTTCCAAGTTACAAGATAGGTCACTCTCTATATTTGTTTATCACAGATTATATATTTATACACACACAAGCCAACATATATGGGAGAAATAGATAAGTTTTAGACATGTTCCTAATTTCTAACTTTCCAAACACTTGCATCCCAATCAGATGCCTATGTCGACCCTAATGTCCTATTCTAATACAAGTGTAAAGTTCCCTAAAGTCATCCAATTTATAAATGAAATATATTCATATGATTAGCTTAAGTGTTTTAATGTGATATATATGTGTGTGTGTGTGTGTGTGTGTGTGTGTGTGTGTGTGTGTGTATGTATATATATATATATATATATATATATATATATATATATATATATATGTATATATATATATATATATATATATGTATGTGTATATATATGTGTGTGTGTGTGTGTGTGTGTGTGTGTGTGTGTGTGTGTGTGTGTGTGTGTGTGTGTGTGTGTGTGTGTGTGTGTGTGTGTGTGTGTGTGTGTGTGTGTGTGTGTGTATCCTTCTAGATAATATCTCACATTAAAACACTTAAGCTAATCATATGAATACATTTCATTTATAAATTGGATGACTTTAGGGCACTTGACACTTGTATTAGAATAGGACATTAGGGTCGACATAGGCATCTGATTGGGATGCAAGTGTTTGGAAAGTTAGAAATTAGGAACATGTCTAAAACTTTTAGAAACATAATATAAGTAACTTTGTATCATTATGGGTATGATATAAGGTGTAAGTCATTAGAATAATATTGGTCAGATTAAGAGATAAGCCATAGGCACAAAGAGATAGTGTATACAATCCTTTCAGTAGTGAGAAGGTATAAAAGATGAAAGTATATCCATGGTATATATTTTCTAATTGTAAAATACTGAGGTGTTATATAATTTATAAATAGTATCTATATTTTCCCCCATTTAATCTAGTAGTGAAATTTCTAGTTTAAAGGAAAAGAAATGTATACCTGGGTGTGTATAACACACCTTGTCTTCATGTGAGTCCAACTTGAGTGCTTTTTTGGTGATTAAACTCCAAATAGGATCATGTTAGAGTATATAATCAATGCATATTATCTAAAATTGAAATCATTGAAAATGATTGAAATTGAAATAAATCAAGGTTTAGGAGTATGTGTTCAGAATTAATAGTGCTCACATAATTAATAGTGTGTAATTATATTATTGAGGATAATATAATATATCATATGTGAGTGATTATATTATTTAGTATAATATATTATTTATAAGAGTGTACATGAGTCATTAAGTAAAAAATCATATATTTGTGTGAGTTTTAGTTGTTCAACAACTTCACATAATTATACCTATGAGAGAATTGTGGAGAATGTTGTTATGGCTAACTCCTAGTTTATAGGAGTTTGAAAGACTATTTATTTGTCACCTTTGCATATTAATATTATTTAAGTGTGATTATTATGTGAAATATATTATTGTTCCCTTTGTGTGTATTAACAAAATATATGTTCGACTCTTTGAATTTATATCAGTGGTATCAGAGCAAGTGGTTTTTCTAACAAACACATAGAGGGTTAAAATTGCTAAGGGGATTCTCCAAGTTTATGGATTCCTTTGGTGATAAGAAAAAATATATTTTTATATTATATTATGTCATTCATATAATGAAATAATTTTATTTTTGGGCCTACACTCATCCATTAACTACATCACTATGTTAGTTTCATCTTTGTGTATCTCTGATTAAGAATTCAAAACTTGCATTCTTTATACATCTAAGTTTTAACCATGCTTGGCCTTATAAATCACCTCTAAGTTAGATATTTTCATCACCATGTTCCATTAAAATTATCTCATTTCCAATGTGATCATTTATTTGAGTGATTAATAATGTGAACATCTATTTGTGTAGTGTTGTTTACTACACGTGTAGTTGTACCTGATGGGCTAATTGATCCAAGTGATATATATGCATAACATCAAGATATATTGACAAGTATCTATGTTCAACTCAGTTCCTTCCAAAAATCAACCTAACATATCCATTAGCTTGGTTCTTTGTTATTTGGTGAATTGAGATGCTCCATTGTTCAATGTTATTCAAAGGAATTTGTTCAACACTATTCTATTATTCATGTTCAATACGATATCATATCATTTGAATTATTTTAATTTGTGGAAAGAAAACCTGAGCTATTCTAAATGACTTCTAAATACGTGTTTATCATATCGATGTTTGATAAATCTATGTTCTCCATGAGTTTATGTGACATTCTTATCACCATCTCTTTAACATCCATGCAAACATGCAACCAATATTGATGTTAAATAGTGTTTGTTTCATTACAAAAGCTTTTTTCAGTTGTGTTAATGCTTAATTTTAGGTTTAGTCAGTTATTTTAATAGTTTGAGTTTTATTTTAAAATAGTTAAGATTACTTTTAAAATTTTGTGTTTAAATTATATAGTATACATTGTCTCTTATGTGTCTATTATCTATATCAAAAGTTAGTGTCAAATAAAAATTTACTATCATAGTCTTTAAGCTCTTTATATTTAGTCATTTTTATCTTAGGCTTTTCCCACTTTAATATTATTTATAATTTGTAGTCTAGTTTTCAATAGCTATATAGACATAGGTTTTGAGTATGTTATTTGTATTTAGTCATTAAAGTGTCATTGAGACCAAATTAAAATTTGTCATCAAATTAATAATAAATTCATCAATGTCAAATTCTCACATTGTAAAGGATGCATTATCAAGTGAAACCAACATCCTAAGTCAAATGTGTTAGTTATGTGTGTGTGGGAGGGGGGGAGGGGTGGCGTCTTTTCATCAAACATGACATACAAATTAACTTCAATTTCCAACTTTTTAAGTAAGCAAAAAGAAAAATTTGAGGTTGGAGGTAATGGATGCAGGAGGACAAATAAAATCCTCTAATTAGTCACAAGCAATGAGGCCACATAATAATGTTGTGACATGATTTTCAATAGTGTGTTAACTTTTTGATGAAGTGTGTTTCATTTTTTAGTGTGTTGTTGGTTTTTTGAATAAACCCCTTTGCATAAATTTGGGAAACATTCATGTTTTTATGAAACTCGCTTTGTACGGAGTAAGAGAAGATTTCGATGTAAACTCATAGTTTATGGTTGTCTAGTTAGTTCTGATCTTGTGAATCTTGGAGATTTAGGTTTTAAGCATCCAAGGAGGAATGGAATGTTCCACAGGAACCCAAGGAGGAAGGGAATAATTTTTCATAATTTGTCTCATAGCTAAACCTTCATGAGGGTAATGAGATAACTTATGGAGTTATACTTGGTCAAAACAATGGTTTCAAGAGGTTTTTCATTTTTTTTGAGAATATAATTTTATCTCCATGTTCATATTAAGGGGGTGAAAGTTATCAATGAATAATGTTCACAATAATGGGGTGAATGTTAAAAATTAGTAGTGCTCACATAATTGACAATGCATATAATTATATTATCAAGGATACTATAATATATCATATGTGAGTGATTATATTATTTAGTATAATATATTATTTCTAAGAGTGTTCATGAGTTGTTAAGTAACAACTCATATATTTGTGTGAGAATTAGTTGTTCAACAAAGTCATGTAATTAGACCTATGAGAGAATTGTGGAGAATGTTGTTATGGCTAACTCCTATTTTATAGGAGTTTGATAGCCTATTTATTTTCCACCTTTGCATATGAATATTATTTATATAAGTGTGATTATTATGTGCAAAATATAATTGTTCCCTCTGTGTGTATTAACAAAATATATGTTTGGATCCTCCAATTTATATTAATACACGTGTATTGATACAACTACCTTGCCTTTTGGTAATTTGAGGAGCCAAACATATATTTTGTTAATATACCATTAGAGATAATATTATGACAACTATAAATCTATAAAGTACATCTATGTAAATATTGGAGGATGCATGCCCTAAACCTTAGAGAAAAGGTGAGTTTCTAGCCAATAGTTGAGATTATCTCAATCATGCAACCCAATAATACTTATAACATGGTGAGTGTGAGTGAACCAAGTCAACTCACACTATATATATAGTGAAGTAAGATGATGTAACCAATTCCAACCTATAAATTTGGCAAGATTAAGTGATTTAATAAACTCAACCATACCAAAGGGATACAACTACTGCAATAGATTAGATTAATAAAGTCTATAAAATTTCAATGTAGTGAATGATGATAGTCCATAAAAGTGTTTTTGATGTGGCCTCCAACCACATTATAGATTAAAAAATCCATGCCCATCTCAAATTATCATAGATCACATAAAAATATCAATAAAGTCAATTCATAAACACCACATAATTCTCATTACATTCACAATCCATGCCATCACTGCATGTTATTACACAAGATTACACACTTCTCTTTCTCACAACACTCACAATACTTGGCCTCAACATGCCAAGGAGGCTCTACAGAGCTTCTCCAAGCTCAATCTCTTTTACTTATATCCAACCTAATGCCAAGGATTTCAATCCTTTATATAGAGAATTACAAAAAAAAGAGAGAAACCATAAGGGAGTCCCAATAATTCATCCCCCTCCATTTGGATGAAGGTAAATACAAAATACTAAGATTATTCCCCAAGAAAATGTGCTAACCTTCACATGAGAGGAATTATTCATCAATAGTAGAATTTGTCTCCATTATGTGCCAATGATGAAGTATTCCATGTGATCCACTTTGTTTGGGCTCCACAAGCATGTGCAAGGCATACAAAATAGTGTTCTTGGTCTCCTCCATGTGTATGAATTTAGATAGGGTCCCTCCTTGCATGTGGAAATCAAAAGGTGATTCCAAATTAGAATTTGGACCCACATGGATGATGGAAGTCAAGGACAAGTCCTTCACATGTGTTTTAGTGGAATATGGTTCCCCATACCACCTATCCATCATAAATAGTGTTATTAACACCTCATCAAGATGAATAGTGTTTGCCACCTTAGCAGTGAATAATGTCTCATGAATAGTACCCATGAATAGTGATAGCATGAAAAGTGTTTTCTTGCCACATCATTCTCCTCTTATTGAAAACAACTCAAATCCTATGAATTTTCTTAATTTTATCCTTACCATTTATTATAAAAAAATAAAATGCACAACACTCTTTTTTTGATTGATGCAAGATTGTTTGAACCATTGGATGCTCTTGCATCAGACACCTGTGGTATTATAATGTGATCTCCTAATCACATAAATGGGGTAAGTGGTAAAACTAGTCTTTTGGTCATGAATTTTTATGACCATAACATCCCATTCCAACACAACAAGTAATCAAAAAGGTTATCTTTATTCTTATGCCACTTATACCTTCTACCTGTTGATCTTCCCCCTATACTCTTCTTACTTCTCTCTCTCATTGTGGAATGACACCCACCATTCAAAATTAAAACTAAAACCATACTCTTCCATGAAAATCTAATCTATATCTTAATTTATTTGTTGATCATTGTTCCTATTGTTTAGGTTTGTCATTGATGTTGTCATTGATGTCAAAGGCTCTTGAGAAAGGTCTTCATAAGGTCATTAAAGAACGTAGCTATGAGTGGAAATATTGATCAGTGTTGTAATGATTATGAGAGTGGAATACATGATTTATATATATTATTATGACTACATGAGTGATGTGAAGGTCAGCATGGAAGGTCCTTATTGTCAAATTTATCAAGTGCTTGAGCCTAGTAAGTGTCTTGAGAAGGTATGTGCATATGATGCTTAATATTTTGTATGAAGGGTCATGATGGCTTGGTGTGATGAATGAAAGATAGCATGAGAGGTTGTATGAGGTTGTTTGAGCACGTATATGATTACTTTTATCACTCATGTAAGTATCAAGGTGAGCCTAATGGGGTAGGACCTACAGATCAAGTGCAAAAATATACCACTACTAGAACCTACCTGGCCTAATGAGGTATAATGGTCAATTATCAAGGTGTGTGAAGAATTTATAGATGTGTATAAGCATGAGAGATGTTTCTTGAGTATGTGAGTAATGTGGAGAGCACATGGAAAGAGTAATGAGTTTAATTTTCAATGCTTAATGTGATTTGTAGGTTAAGGTCTAAGCAAAAAGAGAGAGAGAGTATGGCCTAATGAGGGGTCACGATCAAATTCAAGATGTATGATCTCATATAAGAATTTTTAGAGTTAAGGTATGTTGTTTCAAGTTTTATCATGAATTTTCATGTCAAATATGGAAATTTAAGGTAAGAAAAAGTGCTTTGAGGTCTCTCAAGTGTACAAAATGAAGGGTTATTAACCTAAGAAGGACTTTTAAGTGTTCATTAGCACATGTAACCTATACATGAGAACCTAATATATTCATGGTATATGGGAAAGGGTATTAGAGAAAAATTTTAGGCATTATTTTTTGGATTAATGGGATATGCTTTATGAATGATTTTTAAGAGTGGAAATATGTTTAAACCCTCTTAAAACCCTAATAAGGTCCTGATGTTGATCAAAACAACCCAAAATGGTCTCAAATGACTAGACAAACTATTAATAATTATATTCAACTATCCCAAGCACCTCTAAGTGTGATTTAATTTTTAGGTGTGTGATCAGACCTTATAAGAAAGTGCACATTTCTTGGAGATTTGTTGTAACAGTTAGAGTTGACCAAGTTAAAGTATGAAAATCATTGGATAGAGAAGGTTGAGACTTTTATTTAATGTACATGGTGGTTTTTTAGTAGGTTCTAGCCCTCAAGTGTGATAAACCATTCATATAATATATCCTATCACTAAAAATCCTAATGGTGGAAATAGTGAGAAACCTAGGTAGTAGTGAGAAGCTGACTAGGGATATGTTATCATGGAATAGTTATGGAACCAAGTACAAGGTTATGAGATTGGTCTACAAGATAAATTTTAATATTTGACCATATTATATTTAAATATAATAATGGTATAATTATCACATAGGATAATCCATGTGCATTAGGATTATTTTAAATTGGTCATACATGTGTTGAAGGTCAAAATCACCATGACTAGTCTTTAACGAAAACTAGTAGTTTTGAGTGAGCAAGTTACAAGAGTGTTTTTGAGTCCTTTTGCCTTATGTAATGAAGTATAATACACTTTGTGAAATTTAAGCTCTTTTAGGTCTTGTTTATATGTTTTATTGTCATGTTTTTGTGGCCAAACATGGTGTTATCTTTAGTTGTTCAAGACAGACCTTTCTATGTGTGAGAAGGCCTAATTGTGGACAGTACTAATGGCATGATTTAAGTGGTGATTGGAGATATAAGGTGTCATGTACCTAATATGATATTATTATAGGTATATTTTAGTATAATATTAAGTTTTATTTGCATATATGAATTTTGAAATTGCTCCAATAAGATCAAAGGGTAATGTGTGCTAATGAAGGCCTAATTGAATAAGGTCTCCTTAAAGCCTAAAAGAGGTTTTGTTCATATATGCTATGACCAACCTATTGTAATGTTTGATTCATGTTTTTGACATGTAATAAGGCCTATTTTATGGAAAATATAAGTGTTTAAGTGTGTATGGCATACCAATAGGTTTATAATCAAGAACCTAGTATAAGAACAAGGCCTAATAGGACTAATTATTTAGTTAGAGGATGAGTGAATTGAAGCAAAGGATATATCACTTTGAATAACTAAAGGAGGTATTAGATAATACAATAAGGGGGTACATAAATTATAATTAGGATATAATAGGGGTACTATAGGTGAATATCAAGGTCATTTGACCTAATCTATCTTGAAAAGACTTAGTTGAGAGAAGGAGCCTTGAAGGCAGCTTGAAAGGGATAAAAGAGAGAGAAGAGTTGAAGAACGTGATCATCATATATTACATGATAAATAAGGTATAATAAATTTGATCAAATAAATCAGGTGTTTGAGTTTGTGTTGAGTCATCTAAGGGGTTGGAGCCTCCTTACAAGTTGGTGCTTGTTAAAGCCTAGTTGGGTTGGTGCTTAGCTAGTTGGGTTTGGTACTCCATATGGAGTTGGTACTTCATAAAATTATGATATTTTGACTTATAAGACTATATTATATTTATAGGTATCATTGGGTTTTCTTCCCCTTGAGGTTTTCCCACTCATATGTGTGTTTTCTTGTGTTATTCTCATGTGAATGATTCTTTAGGCATTGATATATCTTTGTATTACTTTGATGGTTCAAGGAATGTTAAAGTACATGTGAAATAAAGTTTTAAGAGACTAATTCACCCCCCTATCATTATTTTTCAAACATTTGGTATTATATCATGGTCCTTTAAATCAAGTCTAATATCTTGAAGGTGATCCTAAGAAGCACAAGATGTCTAGTGATCAAAAGGAAGAAGACAACATGTATGATGAAGTATAATATGACAGTGAAGAAGGAGAAGCTAAAATAGACCTTAAATATGAGATCATAAGTGCCCTTGATGATTTTAATCATAAAAATAAGACTATAAATGATCTCAAGGAATTAGTTATAAGGTGTCAATACAAGGTTTAGATCAAAGGAAGTTGAGTATGACCAGTTAAAGACAGAGTTAGATTCCTTTAAAGTTGAGCATAAGAAGCTCATAGAAAAGATGAGAAATTTTGAGAGAGATCATGAGAATTTATAACAAGTCAAGAGTACCAAAATGAAAACACCAATAAGGCATCCTAATGTAATAAAGGATAAGTCATCATGGGACCATGGGAAAAGGAGTAATTAGTCAAGAGGTAAGTATAGAAATATTATTTGTTACATCTATCATAATATATGACACATTTCAAGATTATTATATTATATATTTATAAGTCCCTCAAGATTCAAAAAGATATATTAAGATCATATAATGCATGAGAATAATAAAACATTGTTATATAATCCAAATCAAGTTAGGAAAGATCATATTGAGCTAAAGAGTCAAGATTGACTATTTACTAAGGAGGAATAGAAGACTAAAGAGGATTATATTATAGCTAAAACTACCTTTCACATTCAATATAAAGGCATGAAATGGTAAATATATAGTGGTTTCTCAATCCACATGACAAGAGACAAAAATAAGTTCATCTCATTGAATAATAATGCTACAATAATAGTGAGGTTTGGAGATGACACAAGTGCCAATATAGTTGGCAAGGGTGTCTTAACGTTGGACAATGGGAAGACCAAAACACAAAAAAATTTATATGTGGAAGGTTTGAAACATAACCTACTTATTTTAAGTCAAATTTTCATTAAAATACACACACTAACCTTTCATGACAGAGGGTGTAAGATAAGAAGAGCCAAATCAGGAAGACTAATTACCAATGCTAAGAGGAATGAAAAAAAAATTATGTCTTAAATGAGATAAATAAGGAGAGATGCTTTATGATCAAGATGGATGAAATTTGGATATGGCACAAAAGGTTAGCTTTCCTAAAATTTTACAATATGGTCAAGATAAACACTAAGATGTCTATGAAGAACATGCCTAAGATCACCAAACTTATAAACATACTTTGCAAGGCATGTCAACATGGTAAGTAGAATAGAAAAAGGTTCAATTCCAATGAGTACTATACTACAAGACACTTTAAGTTAATACACATTGATATTTGTGGGCCTACAACAATTCAAAACATTCAAGATAGCTACTTCATGTTACTCATAGATGACTAAACAAGAATGACTTGGGTTACATTGTTGAAAGAAAAGTCAAAATATCTTGAAAAGTTCAAGGCATTCAAGGATATTTTTGAGAATGATAATAATGGGAAGATCAAGTTCCCAAAATATAATAGAGAAGGAGATTTTTTATCTAATGAGTTTGATGAATTATGTGAGGTTCATGGAATAAAGAGACAATTCTCAATAGCTAGGACACCTCAACAGAATGGGTAGTGGAAAGAAAGAATAGGATAGTTCAAGAGATGGATATAACTATGTTAAATGAGTCTATATTATCTGATGGATATTGCAGAGAGAAAATAAGCACTACAATCTACATTTTGAATAGAGGATAATAAGGACTAATGGGAACAAGACTCCTTATGAACTATGAAAGGGCAAACCTGCCAATGTGGAACACTTTAGAGTGTTTGGAAGAAAATGTTTCATCAAAAGAGATATGAATACTTTGGAAATTTTGATTTTTAGATCTAATGAAGGTATATTCTTAGGATTCTCATTAATGAGCTTAACATATAGATGTTATAACAAGAGGCTACAAAAGCTAGTAGAAAGTACCAATGTGAATATTGATTAGACAATGAAATTACACTCATAGTCAAAGGATAATTTAGATAATTTGGACTTAAATAATGAAGAATAAACTATATAGGTTTATGAGGAAGAATAAGAATTTAAGGAGAGATAGGAATCAAAAGGCCCCTCAAGGTAGATTCAAAGAGATCACCCTAAATCTCAAATCATTGGTAACAAGAATGTAGGTATGTAAACAAGGAAAATACTCATAAGTAATTGAAATCAAGAGAATGTTGCTATGATATATAATATTAAACCTAATAATCTTATATAAGAAAACAAAGATAGATTTTGGATATATTTTATGAATGAGGAGTTAGACCAAATATAGAAGAATGAGACTTGTGAATTAGTTCCTAGGCCTAAAGACAATAATATCACTGACACATAGTGGGTGTTTATAAACAATTTGAATGAATATGGAGAAGTCACTAGGAATAAGTATAGATTGGCATGCAAGGGACATGCACAAGTTTAAGGGGTAGACTTTGAGGAGACCTTTGCACCATTAGAAATATTAGAGGCCTTAAAATTTTTTATATCATATATAGGATTTAAAGGGTTCAAGGTATATTATATGGATGTCAAATATACCTTTTTGAATTGGAATTTAAAAGATGAAGTGTACATTGAGCAACCTAAGGGGTTCTCACTATTATATGACAAGGAATATGTTTGTAGGTTGAAAAAGGCTCTTTATGGTCTAAATCAAGCTCTTAGATCTTGGTATCATAGGTTGGACAAGTATATGTTGGACCAAGGATTAAAAAGAGGAGTTTCAGATAGTAATCTATACATAAATACAAAACATGACCATTAGTTGATAGTAGTGTTGGAGGTACAATCACTTAGAGGGAGGGGTAAATCAATGATGCAAGATATTTCAAACTTCAATTGTAATCCTTTCAAACTATTAATCAATGACCACAATAATTTATAAAGCATACAAGATGTTCATAAAAATGAATAAGAAATATGAGGCAAGATTACAAACATAACATAATATCTACATGGGAAACCCTCTTGGGGAACAAAACCCACTCTCAAGATTGCAAACACATGGACTACATATCCTATAAGATGATAAAAAAATGAGAAATTTTAGTGGAGAACCCACTTTAAAAGGAGCACCCACACCTAAGTTTGAACAACCACCCACTTTTTCTATATGTTAAGCACCCACACAACACCTATGAAATCAACAACTCTATAACATTGATTGCATTTCAATCTAATTGGAGAAACAATGTATAACACCTCTTTTTCAACTCTGCACACACACTCAAACTTTCTCATACAATAAATGCATCCAAAAACCCCTTTTGGATCACTCTAGGCTTATTTTCTTAACCTCAATATGCTCTATACTTCAGTACATCCACTAAGCACATTCCCTCTGATCTATTTCCTTCATCTCTATCAACACATCAACATCCAATTCTAAAATCCATTACCTTAATCTTCACTATTTATAGAGTATTCATTAATATAATCTTTTAATTTGGACATAATACTTTCCTTAACCCTTAATATTTCTAACATGATAACACATAGCTCAATATCATCCTCATAGGTCAACCATAGCATCCAAGGCTCACACTTAAGTAACTATGCCTTTTAATTAGGCCTTAGTAGCCCTTATAGGTCTCATGGAGACCTATTACCCATTTTATCACTTTATTAAGTATATTAAGAACATAAGATCACTTTTAAATACATGAGTCCACTCTATATGACCTCTAAGACATTTTTAAAAGAGTAGTCCTGCCAAAACACTCTTCTACTAAAGCACAATTTACTCAAACAATAGTCTTGTACACAGTAACACCATGAATAAAAAAATAGTAAAATTTGAACCTCCATATATACACTTTTAAGAACATTTAAGCCTTATAATAAACTTTTATGGATGTTCCTTGAATTCCTATTTAACTTTTCTTTTTACACCACCATGAAATTCATCCTAGATCAAAAGAAACAGCTCAAAAACTATAGATTGGTTTTCCATTATTAATTTGAATACTTAAATTTCAATGGTCAATATGTAAATACTAAACATTAGAAAATTTGTTATCATCTTCGACTCCTTGGAAATTATGAAAAAATAATGTACCATTGATCTCCTCAAAAGTCTCTTAGCTTTAACTTGTAATTGTTCACCATTGATCTTAGATCCTTGCTTCTATGATCATGCCCTATGTTTGCCTTCTATGCACATTAATTATTTGTCTCAATTCACTCCATTTATATACATCTACATGAACACCCATGTGTCATTGATCTTCTATGAACTTAATGATATTGAGACACATGTCACTAGCACGTGGGTTCTAAGCATCCTTTGACATATTGACTAAATGCATGCCATTAGATCACTATTGACAATATCATGCACTTTGTTAGATAATTATTAGGTTAGATTAATTTTTCATCCTTAAATACTTGATCTGATTGAATTCTCACCATATATCTTCAATATCACAAATTTGGCTAAGTATGAGAACTTAGTAAATTCTATCGAGGAATCCAAATTTGTACCTTAATAACTTTTGTGATGCCAAACCTCATGACTGAAAAATTAAACCATATGATCTCCTCACATATATTAATCTATCCATATATCAAGATGATCTTGAAACCTTCACATTGTGTAATATGACATCATCAATCTACTCATTCATCTTTATCTATCAAGATGACTACTTGAGCTTATACATTCATATGACTATTTTGATGAATTCCTTTCACTTCCATAAGCACTCCAAGAACTCCTAAAACCCCATAGGGTATCTAAAACATGTACATAACATAAATATCATCTATCAATTACATCAATAATTCAAACACTCTCCAAACCATCAATCTGATCACTTTGTCATTAATACACTAGTATCACATGCTCTATTTGACATCAATGCTAACCTAAGACATCAATAACCGTGATAAAAAGTCTCCCCATTTTTTATTTATGGAAAAACACCCTCATAATGACTTATTACTCATTTGAATTTCTTCATTCTGATTTTTCTCCCCCTTTGACATTGTTAAAGTTTTCCAAGATCTCTTAATAGTGAACATGCAGTAGTAGAGGTAGAATGAGAGATCCAGAACAAGAAAATTCCATAAAGGAAATGTTTGCATTAACCAACTTAGAATAAAAATAAAGTACATATAGGGTGAAATTAGGTCACCAAAATGGTAAAACCCTAATGCATAATTAAAACCCATCTAAAGTAAAATGACCCCAATGACTTAATTAACTAACCTAAGTAAGTTGAAAAGACATGTAGGTAAAACCAATAGGTGGGAAAATTCCTACACTAACACCCCCCTTGAATCATAGCTTAGGTGGATAGAAGAATTGGGTCCTAATAATGAGGCCTGATGAGGTATCCAAGCACAATACAACTCCCATAAACTAGAGTAAAGGAGAAAACTTGTAGGAATAAAACTCCTCCCCAAAAGAGAGAAAATAAGATAAAAGAGATAAAAATACTCACTAAGGTATAAAATTGACTATAGCCACCCAATGTCCCCTAGAGGAATGCTCAGAAGTGATTGTGAATAAGAAGTAGATGTAGTGAAGAGTGGTTCACCTTGAAATAATGATTTTGTCTACCAAGTGCCTAATGGATCTTCAACCAAGGTGTAATTCCTATGAAATAAATGATTTTCATACTATGAGGTAGATGGGCCAACTATTCTATAGCAATGTGGTGCATTAGAAGCAGAGGTGAATGTCTATATAATTCTTTGTAACTATGGAATAGATTGCCTGATGTCTGATGTATCCTGCATTAGTATAACATTTCCCTATAATTTTGAAAGTAGACCAAAGGTAGGCAGATTAGGAACTAACTCTTTAATATTTAGAAGCTAACAAGGAAATGGTAGAGGTGTGTCCACTTTACTAATGTAGTCATCTACAAAAGAAGAGTTGTCAATATCAAAAAAAGCTTAGGATCAAAAGTGTCAATAGGTATAGGTGAGTCTAAAAAGGAATCTAAAAAATTTGAAGGAGAGTCAGGATCAAAGTGTGAAAAGTTATATAGCTAAGTTTGATGATCAACCATTCCCATAGCCAAAATAGTATCATTTTACAACTCCCTAATGTACACTAAATTTGGAGTGAATTCAACTCACATGCCCAAACCAAGGTGAGTTATATGGTAGACTAACAAGAGATTAGTTAAGAGTGAGGGCACACTTAGAAAATTATTGAATGTTCTACCACTCACTTCAATAGACCCTCTCTTGAGAAAATTTTTAGAAGTGTTGTCACCTAGTTGTATAGAGGACATGTCACATAGTTCCAAGGAAGTGAACTCAATCTATGAAGAGGCCATGTGATGTGAAGCACCAAAGTCAATGACCCATGTAGGAGGAGTTGGAGGCAAAAATTCAACTAAGTATTTTCCCTTTTGTTTCCCCATATTATTCTCTTTTGCCTTTTCTTTTCTAGAGTCATTTGCCTTAGTGGATTCATGGGTTGATGAAGATGGTCTGATAGAATTTGGAACACATATGTTATTCTAAATAATAAGGCTAGTAAGGTGGTCAATTTATTTTTTTAAACATTTAATTTCATCATGCTTACCTAAGCAATGCCCACATTTGATCCAATCTTTCTTAGGCTTATGACTGGAAGAAGAGGTCGCATTGTTTGATTTGGAGGTGGAAATATTTTCACCCTTCTCACCATTTTTCTTGCTCTACTTTCTCTCTCTTTTATTAGAAGCCTTATCTTTCTTAGAAAGAAGTGCATGAGATTTAGATGACTTCACTGTGCCCATCTATATCAACTTATCTTGCTTCTAAATTAGGTTCGCAATAAAGGTATCTAAACAAGGCATCTTTCATGTGATGTCAAGAGCACTCATAGTGGCATGGAAAGTGGACACACATACAAAATATTTAGAACCCATTTTAGAGAGTATTTATAGAACAAGTTGTTCATCTTTCTTGTCAATTCCACATACTTTCAACTACAATCTCAAAGGTTAAAGTTGGTGAATAAGTCTTTAAGAGTGTCAAATTCATCTGGGCTCAATCTAATGAGCTCATTTTCTAGCTCATGTCATCTCATCACATCTTTCACCCCAAAGAGCTTGGTGAGTTAGGCCCACACTTCAATAGGTGTTTTGGTAGATTCAATGTGAAAGAGTAGATCTGGGGAGATGGAAAGACACAATAGTGCATAAAGTTTGTCATAATGATTAAACCTTTTAATTTCCACTTCAGTATTAGTAGGTTCAGTCTTAGTGCCCATTATAATATGATGGTAACCCTTGGATTGCAAGATGATTTCCATTCTAGGTTTCCATTCATGATAATTAAATGGTGTAAGCAGACTAATAGAGAGTGAATCCATAATGCATAAGTAAAGATTATTACAATAAAAAAAGAAGAATGCACAACACAACATAATATCAATAATGACCCCCTGGATGTTTCAAATATAGGCATGCTCATATAGACATTAGATTCAACTAAAAATGCATCTTAGCAGTAGGTGCATAAGTACAAGGAACTAAAGGGACTTCATATTCAACTGATAATTTATCCAAGATAGATTATAATAGGGATAAAGTGAGATTTAAGCCATTACACCATGAATAAAATGGATGTTACAAAATTCCAAAAAAAATACCACCAATACATAAATATTGAAAAAATATGCACTTTGAAAAAAAATAGCACCCAAAATGGAGTTACAGAGTGAAAGTTATGGCACTTACAAGTTCTTATGCTCACATATCCCCAGACCCTTTCCAAAAATGGAAAAAAAATCATCCAAAAATCTAAAAATGGAAAAAAATTCAATCTATTTCTTCATTACCTTTCACTTAAAAATTGACACCCTTCTGAACATCATGCGGGGTTCTAAAGCTTGCTTACTCAAAGTTTCCATGCTGCTTTACTTACTCAAGCTTTCCACACTGATTTACTTGCTCGAGGTTCTAAAGAAGCTTTACTTTCCCAGTTTTTGATGCTACTATACTTGCTCAAGCTTTCCACATTAATTTACTTGCTCAGGGTTATGAAGGATCTTTACTTGCCTGGGGTTTCAATGCTACTTTACTTACTCAGGATTTCAATTGAACATTACTTGCTCAAGGTTTCAAAAGAGCTTTACTTTCCTAGGGTTTAGAACATGCTTTACTTGCTTATAATTTTGACTAAGAACTAATTTCTTGGGGTTCTGAATGACTGCTACTTAGGTTTTTAAACAACTATAACTTAGGTTTTCGAATAACTGCAAGTCAAAAACTCAGAGAAGTAAGACTCCTTCAAAAACCTGAATCTCCAAAAAAAAATTTAGGTTTTATAAGTTCAATTACTTACTATGAATTACTTCCAAATTTTTGGGGTTGTGAATTTAAATTACTTAAGTCATCAAATTTTTGGGTTTTGCAGGCTCTTCTACTCATTCGTATAGACATCTAACCAACAAGAAGAAAACTTGATTTATAGAAAATCTGAGAACTTTCTAAAAAACTAAGAGAGGCCTATTTGAGATCTCAAAAAACCCAAAAGGAATATGCAACTATATTTCTGATCTGAAGTTGTTTGACATGAGTTTTGAGGCAGAGAAGAATCACACCTCTAGGGTAAAAAAAGTGGCCATAAAGAACAAAACTAGATATGGTGAATGTAGGAGGATCATGCCAAAGGAGAAAAATTCATGAGGCTATCATGAAAATTTTGATACCATGTTAGAGTTTTCCAAGATCTCTGAATAGCAAGCATGCAATAATGTACAATTCTTGTAGAGGTAGATTGAGAGCTCCAAAAACAAGAAAATTCCATAAAGAAAATATTTGCATTAATGAACTTAGAAGAATAATAAAGTATAAATAGGGTGAAATTAGGTCACTAAAAAGGTAAAACCCTAATTCACAATTAAAACCCACTTAAAGGTAAAATGACCCCTAATGACTTAATTAACTAACCTAAGTAAGTTGAAAAGATGTGTAAGTAAAACCACTAGATGGGAAAAGGCCTACACTAACAAACATTCATGACATAGGGTCTCTTCCTCAACATGCCAACAATCATTCCTTAACATCATGTATGCATTCAAATACTATTTAAAATGCTCAGGATACTTACATACTTTTAAGCATATGAATTAGTTGCTCCCCCTTTGACATGTACCAATCTGAATTGGACTTCTCTGATCCTTGGACTTGAAAAACTACTCACAGAGCTTATAAATCTCCCCCTAACATCATGCTCCATCTCATGTCATTTTTTATAAAACCATAGTATACTATACAAGCTTTTTGAAATTGAAACATCTCACACATGCTCCCCCTTACATCATGCACATCTTCTTCAAGCCACTCAACCTAACTAAGTTATCTCCCCATTAGCCAAACACATCTTGCATATTATCAAATTGAAGAGAACATACCTTTGTACTAATTAGAAGTTTTATCATTACTTGGAGCACACACATTTTCTTCAACACATGAAAGATGTCTCCTAATAAGCATAGGTATAGACACCCACTTGTCATAGAGGGAATAAAGATCCTAAAACTCAGGAGATACCTATATCTCCATGCTCTTACTTGACTTCCACCTGTCATAAAGGGAATAAAGATCCCAAAACTTAGGAGAATCCCATATCTCCATGATCTTACTTGGCTTTCAGTCCTTCTTCATCTTCAAATTAACTTTGAATGAGTTCTCAACCTTATTATTTTATTTTATCTCAGGATCCTACTTGATTTCCTTGTCCATTTAGGCAAATAAGGCTTGTTACTTGATACCTAAAATTTTTCCCTATTTTTTATGGAAAATAATCCACTTAGAGCCTATTTTTCATTTACATACTTAGGCTTCCATTCACCATGACTCTTCTTCATGACATGATTGATAATTTTTGAAGTAAACTACTAATCATCCTTGCAGAAACTTTCTATGTGCCCGCTCTCATGTCATTTGAAATAAATTAGGTTTCTCAGATTGTATACACCATGTGATCTTGAAGCTTCATGATTATGTACTTAATCATATGGTCCCCTAATGAAGATATTACAAAACTTTGAAAAATGACCAAATCCTTAAAACTTGTAGAAAAAGATGTCATTCTTACATTATGAACTTGTTGACTGTCTTGAGTGATGATGTTCTTCATGCTTACCATTGTATTTCTCATAATTCCATGAAAATTCATTCCTTGAGGATCTTTTGCAATATTTTGACCTATGACCAAACCAATTACAAGAGTAATAATGACCATTGAAATTTGCATACCTCATAGCATTTAGTTGTCTGATCTGGTTTGTCTTCATTCTATCAATACCTTCATTCCATGACTAATGATTGATCTTCAAATCCTCTATATTGTCTTGAGTTACATGCTTATTTTCTTATTTGTATCCAAGACCAGATCTATCACTATCATGATTTTGACTACTTAATATATTTTCAGGATCATTTGAGCTCTTTTCATACTTCACAAATGACTTCACCTTAAAAAGATGTCTTTTTTAAATCATATTTTAATGACTCAACTTCAATCACATACCTTAATCACTCATCTTATTTGTATTTTAGGCTTGTATACATAATTTATAATTGACTATTTTGATTTTTGAAATTATCTTCATGTTCCTTGGTGTTATCATTCAATGTTGTTTCAAACACACTAAATTTCTCTTCATAGTCCTTGATTTGTGACATCATCTCTTTGTTCATTTTCTTCTCAATCTTTAGATCTTCAAGAGCATTCATCAATTCATCTTTATTATCTAAATTATCAGTTGTATCTTTTCTCATATCTTGATTTAATTTCATTTACAAAGACTCTATCTCTAATTTATCTATGATACACTTTTCATCCTTACTCTTTACTTGTTTATTAAGAGTACAAACCTAAGTTTCAAGTTGTTATGTGATCTCATCATGATCCTTGACTTCATTACTCAGCCATCCTTCTAAAATTCCAATTTGATCTTCATAGGATTTGATCAAGGTATCTTATTTCTATTCGTTCTTTGTAGTAACTTCATTTCTTCCATAGAATCTAGATATTTATCTTCAAGAGTAACTTTCTCATCTTCTTCCTCTGAGATATATCTACCCAAGAAATCTATACTTAAAGAACATTCGCCTTCATCATCACTAAAATCCATGAACAATGTCTCTATGTCCTCATTATGAAAATAATCATCACTGTTAGATGTGTTTACTTCTTCTTCTGCATATGAGTTACTATCTTCTTCATGGTAAAGGCTCTTATTTCCTTTGTATGATTACTTTTTTCCATTTTTATTACTAAAGAACTTTTTATACTTTCTAGGACCCTCATATTTCTTGTGTTCATCCTCATGAGATTCCTTATAAGCTTCTTTGAGTTCAAACTTTTTTGAACATTTGGATGCAAAATGACCAACTTTACCACATGAAAAACATTTAAAAGAAATATTTCCTTCATATTTATTTTATCCTAAATTCAATATTATATAAATCATGGCTTCAATTTTATCTTCATTAAGATTAGAATCTTCAAGACTTAACTTGTTCTTCTTATCTTCCTTGATCACCTTGAAGCTTGCTTCCTTCTTAGGAGGTATATCCTCATGAAATCTCATATCAAAGGTAGTAAGGATGCCATGCATTTCATCCATATTCAATTGAGTGAGATCATGAATTTCTTCTATAGTAGAAACTTTTAAATCAAACTTGAGTGTAAGATTCCTCAATACCTTCTATATTATAATAGCTTAATCAATCAATTCTCTAAGACCATTGATCATGTTTACTACTTCATCAACCCTTAGAAGATAATATGCCATAGTATATTCTTCCTTCATTTTTATACTTTCAAATTTCCTTTGGTAGGTCTATAATTTAGCCAGTTTTACCTTTGAGTCTCCTTCATAGATAGTCTATAATTTGTCCCAAATATCCTTAGATAGACCATAAATGGTAGCATTCATAGCTTAATAATTATTCTCACTCAACTTCTTGTCAGCAACACTAGTTAGAGGAGTAGTTAGTGTAATATAACCATCTATGATAGATTGACAATTATCAAACCCTAGAGACATGATGTATGTACTCATCATTGCACTTTAGAAAGCATAATTTTACCCATTAAATAATGGTGCCTATTTTTTAGATAAACCCTACTTATTTTGACTTGTGATATTATACCTTAGATCACCTTCAAGTGGTTAAACTTACAGTGAAGGTCCTGCTCTGATACCAATTGTTGGAGAGACAATCACTAAGAAGGGGGTGAATCAATGATGCAATATATTTTGAACTTAAATTTTAATCTTTTAAAAATCTTAATCAATGACAACAAGAATTTATAAATCATACAAGATGTTCATAATAATGAATAATAAAGATGATGCAATATCACACACATAACACAAGATCTACATGGAAAACCCTCTTGAGGAATAAAACCCACTCTCAAGCCTACAAACACATATATTACTTATCCTATAAGATGATTACAAACATGAGACCTTTTAGTGAAGCACCCAATTCAAAAGGATCACCCCCCCTAAGTATTAACAAGCACCCACTTGTTTTATATGTTGAGCACCCACACAACACCTATGAAATCAACAACTCTAGAACTCTGATTGCATTTCAATGTGATTGGAGAAAAAATGTATAACACCTCTCTTCATGATACAAAACTCAAAAATATTTGGTTGAAATATAATTCAATAAATAATAACATAATAATAATAATGCTATCTCTGAGAAGAGATGTTTTATTCATCAAATTTGCAAACCCAAACATATGCCTATCTATGAGAAGAGATGTCCGATTCCCATTTTGGGTTACATCTTAATTTATACATGTTTTTAAGGTAGGAGGAGGATTTTTAAGGTCACCAATATTGAGGGAGATTAAGTGGTTTGACTTCCATGATTTACAACGATATAGAATTTGAGGAATTACTATTTTTAGAAACTCACTATTTTTAGACTGCACTACTAAAATTAAAATTTGGGGCACTTCCATTGGGTGTTTGGGGGTAAAAATATATTGATCTGAGTTCTATTACATTTCACCACATTCTCCTAATTCTTAGCTTTCCAACAGTTCAAACAGGGAATCAAATGGAGCTATTGTTCAAAAGTTATGGCTCTCAGAAGTTCTGCCACCAATTGGGGTAGAACCATCACCCAAATTGTCACCTAAAATGTTGCTCGGATCACTTAAACTCTTCACAAACACTTAAAATTTCTCATAGAATAAATGTATTGAAATGCCCCTTTTAGATCACTCTAGTCTTCTCCACTCAAACTCAATATTTTCTATAGTTCGATCCAACCATTGAGCACATTTATTCTAATCTCTATCTTCTACTCTCTTAACACATCAATATCTAAGTCTAGAAACCATTACCTTGGTCTTCAATATTTATAGAGTCTTCATTAATATCAACTTTTACGTTGGACATAAATCTTTCCTTAAACTTTAATACATCTAACATGCTAACACATAGCTTAATATCATCCTCATAGGTTGGCCATAACATCTATGGGTCACACTTAAGTAGCTACACCTTTCAATTAGGCCTTAGTAGCCCTTATAGGTCTCAAAGAGACCTATTAAACTTCATTAAGAAAATTAAGAACATAATATCACTTTCAAATACATGGGTCTACTCCATATGACCTCTAAGGCATCTTTAAATGAATACTTCTGCCAAAACACTCTTTTGCTAAAGCACATTTTACTCAAATAATAGTCTTGTACACAGTAACACCATGAATAAATAAATATTAAAATTTGAAGCTATATATATATATATACAATTTTAAAAAAATTCAAACCTTTTAATAAATTTTTTTGGATGTGCCTTGAAGTCCTCTTCAACTTTTATTTTTACACCACCATGAAATTTGTTTTGGATCAAAAGATATAGCTAAAAAACTATAGACTAGTTTTCCCTCATTAATTTGAATATTCAAATTCTAATGATCACTATGTAAATACTAAAAATAGGAAACTTTTTCATCATCTCATGTTCCCTATAAACTATTAAAAAATACACACTATTGATCTCCTCATAAGTCTTCTGAATTTAACCTGCAATAGCTCACCATTGATCTTAGATCCTCAATTTTGTTATTGTGCCATTTGTCATCTCTATGTGCCATTTATGCACATTGACTATTTGAATTAATTCACTCCATAGAAATCCATTTGCATAAACACCCATGTACCATTGATCTTCTATCAACTTAATGATATTGAGACACATGTCACTAGCACTTGCCTTATAAGCATCCTTTGACATATTAACTTCATGCATGCCATTGGAATACTACTGAAAAGATCATGCACTCCATTAAATCATTATCTAGTTAGATTAATTTATCTCCATTAGATCCTTTATTTGATTTAATTCTCACCATATATCTTCGATATCACAAATTTGGCTAAGTATGGGAACTTAGTAAATTCTACTTGGGAAGCCAACATTGCATCTTAATAACTTTTACTATGCTCAACCTCATGACCTAAAACTTGAACCATATGATCTCCTCATATAGGGGAATTTATCCATATATCAAGCTAATATTCAAACCTGCACACATGTGAAATATGATGTCATCAATTTTCTTATTTATCTTTATCTATCAGGATGACTATTTGAGCTTAGCCATTCATATGACTATTTTGATGAATTTCTTTCACTTCCATAAGCACTCCAATCACTCATAATACCCCATAAGGTCTTTGTAACATTTCCATGCCATAAATATCATCCATAAATTTCCTCACTAATTCAAACACTCTCCAAACCATTAATTTGATCACTTTGTCATTAATGCACTAGTGCCACATTCTCTCTTTGACATCAATGACAACCTAAGACATTAATGACCATGCTCAACAAGTAGTTGTCTATTTGGATGACATAATATTTGGTGAAAAAAATGATAAAATTACTTAGGCCTTTTCATATGTGATGAATAAAGAGTTTGAGATGTCTATGCTAGGAGAACTATCATTCTTTCTTGGGTTACAAATCACTCAATCTAAAAAAGGTATATCCAACTCACAAGACAAGTACATAAGAGAGATGCTAAAGAAGCTTGAGATATAATATTGAAAAATAGTTAGTACAACCATGATCATAAAGTGTAAGTTTATAAATGAAGACGACTCTTCAAATTTCAATCAAACATCATATAGGTTAATAATTAAAATATTGTTATACACCGTTGCCTCTAGACCTGGCATCATGCAAGAAATAGGTCTTATGGGAAGGTTTCAAGAAAATACAAAGGAGAATCATCTACAAGTATTTAAAACAATACTCGGGTATCTCAAAGGACTATAGGGTATGGGCTTTGGTATCAAATAATCAAGGAGTTCAATTTGAAAGCCTATACAGATGCAGACTGGGTAAGAAGTCTAGATGATAGGAAGAGTACCAGTGGAGGAGCTTTCTTCTTAGGTGGGTGCCTAGTTTTATGGATAAGCAAGAAGAAACCATCAGTAGCATTATCCACTTGTGAGGTTAACTAAAATTTAGTAACTTCATGTTTCACTTAGGTCTTATGGATGAGATAGACCCTAAAATACTACAAGGTGGAGTATTATGGTCCTATCCCTATCTATTGTGATAATAAATGTGCTATAAGCATCTCAAATAACCCTGTAATGCACTTAAGGACAAAGCACATTTTCATTAAGTATCATTTTATAAGAGAGAATGTAAGTAAACAAAGTGTCATATTTGAATATGTTTCTACATAGGATCAAATACAGACATTTTGACCAAACCACTTCCAAAGGTAACATTTGAACACCTAAGATAGGAATTGGGTGTAATCCCTGCCCCCAGAAATCATTGAAGAATCCAAGTACTTATGGGGAGATAATCATGATCATTAACTCCAATAATATGTGATTTTTTACAATAAGGTATGCATGGAGATAGGGGTATCATGTTTGTATTATGTATCATAAACTCATAATCCTATGTGTTGAGTATTTTGGTTGTAAAGAGTGTGATTCAAGGAGTTACAAACATCACTTTGTCATTTATGTCAAAGGGGGTAAAATACAATAATGAGGAGATAAGATAGTTTAGCTTATATTTTATTTTTCCATTAATGAAAAAGGGGGAGGTTATTGAGAATTATTCTTTTTGTTAAGTTTTGGCATTAATGTTGTCATTGATGTTAAAGGCTCTTGAGAAAGGTCTTCATGAGGTCATTGAAGAATGTAGCTATGAGAGGGAATATTGATCAGTGTTGTAGTGATTCTAGGAGTTTAATACATGACTGGTATATGTTCCTATGACTACATGAGTGATATGAAGGTCAACATGGAAGGTCCTTATTGTCAAAGTTGTCAAGTGCTTGAGCCTAGTAAGTGTCTTGAGAAGGTATGTGCATAGGATCCCTAGTCTTGTACATGAAAGGTCATGATGGCTTGGTGATATGAATGCACACATGAATTAGAGGTTGTATGAGGATACTTGATCATTTATATGAGGCATTGGATCATTCATGTAAGTCTCAAGGTGAGCCTATAGGGGTAGGACCTACAGATCAAGTCTACAAATAGACCACTGCTAGACCCTACTTGGCCTAATGAGGTATAATAGTCTATTTTCAAGGCATGTGAAGGATGTATGGATATGTATAATTATGAGAGAGGTTGTTTGAGTATGTTAGTAATGTGGAGAGCACATGTAAAGAGCCATAAAGGTCATTTTCAAGGCTTAATGTGATTTATACGTTAAGGTCTAAGCAAGCAAAGAGAGAGAGTATGGTCTAATGTGAAGTCATGATCAGATTTAAAGATGTGTGATATCATATAATAATTTTCATAGGTAAGGTATGTCTTTTCAAGTTTTATCATGAAGTTTCAGGTCAAAGTTATAAAGTTAAGGCAAGAAAAAGTGCTTTGAGGTCTCTCGAGTGCACAAAATGAAGGGTTCTCAACCCGAGAAGGAATTTCAAGTGTTCATTGGCATGCATAACCTATTAATGAGAAAATAATATATTCATGGTATGTGGGTAATTTTCCTAGATAAAAGTTATAATCATTATTTTTTGGATTAAGGGGTAATGCTTTATGAACGATCGTTAAGAGTAGAAATAGGTTTAAACCCTCATAGAACCCTAATATGGACCAGATGTTGAAGATGTTGATCAAAAAAGCCTAGGATGGTATCAAATGAATATAAAAGATATTATATATTGTATTAAAATCTCCCAAGAACCTCCATGTGTGATTTAGTTTTCATGTGTGTGAGTAGACCCTACAAGAAAGTGCACATTTCTTAGAGATTTGTTGTAGTAGTCAACGTTGACCAAGTCAGAGTATAAAAATCATTAGATGGATAAGGTTAATACTTGTAGTTTATGTCCATGGTGGTTTATGTTTTATCCCTTAGTTGTGTTAAACTAGTCATCTAAGATAACCTATTGCTAACATGCCTAATGGTGGAAATAGTGAGAAACCTAGGTAAAAGTGAGAAGATGACTAGGGATGTGTTATCATGGAATAGTGATGAAATAAAGTGCATGGATATTTTTTTGAGTAATTTTAATACATGATCATTATTTGTATAATTATTTAAGGATAGTTATTATAGTGAAAAATTTTCTCACAAGTTGACATGTCTGGTTCAGATGAGACAGTGAGGTACAAGGTTATGAGATTGGTATGCAAGACCAATTTTTACATTTAAACATATTATATTTCTATCTAATAATGTTATAATTATCACATATGATCATAAAAATTCATTATGAGTCTTTAAAATTTGTCATACATGTGTTGAAGGTCAAAATCACCATGACTGGTCTTTAAGGAAAATTGGCAGTTCTCAGTGAGCAAGTTACAATAGTGTTTTTGAGTCCTTTTGCTACATGTAATGAATTATAATGAAATTGGTAAATTTTTTGAGGTATTTTAGGTTATATTTATATGTTTTATTTTCATGTTTGTGTGGCTAAATATTATGTTATCTTCAATTGTTCAAGATAGACCTTTCTGTGTGTGAGAAGGCCTAATTATGAATAATACTAATGACATGCTTCAAGTGGTGATTGGAGATAAAAAGGTGTCATGGACCTAAGATTATATTATTATGGGTCTATTTTAGTTTCATATTAATTTTTACTACCATGTATGAAGTTTGAAAGTGTTCCAAGAAGATCAAAGGGTAACATGTGCTAATGAAGGCCTAATTGAATAAGGTCTCTTTAAGGCCTAAAAGAGGTTTTGGTCCTATATGATATGACTGACCTATTTTAATGTTTTATTCATGTTTTTTCATGTCATAAGTGATATTTTATATAAAATTTAATTTTTAAAGTGTGTATGGATAACCAAGAGGTGTATGAACAATAACCTAGTATAAGAACAAGGCCTAATAAGCCTAATTATCTAGTTAGAGAATGAGGGAATTGAATTGAAGGATATAACACTTTAAAGAAATAAAGGAGGTACTTGATACCATAAAAATATGTAGATATAATATAATTAATATATAATATAGTTACTATATATTAATATCAAGTTCATTTGACCTAATCTATCTTGAAAAAACCTGGTTGAGTGAAGCAGTCTAGAAGGTAGTTTGAGAGGGATGGAAGAGAGAAAAGAGATAAATAAGGTTATAATCATCTATTGTATGAGAAATAAGGTCTACTTAAGGTGATAAAATCAATAAATTGGTTGATTTTGTGTTGAGTCATCTAGGAGGTTGGAACCTCCTTACAAGTTAGTGATTGTTAAAAACTAGCTAGGTTGGTACTTAGCTAGTTGGGATTGGTGTTGTTCCCAAAATTTGTCACTCATTTTGGGACAACATATGAAATATTTTGGTTAAATAGGCAAAAATTATTTCTTCCCTTCTTAAAAATTGTTCTGAGCATGCAAATTCTTCACTATTCAAGCTTTTTCTTATTTCTACAGACTCTGCAGGCTTATTTCTACGAACTTGCAGGCTTATTTCTACAGACTCTGCAGGCTTGAAACTATGAACTCATTTCTACAAACTCTTTCAAATCTCAAGAGACTTAGAGAAAACTATAGACTCTATAGGTTGGTTTCTTGTTTGTACAGACTCATCTCTATGGACTCTGCAGGCTTGAAACTAGAAAATTCAACATGTTCAATGGCTTCAACTGGTGAATTCTCATAAAGGAATAAATTCCCAACAATTAGGTAATTTTAGGATTGGTTCAATCAAAAAAATTCATCAGCAAGGTTAAAAGGAAGGATTGAACCATTGAACCCCACTTCCAAAAGGTTCAAAGGTTCAACAGGTTCAAAGGTTCAACGACATCAGCAAGCTTAAAGAGTTAAGCATTCAATGAGTTCAATAAGTTCAATGGACTTAAAGAAAAGAAGGCTTCAAAGAGTGAAGGTTGAAATATCTAACCTTGAACCAAAATGTTTCAATGAGTTCAAAGGTTCAACAAGTTCAATAAAATTAAAAAACTTGAATGAAAGAAGACTTCGAAGAATAAAGATTGAACCATTGAACCGTTGAACCTTGAACCAAAAGAGTTCAAAGATCAAAGGTTCAATGAGTTCAACAGAAGAGAAAAGGATAAAAAAACTTTGAAGGACCAAAGGATTTCAAGAAAGAGAATGAACCGCTGAACTTTGAACCAAAATGGTTCAAAGTTAAAAGGTTCAAAGGTTTAAAGAATTTCAAAGTTAGAAAGGAAGCTTCAAGAAAAGGAAGGAAGCAGAAGATTCTAGATATAAGTTCGAAGAGATGGTTTAACCAATGAACCAAAGAAGTGATTGAACCAAGGAAGAGATTGAACCAAAGAAGTGATTGAACCAAGGAAGTGATTGAACCAAAGAAGTGATTGAACCAAAGAAGCGATTGAAGCAAGGAAGTGATTGAACCAAGGAGTGGCATCCCTGTGGATGTCAAATTCAAGGTAATAAAATGTCTGTTTATTTTCAAATGTGGCATGGACCTAAGAATAAAACTCAGTGAATAGCTAAAAAAAGAGCCAAAAGAGCTAGCAAAAAGGGAAGAGATAGCCCAAGAGCTCAGATCATAAGAAAAGGACAAAATATAAAAATACATGGCAAGGAAAGAGGGAAAGACCAGAAATATCTACGTAGAAGTTATTCTAGTAGGTGAAACAATCCACTAGGTGGACATCAAAGAGTGTGAGCACTCAAAGACATAGCCTATTTTTCTCCATCAAGTAAAGGCAAAATGGACAGCTATGTAGACATTAGGAAAAGGACCAGACAACTCATGCTAAGGAGGAGACATATAAGATGAATGGGCACGCCATAGTTAAGGCAATGCACTGTTCTCAGCATGGCCCCCTAGATTGAACAAAAAATGCATTCAAGGCATCGAATGCAATGTAGGCCATCCCATAGGAAAAAGTGCCAAGCCTTTCTTGGTTTCCATATATTGTAATCTCTTTCATTGTTTTAAGGGATATGTTTTCTAATATAGAAGCAAAACTCTACCCAAATTGAAAGGCGATTACTGAGACTTTGAGCTCAGATTGTTGATCATATTGCTTTATCTAATGAGAAAGCAAGTTACTTTTAGACGTTGTGTTATGATAGCTTGTGTTATCTTAGGAAATTATTTTTATGTGTATTTCTTAGGAGCATTCTTATTTATTTAATTTGACAAGCAGAACTAGTGGAAATAATCAAGAAGATGTCCTGAAGCCAGTTACTTTCAAAATTTGTGTTGTCATAGTTGTCTTCAGTGTGTTTTTAGTTTTTGATCCTGTGTAAAGGGTCTTGGGATGAATTTGTGCCCCCTTTGTCCTTCATATGTCACTCTTGGGTAGTCGAGGTGGAGACTTTGTGCTACATCTCAGTCTACTAGTTACCACACCCCCTGTTACCAGTTATTTATTACCTACCAGATAGAACTCTAGCTATTTGTTGCAAGACCACTTCTGAAAAAAGAGAAGTGCCTTCAGTGTTTCTAGCCTAGATTTCTCCTTTATTTGTGAGCATCATCTATGAAATAAGAGAGATGGATGGTGTTGTCCTACTCCTGAGTGTTATTTTTTGCATATATATATATATATATATATATATATATATATATATATATATATATATATATATATATATATATATATAGTATATAGCTCCATATATTTATAGGAAACCTCCCCTTGATGAGAGGAGAGATTTGTCCACCTCTGATGTGGTAAACCTACACATTTGGTTGACCAATCTCCCTTGCTATAGTTGAAGAGACCTATTTTGCTCATCAGTTAGTTGTTGACAAAATATTCATGCCAATAGTTTTTTAGTGACTCCACTGGGGATGATGAGCATTTCTAGTCCTTTTCTAGTCTATTCAAATTGAAGCATTTCATATTACTGGAGAATGATGCGAAGTAGGAAAGAACACTGCTAGCTTCATGCCAATAGTTTTTGGTGACTCCATAAGGGATTAAACGAGCAGTTTCAGTTCTTTTCCATATCCATTTTCTCCACTGGGGACATAATACCTCAAGATTAAAATTGAAGAATCACTTGTGTCTTATCCATTATCATTATATCCTTATCCATTTCCATTATATACTCTGAGCTGCAAAACTTGAGATGCTAGAGATTGAGTGTTTCATTTCAAAAGTCAATTTTCTGCTTGCTCCATGCCAACAATTTTTGGCGACTCTACTAGGGAAGAATGTGTAGTTTGAAGCCTCAAGCTTCAAGCTAAAGCAGGGCCAGTCTTTTCCATTTTTATTTTACACTTTGTCAAATCCACAATATATGAGAAGCTAGAGAGCCCAAGGTGTTGTTGACCCTATTTTTGAGTTGGTGCAATAGGGCAATTTTGATTTGTTTCCTCCACATCTTCAAGTTCAACAAATTAAGAGTCTTCCTCCTACCAATATTAGGTCACCAATACAAGGCAGAGCTTCTTTTTTTATTGTTAGCAGAGCTTTACCTATACCTACTCCACCTAGATTTGTTATTCCCCTTTTCCATAGTCATATAATGGTAGCTCAAGGCCCCTAGGGTAATTCTTTTAGTCCACTCAATTTAACTCCACCTCTACATGAACTGTCTCATAGTTCTAAGAAGAATTTCCCCAAGTTATCTGGCGATGGGAGAGTTCATCATGATGAACATATTGCAGCCTTCAGCATAGCTTGTGTCATGATAGGTGTGGAGTATGAGTACATACTAGTCAAGTTGTTTGTAGAAACATTGCAAGGAGCTATTACACACTGGTTCTATCATCTACAGGCCTAGACTGTGACTGACTCGAACACCCTCAAAGCCAAATTTGAAGCTAGGTTCAAGCCTGTAGAAGATGCACATGCCCTGTTGGCCCAAATCACATAGATGAAGAAGGAGCCTCATGAACCTATGAGGGACTTCATAGCCAAGTTTAACAACTAAGGAATAGGATTCCTGCCATTGCCTAGCCAACAACTAAGAACCTTAAATGTTTTTTCATCAATTTGTAATTACCTAAAGTGAGTTTCCTATTGAGATAGGCTGGCCACATAGACCTTGCTTCTACTCAGAATTTGGCCACTGAGGTGGAAGATGATCTCATCTTGGTGGAGAAGATAAGGAGAGATCCTAACAGAGGTAAATCTTCTTCATCATCTGAATATCCATCTATAGGTACCACTGATTTAATGGTGCAAAAGCTGGCAAATGAGTTGCTAGCTCTAAAAAAGTAAATAGCATAAGGGATGTCTGCCCCTCCTTCATACAGATATATACCAAGGAGGACATTTCCCAACCAGTCATACCAAGTCAATGTTGCCAAAAATTAAGGGCAACCAAATTGCCTTCCTCCCCCATAGGGGAAACTTGCTATTGAGGTAGCTCTAGCCAACTCAACTGTTGGATATCTTGAAACTGAATCAAATTTCTCTTTCTAACCTGAGTTGAACCTAGAAGATGACACTGATCTTTTTGTAGTAGACCAAGAAAAATTAGTTGGTGACTCCAACATTGGTTTTTTGAATTACCAGGATGAACCCAGAAGTAAAGGTGAAGCATTTGATGAATCATACATTGTATTCACCCAATCCCAGAACTAGTCAACCTAGTAAGCTGATAAGGGAAAAGCAGGGGAGCAATCTCAACCAACAATTTCAATTGCTAAATGGGGGACTACTCTGCCTTTTCAATCAAAGGACCTGATAATCACTAAAAAATTAAGTACCCCAAATGTTCTTGCACCTTCTGCTTCAAATTCACATATCAGTCCTACACTCCCAAAAAAATAGAAGGATGAACTTCCTTCCCCTATTCCTAATTCATTTCAGACATTTGACATAATTGACCATGTCAAGAAAACCAAAATTCAAATGTCTGAATTTGAATTTTTGCAATCCAACCCTGAATAGTTGGATAGATTAGTGGAATGTGTAAAGAATAAAACCATCCCTATAGGACAAGAGGTTAGAAATGTAACTCATGATCCCCTAAGGAACATGTCCACCCCAAACAACCTTGTCATTACTCCTCCTACTGCTCCCAAGAGGACTGAACCATTTTATGTCTCCCTACTGATAAATGAACACCAGCTAAATAATTGCATCATTAATTTTAGAGCTTCAGGCAATGTCGTGCCTACCAAAGTGGCTAAATCCCTTAGTATCACACTGAACAAGACATTTGGGAGATGTTTCTCCATGGAGAACAAACAAGTGCAACTGCTGGGACAAATCAAGGATGCCCAATTTGCATTTATAGCATTCTCGAATAAGAGAATCAAGATGACAATCCTAGTGGCCGACGTCCCAGCCTCATATAGCATTCTACTGGGACAAATTTTTTGTAAAGATGTGGGTGGTGAATTAATCATGGACTTGTCTGAGGTGAGGATCCCTGTCAAAGGCATCACGTAGAGGCTTCTCCCTGAAAAGGAGGCAAAATATGTTATCACTCAAACATCAGCACTTTAAGCCCAAATTCTATTTGAGTCTTTAGGCAGGGGTAATTATTTTTTTTCTACTGAAGACATTTTTGTTACAGTAAACAAAATTCTTATAGTTGGCGATCTAAAAATTGATTCAAATAAGACATCAGAAGAATTGGTAGGGCACAGTATAGATGAAAAAATATCTTCCCTCTCTTATGAAGAAAAATCTAATAGAAGATCAGTTTTTGATGATGTTTGGATCCTAAAATTTGATGGCAGTAATTATTCTACTAGTGTTGGAGCTGGGATTGTTCTAATATCTCCTCAAAGAGATATTTTTCCTTCTTCATACAAGTTACTGTTCAGCAACACCAACAACACTGCCAAGTATGAATCTCTATTACTTGAGTTGAAGGCTGCTTAAGATAGAGGTGTTAAACTCCTTCATGCTAAAGGAGATGCTGAGTTGATAGTTTGTCAGGTGAGGAACCTATGTCAAACCAATAACAAGAGATTGTGACATTACCACAATCTAGTATGGGATCAAATTGAAGGTTTTGAAGCTTTCAATATTTTTGTAGTGCCTAGAGAGCCTCATAATCGAGAAAATTCATTAGCTATCTCTGTAACCCTCATGGTTCCTCAAAAAAAATTTAAAGCACGGAAGTACACTATCGAGCTGGTCTTTCGACCAAGTGTGCCTGACAGTGCCAATCATTGGTAGGTATATGATGGGGACAATCAAATCATGTGCTTCACTAAACCAAAAGAGCAACAAATTATGGTAATGGACCATACTACTGCATGTTAAAGTTAGGAAAAGAAACTCTTCTACAAAATAGCAAGGATTTATGGTTTTCAGATTGGAGACCACGTCTTGCCATGGGGCAAGAAGAGAGAACCAAAAGGAGTGCACAGAAAATGTGATTCCTAGTGGAGAGTTCCCTTTGCCCATCACTAATTCTAGGGAGAAAATGGTTTCTTGCTATTTTATCAGGCTGGAATGCCATTTTTATTGCCTCACAGTGGGTAGCATCTAAAGCACTTCAAATCTTGAAGTATCAGATAAAATCATCTGTACATATGTATATTTGTATAGTATGTATTTTTGTTTTGTGCTTCTCATTTTTATTTTTGGTGCCTTTTTTTTTTGGGTAGTGTTGGGTGAATATTTTGTCACCAGCTAACTGATGAGAAAAATAGGTCTCTTTAACCACAACATAGGGAGATTGGTTGACCAAATGTGCAGTTTTACTACATCAAAAGGGGAAAAATCTCTCCTCTCATCAAGGGGAGGTTCCCTATAAATATGCAAGAGCTATATACTATATATATAAGCAAAAAATAACACTCAGGGGTAGAATAAACCATCCATCTCTCTTTTTTTAGAGATGATGTTCACAAATAGGGGAGAAAATCTTGGTGAAGACACTGAAGGCACTTCTCTTTTTTTAGAAGTGATCTTTTCAAGAAACAGTAGGAGTTCTTTCAAGTAGTGACAAGTAGCTAGTAACAGGGAGCATAGTAACTAACAGACTAAGATGTAACACAAAGTCTCCAACTCAACTACTCAATAGTGAGATATGAAGGACAATGAGGGCACAAAGTTATCCCAAGGTCCTTTACACAGAAAAAAAATACGAAGGATAATGAGGGCACAAAGTCGTCCCAAGATCCTTTACATAGGAATAGAAAGAAAACACATTAAAGGCAATTGTGGGGGCACAAAGTCTCTCCATAGTTGGCTTCAAGACACCTTCTTGATTACTTTCACTAATTATACTTATTTAATTAAATGGATAAAAAATGTATTAAGGAAATAGACATAAGATCAATTTCCCCAACAACCAAGCTATTTCAGCACAAAGTCTGAAAAATCACTTGTTTTTTTATTCAAATAATGAAATATGATCAACAATCTGAGCTCAAAGTCTTAGTAATGCCTTTAAATTTGGGTAGAGTTTTGTTTTTGATAACAGAGAGAGATCTCTTAAAATAATAAGAGAGATTCCAATATATAGTGCTCCAAGAAAGACTTGGGTGCTTTGTTTCACAAAAATGGCTTGCGATGCATTCAATGCCTTTAATGCATTTTAAATTTTGTTTATGGGTTATGCTAGAATCGAGCATTAGTTTTTAATATGGGCTGCTTGATATGTTTCCTTATGTGTGCATAGCTATTTGCTCTACTCAATGCAAAAAAATAGGCCACACCATTGAATATTTGTGTTCTTCGATGTCTACCTGGTGGACTACTTTACCTTCTAGAAACATATCCCATGCATGGATATTTCTGATCTTTGTCCATTGTTTCCCCTTTCCTTGTTGTATCTCATCCTTATCTATATGATTTGAGCCCTCAGGCTATCTCTTTGGCCGGTTGCTAAATTTGTTCACAAGGTTTGTGCTTAAGCCTGCAAGGATCAATAATTATTTCATTGCCGTAATTTTGACATCTTCAAGTCTATCATCATTTGAAAGTGAACAGTTAGTTGGTTGCCATGAATTTGATAGCTATGGGCCTGTCATCCTTCTTAACAATTCCTTCGTGTCTTTCCCACTTCTTCTAGCTGCTTTTTGCTAATCTCAACAAATGACACATGGCTCCTTCCACTGTGAAATAGGTGAGGACACTTGGCAACATACACTTAACTTATAGAAGCTCTAGATGTCTTTTGAGAGTCCCATAGAAGATGACACATGGTGGCTTCTGTTGAGCAATAGAAACAATATGGAAATATTAGGACTCATTTGGACTTCACACAGATGATGACACATGGCGCGCTCTGTTGAGTTTAGTAACTCACTCGGGGCCCACCACAGTCCTTACAAAACAAAGAAGCAAAAGGAAGAAATTGTGGCTGTTGACACTTGGTACCCTCTATGGGACTCTAAGAGAATTATTTTGAAATAATCCTTAAGACTTATTAGAAACCTGAGACATGAATGTAGACACTTGTCATGCTCTGCTGAGCTAGAATAGGACACATGGCATGTTACACTGCTTTAAAACTTATTAGAAATTGAGTCCCAGCAGATTACACTTGGTAGCTTCCACTACACTTTAGCAACTTACCCAGGGCCCACCATGGTTCTTACTCAAAAAAGGAACTTGCAGAATTTGACACTTGTTGGCTTCTGTTGAGCTTTTCAAGGGACACATGGCAACTTCTGTAGTTTTGAGAAAAGCACATAGAAACCTTACGCATTTTCCACTTGGCAGCATCCACGAGACTTAGAGCTTATTGAAATAAGCTATGAAGCTTATAGAAACTTGAAGCATGGATGCAGACACTTGTCGTGATCCGCTAAGCCATAATGAGAAATAAGGAAGAAACTATGGATATTAACACTTGGTGGCCTTTACTGAGCTTTGCAGATGATAGGTGGCACATTCCACTACTTTTTTGAAAGAAATTATAATGTGTCTTGGTAGGTGACATGTGGTAGATTCCACTCTTTTGTCTTTTTATTTTGGGCACTCCTTTGAACTGCTGAACCGTGAAGCATTTAAACTTGATAAACTTCGACAAAGCGCTTGACTCTTTGAAGCTTGCCGACGAACCCTTTGGTTGAACCTTGGCACTGAACCAATCTTGAAAATGACTAAGTGTTAGAAACTTGTTCTTTTGATTGAACTTGCCTGTAGAAGCCTTTGAACCTATTGAACCTGTTGATTTCAAGCATTTCAAGTCCATAAAAATATATCTGTAGAGTTTGTAGATTCAAGCCTATAAAGTCCATAAAAATGAGTCTGTAGAACTGACAGAGTCCATAAAAATGAGTCTATAGATTCAAGCCTATAGATTCCATATATTCAAGCCTACAGAGTTTGTAGAACTAGAAAAATCTTGAAAAATGGAGAATTTGAATGCCCAAAACAATTTTTGAGAAGGGGAGAGAGGATTTTGGTTTGTTGGACTAAAATAGTTCAAATGTTGTCCCAAAAATGAGTGATATTTTTGGGGGTCAATAGGTAGCATGACTCCATAGACAAAAGGCATACTTAAAGACACTGGAGATTCTAGTTTCTACTCCCCTCAGTTGTTCCAGGTTTTCAATAGAAAGAAGTTCCCCAACTGGAGCCAACTGTTGTTCCAAAAATTTGTCACTCATTTTGGGACAACATATGAACTATTTTGGTTCAACAAGCCAAAATCATTTCTTCCTTTCTTAAAAATTGTTCTGAGCATGTAAATTCTTCACTATTCAAGCTTTTTCTTATTTCTACGGACTCTACAGGCTTATTTCTACAGACTTTGTAGGCTTATTTCTACAGACTCTGCAGGCTTGAAACTACAGACTCATTTCTAAAGACTCTTTCAAAGCTTGAGAGACTTAGAGAAAACTACAAACTCAACAAGTTAGTTTCTTATTTATACGGACTCATCTCTACAGACTCTACAGGCTTGAAACTAGCAGATTCAATAGGTTCAATGGCTTCAACTGGTGAATTCTCACAAAGGAATAAATTCCCAACACTTAGGCAATTTCAGGATTGGTTCAATGCCTTGGTTCAATCAAAAATATTCATCAGCAAGCTTCAAAGGAAGGATTGAACCATTGAAACCCACTTCCAAAAGGTTCAAAGGTTCAATGGGTTCAAAGGTTCAATGACATTGGCAAGCTTAAAGAGTTAAGCATTTAACGAGTTCAATAAGTTCGGTGAACTTAAAGAAAAGAAGGCTTTGAAGAGTGAAGGTTAAACTGTTGAACCATTAAAGCTTGAACCAAAATGGTTCAATGAGTTAAAAGGTTCAATGAGTTTAACAAGATCAAAAAACTTGAATGAAAGAAGACTTCGAAGAATAAAGATTGAACCATTGAACTGTTGAACCTTGAACCAAAAGAGTTCAAAGTTCAAAGGTTCAATGAGTTCAACATAAGAGAAAAGGATCCAAAATTTTTGAAGGACCAAAGGATTCTAAGAAAGAGAATGAACTGTTGAACTTTGAACCAAAATGGTTCAAAGTTCAAAGGTTCAAAGGTTCAAGGAATTTCAAAGTTAGAAATGAAGCTTCGAGCAAAGGAAGGAAGCGAAAGATTCCAGAGATAAGTTCGAAGAGATGGTTTAACTGATGAACCAAAGAAGCAATTAAACCAAGGAAGTGATTGAACCAAGGAGTGACATCACCATGGATTTCAATTCAAGGTAATAAAATGCCCATTTATTTTCAAATGTGGCGAAGACTTGAGAACAAAACTCAGTGAATAGCTGAAGAAAGAGCCAAAAGAGCTAGTAGAAAGGGAAGAGATGCTTGAGAACTCAGATCATGAGAAAAGGACAAAATACAAAAATACATGGCAAGGAAAGAGGGAAAGACCAAAAATATCTATGCAAAAGTTATTCCAGGAGGTGAAACAATCCACCAGGTGGACATCAGAGAGTGCAAGCACTCAAAGACACAGCCTATTTTTATCCATCAAGTAAAGGCAAAATGGATAGCTGTGCAGACATCAGGAAAAGGACCAGACAAATCATGCTAAGGAGGAGACATATAAGATGAATGGGCATGCCATAGTTAAGGCAAATGCACTCTTCCCAGCATGGCCCCCTAGTCTAAACTAAAAATGCATTCAAAGCATTGAATGCAGTGTGGGCCATCCCATAGGAAAAAGTGCCAAGCCTTTCTTGGTTGTCATATATTCTAATCTCTCTCATTGTTTTAAAGGATATCTTTTTAAATATAGAAGAAAAACTCTACCCAAATGGAAAGGTGATTAGTGAGACTTTGAGCTCAGATTGTTGATCATTTTACTTTATCTGAATGAGAAAGCAAGTTACTTTTAGACTTTGTGTTGCGATGTCTTGTGTTATCTTAGGAAATAGTTTTTATGTCTATTTCTTAGGAGCATTCTTATTTATTTAATTTGACAAGTATAACTAGTGGAAATAATCAGGAAGATGTCTTGAAGCTAGTTACTTTTAGACTTTGTGTTGTCATAGTTGTCTTTAGTGTGTTTTTAGTTTATATTCCTGTGTAAAGGGTCTGGGGATGACTTTGTGCCCCCATTACCCTTCGTATTTCACTCTTGGGTAGTCGAGGTGGAGACTTTGTGCTACATCTCAGTCTACTAGTTACCACACCCCCTGTTACTAGTTATTTATTACCTACTAGATAGAACTCTAGTTATTTGTTGCAAGACCACTTCTAAAAAAAGAGAAGTGTCTTCAGTGTTTCCAGCCTAGATTTCTCCTTTATTTGTGAGCATCATATCTGAAAGAAGAGAGATGGATGGTGTTGTCCTACCCTTGAGTGTTATTTTTTGCATATATATATATATATATATATATATATATATATATATAGTATATAGCTCAATATATTTATAGGAAACCTCCCCTTGATGAGAGGAGAGATTTGTCCACCTCTGATGTAGTAAACTTGCACATTTGGTTGACCAATCTCTCTTGCTATGGTTGAAGAGACCTATTTTTCTCATCAGTTAGTTGTTGACAAAATATTCACGTCAATAGTTTTTTGGTGACTCCGCTAGGGAACGATGAGCATTTCTAGTCTTTTTCTAGTGTATTCAAATTGAAGAATTTCATATTATTGGGGAATGATGTGAAGTAGGAAAGAATACTACCAGCTTCATGCCAACAGTTTTTGGTGACTCTACTGGGGATCGAATGAGCAATTTCAATTCTTTTCCATATCTATTTCTCCATTGGGGACAACAATTTTGTGAAATTTGAAGCCTCAAGCTTTAGATTGAAGCATCACCTATGTCTTATCCATTATCATTATAGCCTTATCTATTTCCATTATATACTTTGAGCTACAAACTTGAGATGTTAGAGATTGAGCGTTTCATTTCAAAAGTCAATTTTTTGCCAAATCCACGCCAATAATTTTTGGTGACTCCGCTAGGGAAGAATGCACAGTTTGAAGCCTCAAGCTTCAAGCTAAAGCAGGGCTAATTCTTTTCCATTTTTATTTTACACTTTGGTAGTTCCATATTATATGAGAAGCTAGAGAGCCCAAGGTGTTGTTGACCCTATTTTTGAGTTGGTGCAATAGGGCAATTTTGATTTTTTTCCTCCATAACTTCAAGTTCAACAAACTAGGAGTCTTCCTCCTACCAATATTAGGTCACCAATACAAGGCAGAGCTTATTTTTTTGCTATTAGCAGAGCTTTGCCTATACGTACTCCACCTAGATTTGTTATTCCTCCTTTCCATAGTAATTTAATGGTGGCTCAAGGCCCCTGGGGTAACTCTTTTGGTCCACTCAGTTTAACTCCACCTCTACATGAACTACCTCGTAGTTCTAGGAAGAATTTCCCCAAGTTTTTTGGTGATGGGAGAGTTCATCCTGATAAACTTATTGTAGCCTTCAACATAGCCTATGGTGTGATAGGTGTGGAGTATGAGGACATAGCAGACAGGTTGTTTGTAGAAACATTGCAAGGAGCTCTTGCACACTAGTTCTATCATCTACAGGCCCAGATTGTGATTGACTGGAACACCCTCAAAGCCAAATTCAAAGCTAGGTTCAAGCATATAGAAGATGTGCATGCCCTGTTGGCCCAAATAACATAGATGAAGGAGCCTCATGAACCTATGAGGGACTTCATAGCCAAGTTTGACAAGCTAAGGAATAGGATTCCTACCATTGCCCAACCAACAGCTGAGAACCTTAAATTTTTTTTCATCAATTTGAAGCTACCTAAAGTGAGTTTCCTATTGAGACATGCTGGCCACATAGACCTTGCTGCTACTCAAGATTTGGCCACTAAGGTGGAAGATGATCTCATCTTGGTGGGAAAGATAAGCAAAGATTCTAATAGAGGTAAATCTTCTTCATCCTCTGAATATCCATCTACAAACACCACTGATTGACTGAGTTGTTAGCTCTAAAAAAGTAAATAGCACAAGGGATGTCTGGCCCTCCTTCATACCGAGATATACCAAGGAGGACATTTCCCAACCAGTCATACCAAGGTAATGCTACCAAAAATCAAGGGTAACCAAATCACCTTCCTCCCCCACAAGGGAAACTTGCTATTGAGGTAGCTCCAGCCAACTCAGCTATTAGATATCTTGAAATTGAATCAAATTTCTCTTTCTAACCTGAGTTGAACCTAGATAATGAAGCAAATCATTTTGCAATAGACCAAGAAGAATCAGCTGGCAACTCCAACATTGGTTTCTTGAATTACCAGGATGAACCTAGAAGTAAAGTTGAAGCATTTGATGGATCATATGCTATATTCACCTAGTCCCAGAACCAGTCATCCCAATAAGCTAATAAGGGAAAATTAGGGGAGCGATCTCAACCAGTAATTTCAATTGCTAAATGGGGAACTACTCTGCCTTTTCAATCAAAGGACCCGATAATCACTAAAAAAGTAAGTACCCCAAATGTTCTTGCACCTTCTACTTCAAATTTGTAGATCAGTGCTACACTCCAAAAAACTAGAAAGATGAACTTCCTTCCCCTATTCTTAATTTATTTCAGACATTTGACATAATTGACCATGTCAAGAAAACCAAAATTTAAATGTCTGAATTTGAATTCCTACAATCTAACCCTGAACAGTTGGATAGATTAGTGGAATGTGTAAATAATAAAACCATCCCTACAAGACAAGAGGTTAAAAGGGTAACTCATGATCCCCCAAGGAACATGTCCACCCCAAACAACCTTGTCATTACTCCTACTGCTCCCAGGAGGACTGAACCATTTTATGTCTCCCTGCTAATAAATGGACACCAGCTGAACAATTGCATCATTGATTTCAAAGTTTCAAACAATGTCATGCCTACTAAAGTGGCTGAATTCCTTAGTCTTACACTGACCAAGACATTTGGGAGATGTTTCTCCATGGAGAAAAACAAGTGCCACTGTTGAGACAAATCAAGGATGCCCAATTTGCATTTGCATCATTCTCAGACAAGAGAATCAAGATGACAGTCCTGGTGGCCGACGTTCCAACCTCATACAACATTTTATTGGGAAATTTTTTTTGTAAGGATGTGGGTGGTGAATTAATCATGGACCTATCTGAAGTGAGGATCCTTGTTAAAGGCATCATGTAGAGGCTTCTCCCTGAAAAGGAGGCAAAATATGTTGTCACTCAAATATCAGCACCTAAATCCCAAATTATATTTGAGTATTTAGATAGGGGTAATTAGTTTTTGTCTACTGAAGACGTTCCTATTATAGTAGATGAAATTCCTATAGCTGGCGATCCAAAAATTTATTCAAATAAGACATCATAAGAACTGGTATGGCACAATATAGATGAAAAAGGATCTTCCCTCTCTAATGAAGAAAAATCTGATAGAAGATCAGTTTCTAATGATGTTTGGATCATGGAATTTGATGGTAGTAATTCTTATACTAGTGTTGGAGTCAGGATTGTTCTAATATCTCCTCAAGGAGATATTTTTCCTTCTTCATACAAGTTGCAGTTCAGCAACACCAACAACACTGTTGAGTATGAATCTCTGTTACTTGAGTTGAAGGCTGCTTAAGATAGAGTTGTTAAACTCCTTCATGCTAAAGGAGATGTTGAGTTGATAGTTTTTTAGGTGAGGAACCTGTGTCAAACCAAGAACAAGAGATTGTGACATTACCGCAATCTAGTATGGGATCAAATTAAAAGTTTTGAAGCTTTCAATATTTTTGTAGTGCCCAGAGGGCCTCATAATTGTGCAAATTCATTATCTGTCTCTGCAACCCTCATGGTTCCTCACAAAGACTTTGAAGAGTAGAAGTACACTATCAAGCTAGTCTCTCAACCAAGTGTGCCTGACAGTGCCAATCATTGGTATGTATCTGATGGGGAAAATCAAATCATGTGCTTCACTGGACTAGAAGATCAACAAATTATGGTAATGGACCATACTATTGTATGTCAAAGTCAGGAAAATAAACTCTTCTACAAAAGAGAAAGGATTTATGGTTTTTAGATTAGAGACCACGTCTTGCCATGGGGGAAGAAGAGAGATGTAATGACCTTGCTCAAATCCGATTGAAAACTTTGGATTTTTGGCCTTGGAAATTTTATCAAACACTTCACATACAAGGGTCATATGACTGGTATAACATTTTTATTTGCTTTAATGGCTCTTTCCTTCACTTATCATCAATAAGAATGCTTGCAAGGAGACTCTAGATTGTCTAATCAATGACCTAACATGAATGTGCAACTAATTCTGGCAATCTTCAATGGATATATATGATTTAAGCATGAAAAATGAACACCTACAGCCAACTAGCATTTTTACAAATAGTTGGTGTGCAAACTAACTCGCTGATAATAAATGTTATTGAATTCCTCAAATGACACCAGTAACTATTATCTCTTTACTTGCAATGAAATTTCTAATACAATGCTCATAAAATATGGCCAAGACTCTTGGCATTTACCTGGATTACAAAATATGATAATGTACCTATAGTTGGAACTTATAACACCAAAAATACAATGCTAACAATTTCAAAATGAACCTGATTGGAGACACCTTGCTGTCCCAAATAAAAAGCAATAAAATTTCTAATAGTTGGAAACCATATGCACATGGATTTCTAAGAAGTCACCCCTATCTCAGATTTTGAGAAAATAAATAATTCTGGCAGCTTCCAAGTTCCCAGAAATGCCTGACGCCTTCAGCCGAACCCCTGGAATGCTGCGTCCTACTTACCAAATGAAATTGCTGCTGGAATGACTCTAGAAAATAGGGAAAAGTGTCAAATTGCGCCTTAGAGTGGATGTCAAAAATTTTAGTTTTTCTCCTGGTTAATTAATTGACTCCTCCAAAGATTTTTCCAATGCTTAAGAGTCTCTGATATCAAGATCTCAAAATTGGCCTTAAGCCACAAATTCTACCCAAATAAAGTGACTGGAATATCACTTCCAACTACAATAATTTAGGTGATATTGCACACCCTCAAAATCACTATCAATGGGAGTTTTCGTTCCCAATGACAATCCGATTATTTGTAGACCACTCGGCTCCACAAATACTCAAGAAATTCACCAACACAACAATTCAACAAATCTGGATGCCCAAATGGTGAGACCTCAAGGTCTATTTAAGCTTTCTTTCAAGAGGTTGTCCTTAATAAAATAATATTTTAAAATATTAAATTATAAAATAAGATTTTTCCGTAATTAGAAATAATAATGAAATTTAGTGAAAAACCTTATTCCAATCGAAACTGAGCTAGGTAATCACCAAGTGATTGCAAAAATGACTCTCTCACCATGCCTCATTAGCCTACGAGAGCCAAGGATATGCTAAACCCTCTATGAACTGATGTTCGATAAAATGGGGACATTACAGTCCGCCCTCCTTGAAATTGCTTGTCCCCAAGCAATCTCAGCTACCAAGAAAATTATACTCCACCTAGATCCCAAATGACTCTGTAAAGTGCCTAAAAAAATATTGAATCATGCTAAACACTGTGGTGAACCACTATTATGATGAAAAGCATTACCTCCAAAGTCACGACCACCTATCTCTCATGCACTGATCTTAGATATCCCTTCAACTTTTGTTCTGCAACTTTCTTTACTTTTTCTCTTCCAAAGACAAAAAGCCTTGGGGCAACAGTTGTAGAAGCTTCAGATTTTGCATCAATTAGAAGCAACTTAATTGCATCATGCACCTTGTTTTTGAGGAAAAGGGAAACTGTATCATGTACATGGTACATCTCATGTGTCTCTATTTTTGTTAGCAACGAACCTTTTGTCAACAAAGAACCTTCTATAAGTTTGCTTGCCACAAGAAGAAAGTTGCTATCCTGTCTTGGAGTAGACCATACAGGTTCAGCCCATGTAAGTGCTGCAAATGTAATAAAAAGATTTCTAGAATAAGGAGGCATAGCTTTCAAACTAAATTCAAATGAGCCATATATAGTAGCAGCATTTTCAGCGTCTCTTTATTCAAATATGGGACCGGAATAGGGGCATATGTGGCAAATATTTGAAGGTTGCTTATAGCGTTTTCCCATTTCTCTATTTGAATCTCTTTTCTAAGTGCCTTTTCAATAATAGCAACTATAAGAGGATGATGACCACAAAGAGTAAGCAAGCTTTCAACCACATCCCATACTCACATAATACTTTCCCAAGGTAGCACGTTCACAAAATTTAAAAGGGACCGTGGCCCAGAGATCCATGCCACCTATACTCCCAAATTATCCAGGTGTACAACCAGTCCAGGAAAGCATTTTTGAACCAGTTCCTCAAAGACAAGTTGATCCACCTAGGATTCCACCATTTTCTCTGAATAGTAACTATCAAAATAGTCATCAATAATGCTTGTCAAAGTCTAAAATGCATTTTCTTCTGGCATCAAAAACAACAGCAGCCCAGCAAAAAAAGTCATAGCTTGGCAATATCCTACAGATGGATTATGGCATGCATACACTGTGAGCAGTCGTGTTAGAGTATTTTGATCATCTTCGTCTAATGCTGGATGACCTGGAAATGTTCGAGGCAAATCTTTCTCAGTCTTTTTGTTCTCATCCAGTTCAACACTAGAGAACTGTCAAATATTATTTTTGATATGAAGGACCTTGATGCACCTTCCATAAATAACTATATGTTGCAATTTCAATATTTTTCCTGACAAAGGTCTGACAGCAGCAATTCGAAGGTGGACAGAATGCGTAGCTGTAGATGTTAATTTTACTGATGTTGAGCCAAAACCATTTACAACAAAGTAAACATCCACAAAACTATTTAAGAGAAGAATCAAGTGCTGTGAATATTTTATATTTCCCTTTACTGCTACTGTCACAGATGTATTGCGTTTACCTGCATTGCATAGTGATATAAGCTTGGGAAGTTGTTTGGTTTGTCTGTATGGAGTGAATATAACCAGCTTGGCACCCACCTCCCACTTGATGATATGTTCAATCCTTAACTCCTGGATGTCAGGTTGGTACTCTATTTGTTACTTTTCCCCTGGTGTAGGCATCAACACACCTTCTGCTGCCCATTCTTCCATATCTAGCCTTGCCATTCTCCTGAAAGAGATCATCCTAAAACTAGAGTCTCGTATTGCCTTAAGGACATGAGTCTTTTCATCAACCTGAAAAGACATCTCCATCTCTCTAAGATCAAGGGTGAATTTCCCAATCTCATGTAACCATCTCATGCCCAGCACCAGATCAACATCACCCATAGTTGTTCAATCGTATGGGCAAGTCTGAAATTCTCTTCTCACATTTGAGGGTATAGCCATTTGCAACCTTAACCCTTATCCCCTCAAAGTCTTCTATCTTGATGCCTCTCATATCAACCAGACGAGCATCAATGAAGTTGTGAGTTGCTCCTATATCAAGAAGAGTGATTATCTTTTGTCCAACTAAGACCCCACACATCTTAAATGAACCTTCCTGTTGGATGCTAGTGATGTGTGCATCAAGTTGCCTCATTGCTCCTTCATGGTTTTCTTCTCTCTGTTACGCTTCTGAGTCTTCAAAATCAAATTCATAATATGCCCACATTATTCTATTAGCCTTTCCCTTTGGTCTCAAAAGACATTCATGATTTACATCATAAGGCCCCTTATAATAGAAACACAACTTCTTTTTCCTCAACTCATTGAGTGTGTCATGATCCAAAGGTGGTACTGATTTGTCCTTGAGATCTAGATCGTTCTTCTTCTTAGAGAAAGATTTATTATCTTGATTCGAAGAAGATCCTTTTAATACAAACTTATTCTGTGGTGTTGACAGTTCCATACTTCTGGCCTTCTTCATAGCCTCTTGAAGAGTAGGGGGATCAAAGGCTTTTAACCATCCCCTGATAGGCTCCATTAATCCTTCAATAAATAGGACCACCAACCGTCTCTCTGAGATGTTAGGAACTATCACTAATAATTTCTAAAAATCTCCAATGTAACTCTCCAAGCTTCTAACTTGTTTGAGTTGGGCCAAATCCCTGAAGTAGGATTCTGGATCTTTTCTATCAAAACGTTCCACAAATTCTTGATAGGATGTAATCTAATTATGTTGTAATGTTACTAATCCATGATACCACCATTCGTGTGTTGCTCCTTCCAAGTGCAATGTGGCAAATTTGATGGCTTCTTCTTCTGTCATGGGTCATAGAGCCAGAAAGGTGTCCAACTTATGAATCCATGACTGTGCAGTGATTTTTCCACTACCATCAAACATGGACAATGTGAGCTTATTAGTAACTTGCTTAAGGTCTCTATTCTGATTTCGAGGCCTCCTCTCCCATTGAGAACTATAGTAGTCCATCCTTGTTTGTACAAAATGATCAAAATGCATAAGCTCTTGTGCTTCTGGTGTCAAGAGTAGCCATTCATCATGAGCATCCATATATGCATCAGTGAAGGTAGGTTCTTCAGCATCTTCAACATTATCTTCTACTGCCTGTTCTTCCCTCAAGAAAGTGGGCCATGTAGGTCTATCTTCTGTGTGGGAAGATGCTCTCAGTATTCTCCTTATACCAGCTATGATCCTTTCATCATCATTATCTTGGGGCTACCTTCTTGGTAAGTCCAACTATTGTAGAGCGTTTCCAAGCCGCTCAAGTATCCCAGTCATCTATTGTTGTCCCTCCCTTAAACTCCTAGAAGTATCAAGTACCTCTCTATCATCATCTCTTCTTCCGTTTCTATGAGTACTTCCTTCTCTTTCTTCTACCATAGGGCCACCAATCACTTTATTCCCTACTGCTAATAATGTGTCTTATCTCTATTTTCTTTCTTCTCTAGCTGTATATCTCTTGGTTCTGTCACTTTGGCGCATAAATGAAGACGATTTCTGACCCAAAGGATGGTAGGAAACCGCTCTGATACCACTGTAATGACCCTGCTCAAATCTGATTGAAAACTTTGGATTTTTGGCCTTGGAAATTTTATCAAACACTTCAGATACAAGGGTCATATGATTGGTATAACATTTTTGTTTGCTTTAATGGCTCTTTCCTTCACTTATCATCAATAAGAATGCTTGCAAGGAGACTCTAGATTGTCTAAACAATGACCTAACATGAATGTGCAACTAATGTTGGCAATCTTCAAAGCATATATATGATTTAAGCATGAAAAATGAACACCTATAGCCAACTAGCATTTTTACAAATAGTTGGTGTGAAAACTAACTCACTAATAATAAATGTTATTGAATTCCTCAAATGACACAAGCAACTATTATCTCTTTACTTGCAATGAAATTTCTAATACAATGCTCATAAAATATGGCCAAGACTCTTGGCATTTACTTGGATTACAAAATATGATAATGTACCTACAGCTGGAACTTATAACACCAAAAATACAATGCTAACAATTTCAAAATGAACCTGATTGGAGACGCCTTGCTGTCCCAAATAAAAAGCAATAAAATTTCTGATAGTTGGAAACCATATGCACATGGATTTCTAGGAAGTCACCCCTATAAGTCACCCCTGTCTCAGATTTTGAGAAAATAAATAATTTTGGCAGCTTCCAAGTTCCTAGAAATGCCTGACACCTTCAGCCGAACCCCTGGAATGTTGCGCCCTACTTACCAAATGGAAATTGCTGCTGGAATGACTCTGGCGAATAGGGAAAAGTGTCAAATTGTGCCTTAGAGTGGATGTCAGAAATTTCAGTTTTTCTCCTGGTCAATTAATTGACTCCTCTAAAGATTTTTCCAATGCTTAAGAGTCTCTGATATCAAGATCTCAAAATTGGCCTTAAGCCACAAATTCTGCCCAAATGAAGTGACTAGAATATCACTTCCAACTGCAATAATTCAGGTGATATTGCACACCCTCAAAATCACTATCAATGGGAGTTTTCATTCCCAGTGACAATCTGGTTATCTGCAAACCACTCGGCTCCACAAATACTCAAGAAATTCACCAACGCAACAATTCAACAAATCTGGATGCCCAAATGGTGAGACCTCAAGTTCTATTTAAGCTTTCCCTCAAGAGGTTGTCCTTAATAAAATAATATTTTAAACTATTAAATTATAAAATAAGATTTTTCTGTAATTAGAAATAATAATGAAATTTAGTGAAAAACCTTATTCCAATCGAAACTGAGCCAGGTAATCACCAAGTGATTGCAAAAATGACTCTCAAGCCATGCCTCATTAGCCTACGAGAGCCAAGGATATGCTAAACCCACTACAAACTAATGTTCGAGAAAATGGGGACATTACAAGAGAACCAAAAGGAGTGCACAAAAAATGTGATTCCTAGTGGAGAGTTCCATTCACCCATCACTAATTCTAGGGAGAAAATGGTTTCTTTCTAGTTTATCAGGCTAGAACGCCATTTTCATTACCTCACAGTGGGTAGCATCTAAAGCACTTCAAATTTTGAAGTATAAAATAAAATCATCTGTGCATATGTATATTTGTATAGTCTTTAGTTTTATTTTGTGCTTTTCATTTTCTTTTTTGGTGTCTTTCTTTTTTGGGTAGTGTTGGGCGAATATTTTGTCACCAGCTAATTGATGAGAAAAATAGGTCTCTTCAACCATAGCATAGGGAGATTGGTCGACCAAATGTGTAGGTTTACTACATTAAAAGGGGAAAAATCTCTCCTCTCATCATGGGGAGGTTCCCTATAAATATGCAGGAGCTATATACTATATATATAAGCAAAAAATAACACTCAGGGGTAGGATAAACCATCCATCTCTCTTTTTTTAGAGATGATGTTCAAAAATAGAGGAGAAAATCTTGGTGAATACATTGAAGGCACTTATCTTTTTTTAGAAGTGATCTTTGCAAGAAACAGTAGGAGTTCTTTCAAGTAGTGACAAGTAACTGGTAACAGGGAGTGTAGTAACCAACAGACTAAGATGTAGCACAAAGTCTCCACCTCAACTGCCCAATAGTGAGATATGAAGGGAAATGAGGGCATAAAGTCATCCCAAGGTCCTTTACACAGAAATAGAATACGAAAGATAATGAGGGCACAAAGTCATCCCAAGATCCTTTACATAGGAATAGAAAGAAAACACACTAAAGGTAATTATGGGAGCATAAAGTCTCTCCATAGTTGGCTTCAAGAAAACTTCTTGATTACTTTCACTAATTCTACTTATTTTATTAAATGGACAAAAAACATATTAAGGAAATATACATAAGAACAATTTCCCCAACAACCAAGCTATTCCAGCACAAAGTCTAAAAAATCACTTGTTTTCTTATTCAAATAATGAAATATGATCAACAATCTAAGCTCAAAGTCTTAGTAATGCCTTTTAATTTGGGTAGAGTTTTATTTTTGATAATAGAGATAGATCTCTTAAAATAATAAGAGAGAGTACAATATATAGTGCTCCAAGAAAGACTTGGGTGCTTTGTTTCACAAAAATGGCTTACGATGCATTCAATGCCTTTAATGCATTTTAAATTTTGTCCATGGGTTATGCTAGAATCGAGCATCAGTTTTTAATATGGGCTGCTTGATGCATTTTCTTATGTGTGCACAGTTATTCGCTCTACTCAATGCAAAAAAAATAGGCCATGCCATTGAATATTTGCATTCTTCAATGTCCACCAGTGGACTACTTTACCTTCTAGAAACATATCCCATGCATGGATATTTCTGATCTTTCTCCATTATTTCCCTTTTCCTTGCTATATCTTGTCCTTATTTGTATGATCTAAGCCCTCAGGATATCTCTTTAGCTGGTTGCTAAATTTGTTCACAAGATCTGTGCTTAAGCCTGTAAGGATCAATAGTTATTTTATTGCCATAAATTTGATGTCTTCAGGTCTGTCATCAATTTAAAGCCAACGGTTAGTTGGTTTCCCTAAATTTGATAGCTATGGGCCTATCATCCTTCTTAGCAATTCCTTCATGTCTTTCTCGCTTGCTCTAGCTACTTTTTATTGATCTCAATAAATGACATGTGGTGCCTTCTGTTGTGAAATAGGTGAGGACACTTGGCAGCATCCGCTTAACTTATAGAAGCTCTAGATGTCTTTTGAGAGTCCCGTAGAAGATGACATGTGGTGGCTTCTACTGAGCTTTATAAATAATATAGAAATGTTAGGACTCATTTGGACTTCACATGGATGATGACACATGGTGCGCTCCATTGAGTTTAGCAACTCACTTAGGGCCCACCATAGTCCTTACGAAACAAAGAAGTAGAAGGAAGAAATTATGGATGTTGATGCTTGGCACCCTTTGTGGGACTCTGAGAGAAGCCTTTTGAAATAAGCTTTGAGACTTATTAGAAACCTAAGACATGAATGTAGACACTTATCATGCTCTATTGAGCTAGAACAAGACACATGGCATGTTCCATTGCTTTAAAACTTATTAGAAACTGAGTCCTAGTAGATGACACTTGGCAGCTTCCACTACACTTTAGCAACTTACCCAGGGTCCACCCTGATTCTTACCCAAAATAGGAAGAAACTTGCAGAGTTTGACACTTGTCGGCTTCTGTTGAGCTTTTTAAGGGACACATGGCAACTTCTATAGTTTTGATAAAATCACATAGAAACTTTTCACATTTGCCACTTGGTAGCTTCCACGGGACTTAGAGCTTATTGAAATAAGTTATGAAGCTTATAGAAAATTGAAGCATAGATGTAGACACTTGTCGTGATCCACTGAGTCATAACAAGACATAAGGAAGAAACTATGGATATTGACACTTGGCAGCCTCTGTCGAGCTTTGCAGATGACACGTGGCACATTTCATTACTTTTTTGAAACAAATTATAACGTGTCCTGGTAGGTGACATGTGGCAGCTTCTGCTCTTTTGTCTTTTTATTTTGGGCACTCCCTTGAACCGCTAAACCATGAAGCATTTGAACTTGATAAACTTCAACAAAGCACTTGACTCTTTGAAGCTTGCCAACGAACCCTTTGGTTGAACCTTGTCACTAAAATAATCCTGAAGATGACTAAGTGTTAGAAACTTATTCTTTTGATTGAACTCACCTGTAGAAGCCTTTGAACCTGTTGAACCTACTAATTTCAAGCATTTCGAGTCCATATTCAAGACTATAGAGTTTGTAAAAATGAGTCCATAGAACTGGTGGAGTCTATAGAAATGAGTCCATAGAACTAGAAAAAGCTTGAAAAATGGAGAATTTGAATGCCCAGAACAATTTTTGAGAAGGGGAGAGAGGATTTTGGTTTGTTGGACCAAAATAGTTCAAATGTTGTCCCAAAAATGTGTGATATTTTTGGGGGAAAATAGTTAGCATGACTCCATAGCCCAATGGCATACTAAAAGGCACTGGAGATTCTAGTTTCTACTCCCCTCAGCTGTTTTAAGTTTTCAACAAAAGGAAGTTCCCCAATTGGAGCCAGCTGTTGTTCCCAAAATTTGTCACTCATTTTGGGACAACATATGAACTATTTTGGTTCAACAGGCCAAAATTCTTTCTTCCCTTCTTAAAAATTGTTCTGAGCATGCAAATTCTTCACTATTCAAGCATTTTTGTATTTTTATGGACTCTACAGGCTTATTTCTACAGACTCTTTACGCTTGAAACTACATACTCATTTCTATAGACTCTTTCAAAGCTTGAGAGACTTAGAGAAAACTATAGACTCTGCAAGTTGGTTTCTTATTTGTACGAACTCATCTCTATAGACTCTACAAGTTGGTTTCTTATTTGTACGAACTCATCTCTACATACTCTATAGGCTTGAAACTAGCAGATTCAATAGGTTCAATAGCTTCAACTAGTGAATTCTCACAAAGGAATAAATTCCCAACACTTAGCCAATTTCAGGATTGGTTCAATAAAAAATGTTCATCAGCAAGCTTCAAAGGAAGGATTGAAGCATTGAAGCATTGAACCCCACTTCCAAAAGGTTCAATGGGTTTAAAGGTCAACGACATCAGCAAGCTTAAAGAGTTAAGCATTCAACGAGTTCAATAAGTTCAGTGGACTTAAAGAAAAGAAGGCTTTGAAGAGTGAAGGTTGAACTGTTGAACCGTTGAACCTTGAACCAAAATAGTTCAACGAGTTCAAAGGTTCAATGAGTTCAATAAGATCAAAAAACCTGAATGAAAGAAGACTTCAAAGAATAAAGAATGAACCATTAAACCGTTGAACCTTGAACCAAAAGAGTTCAAAGTTTAAAGGTTCAATGAGTTCAACAAAAGAGAAAAGGATCTAGAAACTTCGAAGGACCAAAGGATTCTAAGAAAGAGAATGAACCGTTGAACTTTGAACCAAAATGTTTCAAAGTTCAAAGGTTCAAGGAATTTCAAAGCTAGAAAGGAAGCTTTGAGCAAAGGAAGGAAGTGAAAGATTCCAGAGATAAGTTCAAAGAGATGGTTTAACTGATGAACCAAAGAAGTGATTAAACCAAGGAAGAGATTGAACCAAAGAAGTGATTGAACCAAGGAAGTGATTGAACCAAATAAGTGATTGAACAAAAGAAGTGATTGAACCAAGGAAGTGATTGAACTAAGGAGTGATGTCCCCACAGATGTCAAATTCAAGGTAATAAAATGCCCATTTATTTTCAAATGTGGCACGGACCTGAGAACAAAACTCAGTGAATAGATGAAGAAACCGCTGAAAGAGCCAGTAGAAAGGGAAGAGATAACCCGAGAGCTTAGATCATGAGCAAAGGAAAAATACAAAAATACATGGCAAGGAAAGAGGGAAAGACCAAAAATATCGATGTAGAAGTTATTCCAGTAGGTGAAATAGTCCACCAGGTGGACATCAGAGAGCACGAGCACTCAAAGACATGGCCTATTTTTCTCCATCGAGAAAAGGCAAAATGGATAGCTGTGCAGATGTCAGGAAAAGGACTAAACAACTCATGCTAAGGAGGAGACATATAAGATGAATGGGCATGCCATAGTTAAGGCAATGCATTATTCCTAGCATGGCCCCCTAGATTGAACTGAAAAAGCATTCAAGGCATTGAATGCAGTGTGGGTCATCCCATAAGAAAAAGTGCCAAGCCTTTCTTGGCTGCCATATATTGTAATCTCTCTCATTTTTTTAAGGGATATATTTTTGAATATAGAAGCAAAACCCTACCCAAATTGAAAGGCGATTACTAAGACTTTGAGCTCAGATTATTGATCATATTACTTTATTTGAATGAGAAAGCAAGTTACTTTCAGACTTTGTGCTGTGATAGCTTGTGTTATCTTAGTAAATTGTTTTTATGTCTATTTCTTAGGAGCATTCTTATTTATTTAATTTGACAAGCAGAACTAGTGGAAATAATCAAGAAGATGTCCTGAAGCTAGTTACTTTCAGACTTTGTGCTGTCATAGTTGTCTTCAGTGTGTTTTTAGTTTCTATTCCTATGTAAAGGGTCTTGGGATGACTTTATGCCCCCATTATCCTTCATATTTCACTCTTGGGAAGTTGAGGTGGAGGCTTTGTGCTACATCTTAGTTTGCTGGTTACCATTCCCCCTGTTACCAGTTATTTGTTATCTACCAGATAGAACTCCAACTATTTGCTACAAGATCACTTCTAAAAAAAGAGAAGTGCCTTTAGTGTTTCCAGCCTAGATTTCTCCTTTATTTGTGAGCATCATATCTAAAAGAAGAGAGATGGATGGTGTTGTCTAACCCTGAGTGTTCTTTTATGCACACACACACACACACACACACACACACACACACACGCACACACGCACACACGCACACACGCACACACGCACACACACACACACACACACACACACACACACACACACACACACACACACACACACACACAGAGCTCCGTATATTTATAGGGAACCTCCCCTTGATGAGAGGAGAGATTTGTCCACCTTTGATGTAGTAAACTTGCACATTTGGCCGAACAATCTCTCTTGTTGTGGTTGAAGAGACCTATTTTTCTCATTAGTTAGTTGTTGACAAATTATTCACCCAACATGTGCTACATGTGGAGTTGGTGCTTCACAAAATTGTGATCTTTTGACTTATATGACTATATTCCATTTATAAGGATCAATGGGTTGTCTTCCCCTTCAAGGTTTTTCCTACTCATTTGTGTGTTTTCTTATGTTATGCTCATGTGAATGACTCTTTAGGCATTGTTATATCTTTGCATTGATTTTATGGTTCAAGGAATGTTAAAGTACATTTGAAATAAATTTTTAAGAGACTACTTCACCCCCCCCCTCTTAGTCATTATATTTATAATAGGATTCACATGTGGGATCCAACCCACCACTATAAGTCATTCTTCTCCACCAAGATGCTTTATCATGCATATTCTCTTCCCATGTGAGCTATATCCTAACAAATTCCATCCACCTCCACAAAAATACCACTTGGATTTCTTCACAACTTATCAAACCATTTGTTAGATCATGTTCCACATCACAAACCATAACCACTTGAATCTCCTCACTCATGGATACAACAATATTCATCTCACTCTCCTCATGTGCACATACTTTCACATCAACTATATCCAAAATTTCTCTTAAGTAAACTTGAAACTCATCTTCAATTTCAGCATGCTCCTCTTGCTCTTCACTCTCACTATGAGCTATCTATTTTATTATTTTTCAGAATAATGGAGTTTTATCCTTAATTAAATAAATATTTTTGAGTAGGATAAAATAGTAAATAATGTGTAATAATTAGGCTACTAATTTGTGTAAATAGATTGTATTTTTACCATTTATAAAAATAGTAATAATAAAAAAGAAAATCAAATTTAGCTAAAAATTGACTGAGACAGATGTTGCAAGGTTTATAAATTTATGTGCAGGGTTGGGAAACTATCACAAATAAGATCTTATAGTTCATTTTTGGATTGGATAGGTGTTCTAAAAATGGGACACCCTATTGTTTGGTGCTATAGTCCTTTTCCAACACTATTGTTTAGGTAATCTGAGTTTTTTGGGTTCTACTCAATAGGTCTGTGTTACCCTATCAGTGAAATATCAAATCTTAAAAGTCTGTGAAAATCATTATGCATCTATTTTAATATTCAAAGGCCAAGAATATCTTTGTGCTTGAAATTTTAATGGTAACTTGGGAAAGAGAAAGAAGGGGTTAGTGTGTAAACTATACATTGGATGCACTTTACACCCTGTGTTTGGGCACACTGCCTACATACCAATACTCCAAGGAGGGATCAAGCTAATGTAGTTCTCCCATTGAATTACTTGGTGCAATTGTGTATGAAAATTCAAGTAGACACAAAATTGGGTGTACTTGAAATGACTATGGATTGGTGTAAGGGTTTGAATAAGCTTGGAATAATATTGGAAGGTTGTATGCAAAGAATAGGGAAAAGTTCTTAAATGTACTTGCTTGTATTCTTGCTTCTCTCTTTTAAATGAGTGTCAACCCTTCTAAATAGACTTTGAATGGTCTTTTATAGGGGATTCAATTATCATGGGTAAAATTAATTTTCATTAGGCTAACATGAATTAGGATAAGGATCTAGGAAAAAATGATTGTTAGAACCTATTTTGCACTTGGATAACAATGCCAAAAATAGGACACCCTAGGTTTCAATGCTCATGTCCAAATTGGGTGATGTTGTCCAAAGGGAATGAGACTTGGGGGGATGGATCTAGGCCTAAAATATCTTCCTAGATCCATGAGGATATGGATGATTGGGAATCAATGAATGAAAAGCCTAAAAGGATTGTACAAGAAAGTAGGAGGACCTATGGATTGGGTGTCATTAGACATACTCAAGTAGCCAAATTTTTCATTTTATATGACTACATTTGCCCCCCATTTATTCTAGTGATGTATCAAATCAAAATAATAGGATAAAGGAAAAAAATAGAAAGTATACCTAAACTTACCTATAAAGGTGAAGACCATGAAGCTTATGTGATGTTGAGTAATGTTAGATAGTGCATAGAGATCACATTGTGCAAGTGTGAATCTGTGAAATGAAAGAAAGAGTAGATTAATTCTTATTATATGTGATATAAAAAAATAATATACAAAATTTGAGTAGAAGAAAAAGGAAGAGAAAGGAACGAATATACCTTACCAGGTATGTGAACCAATACAAAACCTATTGTGATCCTGAGTAAGACTAAGTAATGCTAGATTATACTGAATGATGTTGTACCAAAATTTATATCAAAAATGGAGCTGAGTGATTAATTCCCTAGAAAATGGCTCAAGAATACAAAGGTTGGCCCTTTGGCTCCATCATCGCCTACTAGGTGAAGCTAATGAATCATGCATGTGTAAATTGATGTTTGGACTGTGTGTCCAATACCTCTAAATAGGTGGCTCAAGAATACAAAGGTTGACCCTTTGGATCCATCATTGCCTACTAAGTGAAGATAGATGAACATGTGTGTGATAATTGATGTCTGGACTGTGTGTCCAATCCCTTTAAATAGGTGGCTCAAGAATACAAAAGTTATCCCTTTGTCTCCATCATTTACCCATGAAGCAATACCGGTATAGAATATATATCATATGAGATGGCTTGTGGAGTCTATGGATGTTTTTAAAATCTAAAAATGTGGTGTGGATAGCAGAATGTATGCTAGAAACTAGGCCACCCTTGGCCATTCTGAAAGATGGAGATTAGGCCTATATGAAATCCACTTCAAAAATGATAGACTAAGCTTATTTGAAAGCCAACTTGGGAACTCAAGTACTCAAAAAGTTAAACTTGTATGAAATTTCAACTTGAAAAAGATGCCAACCACTTGTAGATGGAGTAAGGCACGTAACTGCTAAGAATTCTTTGGTAATAAATTAAACTTGAAAATAAAATAAGACCAATGTGCCATGTGCATTACCCCAAATCACTAGTGTTTGAAACATGGATTATAATCTAGAATTTATGTGAACTACCTAATATAATACTAGAAGTGAGATCCATCATACTACGCATGATATCCCTATATCTAGATTCCTTAAGAAAATTGTACTAAAACTACTGATTCTGACTGATTTGGATGCTAAAATTGTAGCTATGCTAAACTTTTTTCCTATTAATAGAAAACCTAGGTGTTTTTATACTTTAATAAGATCACCAAAATGAGGACACCATTGTGTTTGTTTCTACTATCCATTTTTGACATTGTTGTCTTGTGCTAAAACTAGTTGTTGATCTAGAATTGTCATTGTTTTTCTATTCTATTCTGGCTGGTTTGACCTCTAGATTTTGAACTAGGTGATCTAAATGCTATTGTTTTGAATTATAGGAGCTTTGATCTCTATGAAAAAACAATTTTTTATTTCCCCCTCTTCTGAGGGTAGGAATGATTAAACCTACAATGACTTCCCTCAGAAAAAAAGAGTCCTGCAAGTGTGTTATGTTGCATAGATACATGATATAGTAATGATATTTGACAAGATATCTCTATATATAACATTGTTTGTATTTATATATTATTATATCAATAGGGGTATGTAAAGATAGATATACAAATTTAAAATCATGTGCAATGTACTAAACTAGAACTAGAAATGTTAGTTATTAGTTGTTAGTTGTTAGTTGGAGGGATGGAGCATGATGTCCATCATGGCATCTGAGAAAGCAAGGTAAATGTATGATATGGATCATGACATTGTAAACAAAGATAATAAATCAAGAAAAAAGCATACAAATTAATAATCATACAAGGTTGGCCAAGGGGCCATGCAAATAAGAGACATGGGAAAATGTCACTCAAATTGGAAAGCAAACATACAAGGCATGTTCAAATGCCACATACACATATAATTTAAAACAAGCAAATATTGGTATGAATGTCATAGGTACATATAAGAGTACAAACAAGGGACATTGGAAAATGTCCAAATGTACACACACAAGAATAGAAGCAAAGGACATTGGTAAATTTCATAAGGTAAACATAAGAAACAAAACTAGAATTGGAAATGCAATCACATCTAGTTATGCAAAGAAAGAAAGGAAAGCATGTAAAAATTTGAAAGGTACAGTCACATCTAACTAATCAAAGCAAGAGTGAAAGTGTGCAAGAATAGGTATATGCTAGGAAGTACATTAGTGCAATATACTAGTGAGTGTCGATGTGGTAATCTGTGTAATCTAGTAAGTAATATATGTCAACGTGATAACTAAAGTTTGTGGTGTAATAATGACATAACCTGGATGGTGTAGTCATGTAGAATATGCCCCCAGTGGGAAGATGTATGTCGATGTGTATCTTGAATGTAGAAGTAAGATTTCCCCCTCAATGGGTATAATGAAGCAATCAAGGAACTAGATGTCACTGCACACACTCAAATAAGATCAAGTGAAGCATGGTAATATAGATAATTGACAAAAAATAACATAGAACAAAAAATGTAAATATAACATAGTAGTATAAATGTAAAACATGGATGATGCATACAATCTAAATGTTTTTAGTGTTTTTGAATTATTTGAATGTTTTTATATTTTGAAATTTTGTATTATTTTTTTATTTATATATAAGCTATGTACAGGAAAGACTAAGAAGAAATGATACTAACTGATGAGTCTCAAATGAGACTCTCTGTCATGGTGTCCTATATCGAACAAAGGTATCATGCATGATCATGAAGCATGATGGAAAGGCTGAGACTATGATTCTGAAAGCCTTTCCAATTGGTTGCTCTGTGGTTTGAGAAGATCGATCATTGTTCACTTTCTGTTATTCCTCTTATAGAATTCTAAGCATGTCATCTTGCATATCTAGATGTTTTGTTAGGAGTTATTGAAGTTCTCTTTTATTAGTTTCAGCAAAATTGGTATATTGGGCCATTTTGAAAGTAGGAAAACAATTTATAACATGTTTGGATGTTTTGAAATAAGTTTTAATAGGTAATGTGCTAGAAAAGGAAAGTATAGAATATAAGAAACACAAAGTCCTAAAAATAGCTAATTGGAATTTACGTAAAAAGGATACAGAGCTCCTAAACATGTAAGGAGATACCTCAAGAAGAAAAATCAGAGCTAGTACATGCATCTAGGGATTTTCAAAAATATTTGTGCAAAATACTATGAATTTTTGAGCTTTGAAGTGATTTTTTGATTTATATATGCAATCAAAAATTCAAAAAATGATTGGAAAATTATAGGAAAATTATTGAGCCCTAGTTGATGCAACTAGGGTTTTGAAATAAATATTTTTGAAATTTCTATGAATTTTTGTAATTTGAAATGATTTTAATATTCAACTAAAAATTCAAAAAATAAATGGACATTAAAGGAAAATTACTGGGACCTAGTTGATGCAACTAGGGTTTTAACAAAATATATGATAATTTTGCAATTAATTTGTAGATTTATAATTTTTAAATATAGAAAAAATCAAGAAATTATGGAAAAAAATCAAAAATAATTTACCTTAGGGTTTCTAGGGTTTTTGTGTGAAAATTCAAAATAAGTTAGGTTCACCAAATGTTTTATTATTTTTCAAAGCTTAGAAAATTGTCACAAATAGGATCTTGGAGTTCATTTCTAGACTGGATAGGAGCATCAAAAGTGGGACCTTGTTATTCAGTGCTATAGTCATTTTCCAACACTATTGTCTAGGTGATCTAAGATTTTTGGGTTCTTCTCGATAGGTCAGTATTACCTTGTTAATTAAATATTGAAGCCTAGAAGTTTATGAAACTCATTGTGCAATTTTTTTAATCTTCAAAGCCCTAGGAGTTGTTTGTGCTTGAACTTGAATGGCAACTTGGGAAAGAGAGAGAAGGGGTTAGTGTGTAAAATATATGATGGATGCACTTCACACCCCATATGTGGGCACTTTACCTACATACCAATACTCTGAGGAGGGATCAAGATAATGTAGTTCTCCCATTGAAGTTCTTGGTGCAATTGTCTATGAAAATGTAACTAGATGTGAAACTGGGTGTACTTGGAATGACTAGGGACTAGTGTCAGGGTTTGAAAAAGCTTAGAATAATATTGGAAGGTTGTATGTAGAGAATAGGGAAAAGTGATTGAATGTACTTTCTTGTATTCTTTCTTCTCTCTTGTAAATGAGTGTCAACCCTTCTAAATAGACTTTGAATGGCATTTTATGTGGGATTTAATGATCATGGGTTAAATGAATTTTCATTAGGTTGACATGAATTAGGATAAGGATCCAAAAGAAAATGACTATTAGAACTTATTTTGCACTTGGATAACAATGCCAGAAATAGGACACCTTGGGTTTCAACACTCATTTTCAAGTTGGGTGTTATTGTCTAGAGGGAATGAGACCTAAGGGGATGGATCTAGGCCTAAAAGAGCTACTTAGGTCTATGAGGGTTAAGTTTAAAAGGTTTTTGATGACTAGGAATTAGTGAAAGAAAAGCCTAAAAGGATTGTGCAATAAATTAGGAGGACCTATGGATTGGGTGTCATTAGCCATACTCAAGTAACCAAGTTTCACATTTTATATGACTACACTATAAAAAGCTCCATATAAACCATGCTCAATGCTTCCCTATCTTCATTGTTCTTCCTATTTTTTTATTCTTCATTCTAAAATATTCAATGCTATAATCTTCCTCTACTTTCAAATCTTCATGGCTTTAATATTCTTCCTCTATCAACTCCTCATGGCTATAATATTCACTCCCATGCAATTTTTTAAGGCTACCTTCTTCATTCACATCATTTTTTTCACTCATGGAAACATATACCAACTCATGGGCCTTCAAAATTTCTTCCCTATCTTCAAATAATGGGTCACCTTCATCAGCTTCAACAAAAATCAGCTTTCCTTCCTTCTCCAACTTCTCTTCTCTCAATACTTGAAGATTTTCCATCAACTTTAGATACAAATTTTAGTGCAAAAATTCACCCATCAACTTGGAACCATATTTTCCCATTCGCACACCTTATTATTTCCTCTTTTTTGTCTCCACACTTGATAATCCTTCCAACATATGGCTAGAACTCCACACATCCTCTTGCTTACAACTTTCACCCTCATGGGGCCTTCAACATGCATTTATTTAAAATGTACCTCTAGGTTAGTTATCCATTGCACCAACCCTTCAAGATACTCTTGTCCACATAAAATAGGAGTTCCTCTATTCTTATTCTCCATTTTCATACCTAAAAAATAAATACACATTCACATTTTCAACTCAAACTCTCATCTCCACAATAATCTTACTTGCTCTGATACCCCTCGATGGGGCATCCAACCACATGATGGATTCAAAAATCCATATCCCTCTTAAATTATCAAAAATCACATAAACATATTAATAAACTTAACTCATAAACACCACATGATTCTCATTTCATTCACAAGCCATGCCATCACTACATGCTATTACAAAAGATTACAAGCTTATCCTTCTCACAAAACTCACGATACTTGGCCTCAACATGCTAAGTAGGCTCTACAAATCTTATCTAAGCTTAATCTATTATAATTATAGCTTAACTAATGTCAATGAGTTCAATCCTTTATATAGATAATTACAAACAAGAGAGAAAAACCATAAGGGAGGCCCACAAATTCATCCCCCTCCACTTGGTTGAAGGTAAATACATAAGACTAAGATTATTCCCTAAGAAAATGTGCCAACCTTCACATGGGAGGAATTATTCATCAATAGTATAATTTTTCTCCACCATGTGCTAATGATAAAGTCTTATATGTGCTCCACTTTGTGTGGGATCCACAAGCATGTGAAATTAATATGGAATAGTGTTCATGGTCTCTTCTATGTCCATGACTTCCGATAGTGTCCCTCCTTGCATATACAAATAAAATGATGTCCTACACTTTCATGTGTAAAGAAAAAGGTGTTTCCCACTTAAAATTTTAACCCAAATGGATGATGGAAGTCAAGAACAAGTCTTCTACATGTGTTTTAGTGGAATATGGTTCCTTATGCCACTTATCCATCATAAATAGTGTTGTAGACACCTCATTATATTGAATAGGTATTACCACCTTAGAAGTGAATAGTGTCTCATGAATAGTACCCATGAATAATAACAACATGAATAGAATTTTCTCAGCACATCAATTTTGAAATCTAAAACTAATTTTTATTTGGCAATTTTTGTGCTCTTTACATAACATATGCATCTCATGATAAAACCTGGGTATAGTTATGGTACCAATGTATATAATTCTACCATAAGTATGCATGTGAATCATATAAATATGAAATTTGGCCAATTTCCAAACTATGTAATTGGGGAGAATGTTTCCATAACATGCCCCCATTATAAATCTGAAACTACAACTAGTGTAAGTATGGAGAACATGTTTCAAAAACATGGCCCCACTATATATTTGAATATGGTGAACTATGGAAAATATGGAAGCCATGACTCTATGACATAACCCCACTAATATAGACCCCATTTTGATGTGAGGGGAAGTATAAAATGGTATTCACCATACTCAAAAGGATAAGATAATGATATAATCTATTTATGAACCATGTAGTATATATAAGGAACATGTCTAGGTAGATATATCATTAAAGCACACAAAATGTGATCACATCAAGATCTAAGATGTATGATGTTAATCATGGAAATGTCTATATAGCAAAATTACAAGCTTAAAAATGTCCAAGGAGACCTCAAATAAGGTGCATATTTAAATACTACACAATCAAAGGGACATGTTTAAGGAATGACAAATTCAAATGTCAACATACGATAAACCATGACATATACAAATGTCATAATAGTCAAACATAGGCACATGGATCATATTCAATGGAGCATATTCAAATGCTTGAACAAGAAATACAATGCATTATAATAGAAATAAATTAACACACTCAAGGAAGGGAAAAAAGTAAAACATAGATAATAATCAACCCACATAACATAACATACTATCCTCTGGATAATATGTGTTAGTTAGAAAAAGTTAAGTACATAGTATATCAAGTACATTGTGAAAGATATAAACATGAATAAATGCATATGTAAGTATATAAACTCAAACATGATAGTTAAATGTGATCATAGAATAATATAACCTAGATGTATCATGATCAAAGAAGTGGATGCCCCCAATGTCCACATGACATAATTAGAGGGAAGGTCAAACATCTGAAAGTACATAGATCATGAATTTATGTATACCTATATCACAATTAAAAGGTATGAGAAACACATGCATATAAAAATAAATTATATACTATTTACCAACATGGTACCAACAACATATACAAAAGGTGTAGGAGCACTTGACACATTTTTCACCCTTTGTTTATAGCGATGCATGGCCACCTCCTCGATGTTTTTGTGTAATGGTTTTTTGGAATCTATCCATGGAGAGGGGTATCCATATCCATCATGATGTAAGAAAATATCCCAATCCCTAATAATAAAAATAATACATATATATATATATATATATATATATAATATTAAGTGTTGTATTTTAATTAATGAATCAATGTTGTCTAAATTTTAATGTCAAATGTGGGTCCTAATATATTATCCATATGATCATGGGGATCACCTATAGTGCACATGATATTAGTATGTGGATGTACCCAAGATATTATGGAATTAGTGGAGATTATTTTAATTCAATTTTATTATGTTCCAATTGTTGAATAAAATTGGTTCAAAAAATTGTATCCCAACTATTCCTATCAAATTTGAGATGTTGAAAATAAACCCCATCAATATTAGCAGTAAAATTTAGATCTTTATGCCTTCATCACTTTAAAGGATAGTTTTGTTATACATATTTTTAAGTATTATGTCTTTTATACTTGTAGGCAATGCTCATTGACTGAGGGTTCTTTGGGCTAGCTTGACACCATGTGCATAAAGATGCAATGTGTGTTTAGTAAGTACATAAAGTAACCTAGCTTATAACTTGAAAAACGTGGCTCAGGGCATGTTCCTTTAGTATTTTATACTTGTACATGTATTATACCTATATTTATATGGACATAGTTTAAAATAGGGAATCTTTGCTCACTTTAGTGGTTGATTGAATGCATTTTTAAGTTGCATTATGAGAGGTAAGAAGTTGTTAGGTTTGTGCTAGGTGAATAATGAATGAGTATATATATATATATATATATATATATATATATATATATATATAGTATTAAATAACATATGATAACCATAGGAATATGTTTCATCTATAAATTGGATGAGTTTAGAGCACTAGACATTTTTATTGGAATAGGACACTAGCATCGATGTAGGCATCTGACTAGGATGTAAGTGTTTAGAAATTTGGAAAATAAGCACATGTCTAGAACTTGTAGAGATATAAGATATTTATGTTTGTATAATTCTAAACATGATTTAAGGTATAATTTATTAGAATAATTTTGAGTCATAATAATAACATTGGTCAGAGTAAGAGGTAAGCAATTTGCACAAAGAGATAGTGTATGTGAGCCTTTCAGCAATGGGAAGGGTATATAATCTGAAGGTACATCCGTGATATTTATATATGAAGTGTACAAGACTAAGGTTAGATATATTTAAAAATAGTGTCTACATTTAACCTCCCCCTTAATCTAGAAAATAAATTTATAGTTTAAAATAAAAGAAATGCATACCTAGGTGTGTATAACACACCTTGTCTTCACATGAGTCTAACTTGAGTGATTTTTTGGTGATTGGCCTACAACCAAGAACATGTTACAGTATATAATTATTTTATATAATAAAAAATTAAAATCATTTTAAATTATTTAAATTGGAAGAGAACAAGGTTTAGGAGTATAATTGTGTATCGATGCAACTACCTTGCCTTTTGGCAATTTGATTTGAGAAGATGAAAGATTTATCATTATGAACCAATAGATTTAATATTAGGACAAAATTAAATATGTAAAGTGAATATATATAGAAATATTTAACTATATTTTCCCCCAACCTCGTATAAAATGTGAGTTTCTACCCAATAGTTGAGATTAGCTCAACCGTGCAAGCCAATCATACTTATAACTTGGTGAGTATGAGTGAACCAAATTTAACTCACACTATACATTTGGTGAGGTTGGATGATATAAAGAATTAAAACCTATAAAATTGGAAATATTGAGTGATTTAATCACCTTAAACATACCAAAAATGAACCAACTATTGAAATAGATTGGCTCAATATAGTATGTAAAAGTCTAACCTGGTGGGTAATAACAATCTATAAAAGTGTTCTAAAATATGAAACTAATTTTGATTTTTTAATTTAGGTGCCATTTTCATATCATATTAACCTCATATATATCTCATGTTGAAACCTAGGTATATTAATGGCACCAGTGTATATAATTATACCACAACTACGTATTTGAATCATATAACTGTGATTTTTATCCAATTTGAAAACTATATAAGTGGAAAGAACATGTTTCCATAATTTACCCCCATTATATATATATATATATATATATATATATATATATATATATATATATATATATATATATATATATATATATATATATATATGAAAGTAAAACTAGTGTAACTATAGAGAAAATGTTTCCAAAACATTTCCCCACTAAATATATGAACCTAGTGAAGTTTGAAAAATGTGTAATACATGCCTCTATGGCATGCCCCCACTACCATGCTCCCCTTTTGAGGTTAGGGGAAGTAGAAAATAGTAGTCACCTTATCTCAAAAGGATAAGATAAATATATAATGTGTATGAACCATGAAACATATATAAGGAACATGTATGGATATATATATAATTGAAGCACAAATAATGTGATCACATCAAGTCCTAATATGATAGTAACAATATAATATCAACAAGAAATCAATCACACACACAAGAGCACTCAAAATAAAATCAAAATACAATGGTCAAAGGACACCTCAAATAAGGGGAATTTTCAAAAGCCACACAATCAAATGGAAATTGATTAGTCATATGTACATAAAACAAGGAATTACATATTCAAATGTCAACATACAATAAACCATGACATATACAAATGTCACAATAGGTGAACATAAACATGAGGCCCAAAATCAATAGAGCATATTCAAATGATCTAATATGTAAAATAATGCATGAAAATATCAAGCAAGGAACACACTCAAGGAAGTTAAAAAATGAAAGCATGGATAATAATTAACCAACATAAACATAACATACTAGCCCATTAATCATGTGTTAGAAAAAATGTTAAGTATATAGCTTGTTAAATACACTACGAAAGATATAATCATGGATAAAGGCATTTGTGAGTATGTAAGATCAAACATGATAATGTAAAATGATCATAACATGATTGAACCTAAGTATATCATGATCATGTATAGGTAAAAGTGTTACTAGTAACTTAAGTATATCATCAAGGATATGCCTTTTTGGTGGCCTCATATCAAGATCATACCAATTGTCTATATTAGTAGGATCATAATCATTAATATAATAATTATTATAGGATAAGCTTAATCTCTTATGTTGTTATTAAACATGTGATATACTATTTGGAGTGTCTATATATGAATAAATAATAGTGCCATATTATGGTTGTGATCTTTTTGGTATGCCATTATTTGTATACTTGTGCACCTCAAATGTTAATAACTTATGAACATCCTAAGCTACATGGTTTGCCTTGATGTTATCTATATTTGGTTCTTTATTAGGTATAATCCCACCACTTTCATAATCATTTGGAATTATGTCCTCGTATTGTTAGACATTGACCAATAAAAGGAGTTCACATGGTATATTTTCTAGTGGTTTTGGAAGCATTGGTTCCTTTTGTAATTTTATATCATTTGGAATTTCTGAAACCTTTTATAATGGTACTTGAAAATAATTTTTCTCTAAACTTTTCTTTGGTAACCAAATTTTTTATTTTGGTACTTATGGTTTAAGAGAGGTATTCAATATGTGAGTGGTTTTCTTAGTTGACATATCAATGATATGATCACCACTACCTTTATGACTTTGTATTTTGCTCTTTAATGTAAAACAATAATTTGTATGATCGCTATTGGTTGAACATTTTGTTGATCAGCGTACTGATAAACAAAATAGGTCTGATCATCCAAAGTAGGAAGATTAGTCAGCCAAATATGTAGTTTTACCACATCAAAAGGGGACTAATCTCTCCTCTCATTAAGGGGAGGTTTATATATATAAACAAAAAATAATACTCAAGGGTAGGACAAACCATCCATCTCTCTTTTTTTAGAGATGATGCGTGCAAATCAAAGGATAAATCTTAGGGATAGTGACATAAAGCACTCCTCTTCTTTCATAAGTACCATTCAGCAAACCACAAGAATCTTCCTGGTAGTAATTGCAAAATGTAACCAAGGATGTAGTAACTAGCAAATTGAGATGTAACACAAAGTCTCCACCTAAATTTCCCAAGAGTGAGATACGAAGGACAATGAGGGCACAAAGTCATCCCAAGGTCCTTTACATAGAAAAAAAAAAGAAAACACACTAAAGACAATTATGGGGGCACAAAGTCTCTCCATAGTTGACTTCAGGACACCTTCCTGACTACTTTCACTAATTCTGCTTATTGAATTAAAGGAACAAAAAATATATTAAGGAAAAATACATAACAGTTTCCCCAACAACAAAGATATCACAGCACAAAGTTTGAAAAGTCACTTGCTTTCTTATTCCAATAACAAAATATGATCAACAATATAAGCTCAAAGTCTCAATAATGCCTTTCAATTTGGGCAGAGTTTTGTTTTTGATAATCAGAGAGAGATCTCCTGATAAAAATAAAAGAGAGTCCCTTATATAGCCTCTTAAATAAGGACTTGGGAATAGTAACACATCATGTTGCATTGAATTTTGTTAAGAAGACATGCTGGAATTTAGGGGCATTTACCCATTTGCTTTTCTCAAGGCAGAGAAACAGTCATGCTATTGAAAGTTTGCATCTTTCAATGTCCACCTGGTGATCTGATTCTAGAAACATATTTGATGCATAAATGTTTCTGGTCCTTCCTCATTATTCCTCCTTTTTTGGTTATTTGAATCGGGTCCTTGATTCAATTCAATGCTATATTCCTTAGTTGTTTTCTACTGGTATTTTGATAACCCTACAGAAGATGACACTTGGCAGCTTTCACTTACTTCAGTAACTTAATGAAGGTTTGCTACAATCCTTACATAACAAAAGAGATATAAAGGAAGAAACTACGGACATTGACATGTGGCAGCTTCCGTTGAGCTCTTAGCTGCCTTTGAAAAGTCTTCGAGACTTATGTTAGTTTCCTGCAGAGGATAACATGTGGTGGCTTTTGCTAAATTTGATGAGAGACACGTGGCATGTTCCGCTACTTTGAAACTGTGTCTCAATAGATGACACATGGCAGCTTCTGCTATGACTTTTTGAGGGACACGTGGTAGCATTGCAGGTTTTCTATTTCTTCAGACTTTTCCTTCAAATAAAAAGTCTAATGAAATTATTTTAGACAATTTGTCTAAAGGAATTGTCTCTTTGTCACTTTTGATGGGGGAAATTTTCTAAAGGAAATTCCTTTGCTCTTTTGGCCTTTGAATTGGTCCATTTGCTCCCTTCCTACCCTCTGCAAGGGCTGTTTGAGCTCCAAATTAGCCTTTCAAGTTTTTGCAATGGTTCACTTCAGCTTTTGAGTGTCCTCCAAAAGGGTTTTTTGTCCCTTGGAAATTTTCTTTAGTTGATTTTATGTGAATCTCAACATGTGACATGTGGCAGCATCTGTTGAACTTGTAGAAGCTTTGGACGCCTTTTGAGTGTCCTACAAAAGATGACATGTGGCAACTTCCATCACATTCTAGAAATAATATAGAAACATGAGGGACTCATTTGGATTCATGTATATGATGCCACTTGGCATGTTTCGCTTAACTTACAAAGGACACATGGTAGCTTTTTCTACTCTGAGAAACAAAGTGAAATGAGGCTCAAAAGATGACATGTGGCAGCATCCACTGGGTTCTGTTAGGCTTTTGTTTCAGTCTGTTTGTTTCCTTCCTTAGTCACTTTTGCCATGGAAATTCCCTTCACAAGGGCACTTGTGTCTTTGACACTTGGGGCACTCCTTTGAACTTGTCACTTAAACTGACGATTGAACTAACTTTGGTTCAACGGTTCAATGGTTAATTCCCTTGTTTCTATTGACTGCTTAAACCAAGATTATTTGAAACAAGCCTCATTGAGCCTATTGAACCTTGAACCCATTGAACCTTTTGAACCTGATTGAGCACATTGAACCTTTTAAACCCGTTTGAACCTTTTGAACCCGATCAAACTAGTCCTGAAAATGACTAAGTGTTAGAAACTTGTTCTTTTGATTGAACCTGCCTGTAGAAACCTTTGAACCTATTGAACCATTAATCGTTTGACTGAAAAAGCTTGAATAATTCCAATTTTGAAAGATTAGAACAATTTTTTGAAATGGGAAGAGATATTTTAGTCTTTCAAGACCAAAATAGCTTATATGTTGTCCTAAAAATGAGTGACATTTTTTGGGTACAACAACTAGCTCCAGTTGGGGAACTTCTATCAATTGTAAAAAAGAATTAAAGGGAGTAGAATCCAGAATCTCTAGTGTCTTCATGTGTACCATTGGGCTATGGAGTCATGTTACCCAAAAATGAAAGGCATCAAAATAGAAACAAACAAAACAAAATAGAATTAAAAACTATACAAATATACATATGTATAGATGAGATGATCTGATACTTCAAGAGTTGAAGTGTTTCAGATGCTGCCCACTGTGAGGCAGAGAAAAGAGTGTGCCATATTGATATTTTAGCAGAAAGCTATTTTCACCATTATGTTGATGAATTATAAATGGGCCTCTCCAAAGGGAGTCGAACTTTCCATGCATCCCTTTTGGTTCTCTCCTTTTGTCCCATAGCAGGACTTGATCCCCAATCTGGAAATCACAATTTTTGGCCTTCTGGTCAAAGAGGTTTTTTACTATACTTTGATGAGTATAAATTCGATCCACCACCATGGTTCTCTATTCATCCATCTCAGCCAGACACATGATTCTTGTTGATGGTTAAAATTGCGCTTGATCTTAATCAACAACAATGGGAAATTTCAAGCTATGGGACATTGCATCTTAAAACAACCTCCAAATTTTAGAGAAGTTGGTATCTTATTTTGTATCAAGTGTGGGGAGAAAAAGGATAGAAGATTAAATAGAAACATAAATGCAGGAAATGAAACCTAGCTATGGTGATGCACCTGAGTGTAATTCTGATCCTAACTTGAGCACAATGGGACTATATGTAGGATTCAATTGCATTTAAGAGCAGACAAGTGCATGATCAATGTAAAAGATTGAAATAATAGAAATAGAGGCTCACAATAGAGACTTCTTTTGTTGAGATATAGAAAAATTCAACCAAGGCATAGGGTTCAATCTTCTTGTAAGAATCTTCCAATCACATAAGAGGCACAAAAACACGTACAATAATGTAAACCTTCTGACTCAAGAAAATGAGACAAAAGCAAATGACATTCCTAATCACAACTCTAGAAAATCTACAGTATAGACTACTTTTGCAAATGACACAAATAATATCAACAAAGGCATTCAACTTTCTTAATTCATTCATCCACATAAAAGGCACAAAAACATGCACAATTACATCAACTTTACAACTCAAGAAAATGAGACAAAAGCAAATGATACTATTTAGTCACAAACTCTAGAAAATCTAAAACTCTAGAAAAGTCCCCCCCCTTTTTTTTTTGGCAAAGTGATCCTCTTCTTTTATAGCCTTGGATGTCTCTTTCCATCACTCCCTTTCCCACACAATTCTACTTCACCCTTAACTCACAGGGGACAAACAAACGGTGCTTTTAATGCCTTGGATGTACCCTGGCCTTATCAGGAAAGGCCATGTTGGAACAGGGCAGCTGCTCTGACTACGGTATGGCAATTCATGACTAGTACCCCCTTTCAAACCTAAATTTCCTCATTCTATCACCTGTTTAGCTACGCAACTATCCATTCTCCTCCACTTATAGGGGACAAATATATGGCCTTTTTAATGTTTGTAGTCCCTAAAAAATCTACCCAATAAACTATTCCATCTACCAGGAATAACTCCCACTGAGTTTCCCTCCATCTCACTTTACTGTAATAGATAGATGAAACACTCTATTCTATTGAAATGGAAGAGGACACTTAGTCGATTTCCTAAAATTCTCCTTATTGCTTAGAAGGCACTAGAGAATGACACTTGGTGCTTTTCGCCTAATTTATCAAAGACACGTGGCATTTTTTGCTTTCTCTATATCCTTCTCAGGAATGTTCCACCTTTGACACCTATCACAATCTAATTTTTTGATACTTAGCAGTTTTAAAACTCATCATGTTCTTTGCTCGAGCAACTTTTAAAAGGGGAATGGATGCACGTGGTGGTCTTTGCATGTTGACACTTGGCGCTTCCACAGACCTTTGAAGTAACACTCGGGACCCACCACATTCTTTATTTGGCAATGAAGCTTGAAGATGGTCTCTCAGAAGTTGACACATGGTGGCCTCCATTATTTTTGGGAAGATATGTGGCATCTTCCACTTCTCCTCCTAGGGGTATGTGGTGCCTTCCACTATTTTCAGGGATGCAGTAGAAAGGGGCTCAGAGAGTGACACTTGGCAGCCTCTGCTGCACTTCGACACTTAAACAAAATGGAACGATGCTTCTATGCCTTCTAAAAATTTACTTAACCCCTTTGTTTTTTGGGACACTCCCTTGAACTACCTGATGAACCAAAATGGTTCAATGGTTCAACGGTTTGACACTATGTGCCATCTACACGTTATCTAAGGTATTGAACCAAAAATGTTGAACCATTGCATTAAACCCAGGCATTGAACTAACTGTCTCTCAGATGCTGACACATGGTGCATTCCACCTTCCTCTAAAAAGTAGTCTAGGGCCTTCTACGACTGCCACCTAGTGCTTTCTGCTTCTTCCTGATGCTTAGCTTATTGACACTGCTTTCTCCCACCTAAGGGCTATTGATACATCTTTTTCAAGTGTGAGCTCTAATTTTAATGAATCATTCTAGTCTTGGAATACTCAATGAGTCTGAAGGGAAACAATATCTTGCAACTATTTATTCAGGCTTGTTATTTCATTATCTCTCTTATTTATTTCTTTGGCTAAACTACTATAGTTTGCCTTTTCTTTGGCCAAATCAACCTCCATCCTCTATAGTCTTCTTGATATTTTCAAATAATCTTCTGTGACTATAGAAATGGATTCTATCAATAGCTCAACTCTATCATGGGGCTTGAATAGGGACATATCAATGGCCACTGCATTCATTATATAATCCTCTGGCTACATCTGCTCGCTCATCTTGACGATGTTGGGTGACAAATGGGTCACTATCAACTACTGCTGAATAGGGTCAAATTGTGACCACAGGTGTGGGACAGCCAATGCTTTATTCTCTTTGGTTTTCTTCTTCTCCATCTGGGCTTCTCTTGCCTTCCTAGCAGCATCAGCTTGTGTCTGGAAGGTGGAAGGGGATGCAATATGTCCTCCCACAAAAGGATATCCTTGTGGTAGGCCATATTGGATAGCCAGTGGTTGGATAGGGGTCAGCTAAAGGGGCATATTTTTGGGAATAGAGGGGGGAAAATGAGGTAATGTTAGGGCTTGAGGTGTCAAGGATGGGGTGAATTGCGAAATGGGGATGGTAGAGGTGATAGGAGGTGTCATTTGGCTAGGTGGAGGCATCATGCCAACAGGGAAAGGAATAGACTGAGAGGGAGGAGGAGGAGTAATACTTACCTAAGGGGGAATTATAGTGCTCTACACTTGGCACTATGAATGCTCCTCTTCCTCCTCTAAATCAAAATGGAACTGCAACCTCTTTCTTTTCCTGGGTGTCTCTAATTCTAGCTACATTTTCTTCCCTTCCACATCTTCTATTGTAAGTGGTGCATGTGGAAAAATGGGGACTTCAATCACTTTCAATGGTGGGAAAGCTTTTGGTGGTGAGGACCCCACACTCCTTTATTATTCCACGGTGCTAAGAGGCTGGGGCCAGGTTGATGTAGTGACTATAGCTACAGCTTGCTCTAAGGCCTGTGGTTGTTGGCTTGGTCCCACTCTAGCTTCCTGTCCTGTACTGAGCATTAGAAATTGGCTTATTTCTAGGCTAGATGTAGGGGAGGGATGACACTCATCCCAGAGTTCTTACCATCTTTCATTTGAATCTATGCTTCTGAAAGTATGGGTGGTTTGAGAAATTTCTTGCCTATATTTCCAATAGGCCTCAATCTTCTTTGCATCCCAACCTTTATTTTTCAACGTCCTTCTCAAACCAGAAGTCATCCTGACTTTGGGATCATAATCCCTCTGCTTATCATAGAAGGTTTTCCATGGCCTATTTTATGGTAGGGGAAAATCTGTCAATTCAACATAGAGACCAGGAGCATCTTCTGCAAGGTTTTTCCTAGTCTCCCAAAAAGGGTAGCTTTCATGTGCAATCCTGGCCCCAATCCTATTGGTCCTTACCTAGGCAGCTATGTAATCACTTGGATCATAAACCCATTTGTCTTCAATTAACAAGAACCCTAGGAAGGCCAATTTTCTTAGCAACACAGTCTCAACATCTCTGGCTTCTAGGCTTATGCTGCCTACCATCCATGAGAGATTGTACATTTTTCTCTTCTTCTTCCCAGAGCCATACTCATTATCGACTACTGACACCTACCTAGTGACCTCCAAGAATGCTAGCCTAAGAGTTAAAATCTTTGGTAGCAACATTGGTTCCCCACAAAACCCATGAACCCTTATGATCGTGTGGTGGGACCCAAAATAAAAGTCGCACGAGATTGGACAACTGACTAGGAGGTTCGTAACACTTGGAAATAACCTGTTTATGATAGGTTCAAGGCTAAGGCAACACAAAATGGGGGTAACAAATAGTTTTCAAAAATCATACGAGTCGCTAGTTCCTGATAAAATGTGTGTCCATGCAGACATAAGAATGGTCCTTTGGGGGTCAAATCCTGGGTCATACAGGTCCAAATTCATATGTTGGGTGAATAGCTCAGGGTTCTAATATAGTATGAGATGGAAAAAATAAGAGGAATACCTGAACACCCCTTTTGATCTAAACTGGGTCAGCTATTCCACTATTGAAAAGGCGATGTGCTATGAGAATTCAAGTCGATACTCCTACATCTTGTTGATTGTCTTCAACCTAAAAAGGATGGCCATTTGTTTTGCATACACTTTTATGTCATCCTTCATGCCAAAAATGAGAGCCATCATTAACAGCGCATCCTGGTTGGCTTGTGTGAATTGGCCCCTTACTGCAGGGAGCGTGGGTACCATAGTATCACCATTGGTCATTTGTAACTCAGACCTCAAAAACCTTGTCTGAGTGTTGACATTCACCCATGTTCTTTGCATCATATCAATAATGGGGAATGTAGTGGTATTCTCATAATGTAGGGCTAGCATGTCGCTGATAGCTTATGGGGTGACCTGCACCATGAAGGGACCCATTGAATGGTGCAAGATGGTGCATGGAGCAAGTCTATGCACAATTCAATCAAATCAAGGCATGGATGCACAGCTAGGACAATGAACTGAGCCAGTTGTGAGGTCCACACCCTCATTCTGAACATCTCGTATTGCCCTGCTCGGGCTCTCTAGAGACACCTTTGGTGTGCCCCTTCTCTAAGACTCTTACTACTGGTCTTTTACAAGATTGTATCCACGATTCCATCTATGCAATCCTATACTTTTGATGGGTCACTGGCTTGACCAACTCCCAAGATTCTAGTTCTCAAATAAGTTCTCGATAGTTGTGCAAGAGCTGCAGCATATGATATACTAACAAGCAATCTATCAAGAGATCCAGACATCCCAACTCCTTGTTGTGAAGATATGCTCATGCCATCTCTAAATCTTTTATGTAATATCTGGTATGAACTTTTTGCAAGGCAAAAACATTCTCGCTAAAGCAAATTTTACTAGGCACTAACAAATCACAAGGAGCAGGATAATTTCACAAGTGCAAGAATGCTTGAAAATTTATGAACTTTAAAACTTTTTAAGAGATATTTATGGACCTATCAAGACTCAAATAGAATTAAATTTAGATGACCATTAGCAGATCCTACTCAATCTTTGAGAAACAATGAGGTGGACATGATAAGCAAGTTATGGCGCAAGGTACCTTAGAGATTTTGAAAGATTTGGGAAGCATTTAATGTGGCAAAAATTTGGAGAATTTAAAAAATTTATAAGATGCCAACTCTGTATTTAAAACACTTATTTAAAAGGAAAGCGGGAAAATAACAACAAAAAATAAAAACAATGTAGGAATGGGAAACTACCTAACTACATTAATTAAGCATTCTTATCTCCCTCCAGGATCAAAAACAAAAATTTTAACGTCTTCTTTATGACAAGCCAGCTTATGTTGACATACAAGTAATTGAAATGGGTATACCTTTGGTGAAATTTCCTCTGTGTAGGCCACATGGATTCGCCTGCATTTGAGTGAGTCTAAGTCAAACATGCTTTCGACATCCATAAGCTCTTCTTGTTCTTGAAAGCCCATCAAATACTGGTTCTTCATACTATTGTGTCTCATCAAGAAATTGATGGTTGTTGGTTCTCCACTCTGTGTCTTTTGATATCCATCATATTTTGGCTTATCTCTTTCTACCTCATTTTTGGGTTTTATTGTATCATCATGCTCCTTGATGACGTCAACCTCTTGAAAGGATAAATCTAAAAGCTGGCATCCCCTCTGCATACTTAGTTGAGTCTTGACGTTGTCTTCTCCACATTTAGCTAGTTCATAGCCTCCTTGAAGAATAGTGTCACCTGTCTCAATGACTTGATCAAGGGAGTGTCCATGCTCCTCCATATCTTCTTGCAAAGTGAGAAAAAATTCAGAAATGATCTCTTCGTCATTAGAAGTTAAGGAAAAGGCTTGTGACTTGTCCTCTTGTTCATCGAAAGGTGCTCCTATGGTGATTTCCTCCTTATCTATCATGCAATCTTCTTGACTAACCATGAACTGAGCATATTCTTCTTCAAAGTTTTCAGCTAGTTCATGATCTTCTTTCTTCCAACTTAGAATTTTGTCATCATGCTGAAGGACCTGAGGATTGGTATAAGAGGTATCTTTTGGCGTAGGCTCCCCTTTAAGGTCTAAAAGCTCTCTATCTCTTTCTCTAAGCAATCTCATCTTTGCCTCTAATTCCTCAACTTGCTTAGCTAGATTTTCTTGAAAGAGTCTTTCCTAGAGCTCATAGGAATCATCATAGAAGTAGGAAGTGTATGAAGGCTGAGATAAAAAGCAAGAAGCTTCTTGAGGAATGGTGAGAGGGACTTGAGGGGAAAGTGAGTGTTTAGAGTCCACTTCCCTTGCTGCCAATATAGACTTGACATTATTGTGGCAATAACCTTGACAGGTTTGATTTGGCTCATGGGCAGGGGTTACATATATCTGATATGAAACTTGTGGCAGTGAATGTGTAGGTTGATAGACTTGGTAATACTGTCTCTCATGAATGCTTAGTTTCTCCTCTAAAAATGTAATCAAGCCACACACATCCAACATCTCATACGTAAGCCTTTGCCAATTTGCTCTTTCAATGGGATTCCATTCACTTTTAATCAGATCTACTGCATTTCTTACTTGATGGATGACATGATTAGGAATTTCCTGGCCACATCCCCTTCTATTGTCAGGCTCTAATACATATTTTTTATATCCCAGTAATACTTTCTTGAAGGTGGAAATGAGATTAGGTTGAACATGGGATGTGACATATTGGGGAAACTGGGCATAAGACTGGTATAGCTCATGACAGGGCTGAGGCTGGTCATATTGGACCTGTGAAGGGTGAAACTCATGACCACATGCATCCTTGTTGCTTGACATGATTTGATTGAAAATATATGAAGGAGCATAAGACTCATAGCTCTGAGTAAAAAAATTATACATACCAAATGGTGATTTCTTGATGATACCAGGACTGCTTAATCGGCTGATTTGACTTAGAGTCGCCGCTGGTGTTGATAAAATAAAAACCTTCAAAGGTTGGTTGGCTGAAGAACACACCAAAATTATTCAACTCCTTGAAATATTGGTCCCACTAGGCATGCCAAAAACTATTGATGGTTTTAATTTCACTTGATCTTAATCAACAACAATGGGAAGTTTCAAGCTGTGGGACATTGCAGCTTGAAACAACCTCTAGATTTTAGAGAAGTTGGTCTCTTCTTTTGTATCAAGTGTGGGGAGAAAAAGGATAGAAGATCAAATAGAAACACAAATGTAGGAAATGAAACCTAGCTATGGCGACGTGCCTGAGTGTAATTATGATCCTAACTTGAGCACAATGAGACTATATGTAGGATTTAATTACATTTAAGAGCAGACAAGTGCATGATCAATGTAAAAGATTGAAATAATAGAAATAGAGGCTCACAACAGAGACTTATTTTGCTGAGATACAAAAAATGTCAACCAAGGCATAGGGTTAAATCTTCTTGTAAGAATCTTCCAATCACATAAGAGGCACAGAAACACGTACAGTTATGTAAACCTTCCGACTCAAGAAATGAGACAAAAGCAAATGACATTCCTAATCACAACTCTAGAAAATCTACAATATAGACTACTTTTGCAAATGACACAGATAATATCAACAAAGGCATAGAGTTCAACTTTCTTAATTCATTCAACCACATAAAAGGCACAGAAACATGCACAATTACATCAAATTTACAACTCAAGAAAATGAGACAAAAGCAAATGATACTATTTAGTCACAAAACTCTAGAAAATCTAAAACTCTAGAAAAGTCCCCCCCCTTTTTTTTGGCAAACTGATCCTCTTCTTTTATAGCCTTCGATGTCTCTTTCCATCACTCCCTTTCCCGCACAATTCTACTTCACCCTTAACTCATAGGGGACAAATAGACGGTGATTTTAATGCCTTGGATGTACCTTGGCCTTATCAAGAAGGGCCATGCTAGAACAGGGTGGCTGCTCTGACTGCGATATGGTAATTCATGACTAGTACCCCCTTTCATGCCTGAATTTCCTCATTTCATCACATATTTAGCTACACAACTATCCATTCTCCTCCGCTTATAGGGGACAAAAAGATGGCCTTTTTAATGTTTGCAGGCCCCAAAAAATCTACCTGGCAAACTATTCCATCTACTAAGAATAACTCCTGCTGAGTTTCCCTCCATCTCACTTTGTTGTAATAGATAGACAAAACACTCTGTTCTATTAAAATGGAAGAGGAAACTTAGTCGATTTCTTTAAATTCTCCTTATTGCTTAGAAGGCACCAGAGAATGAAACTTGGCACTTTCCACCTGATTTATCAAAGACACGCAGCATTTTCCACTTTCTCTATATCTTGCTCAGGAATGTTCCACCTCCAACACCTGTCACAATCCACTTCTTCGATACTTAGCAGTTTTAAAACTCACTACATTCTTTACTCGAGCAACTTTTAAAAGGGGAATGGATGCACGTGGTGGTCTTTGCATGTTGACACTTGGTGCTTCCACAGACCTTTGAAGTAACATCTACGACCCACCACACTCTTTATTTGGCAATGAATCTTGAAGATGGTCTCTCAAAAGTTGACACATGGTGGCCTCCACTATTTTTGGGAAGATACGTGGCATCTTTCGCTTCTCCTCCTAGGGGTATGTGGCACCTTCCGCTATTTCTAGGGATGCAGTAGAATGGGGCTCGAAGAGTGACACTTGGCAGCCTCTGTTATACTTTGGCACTTAAACAAAATGGAACGATGCTTCTATGCCTTCCAAAAAGGCACTTGATCCCTTTGGTTTTTTGGGACACTCCCTTAAACTGCTTGATGAACCAAAATGGTTCATTGGTTCAATGGTTCGACACTACGCACCATCTACACATTATCTAAGGTATTGAACCAAAAACATTGAACCATTGCATTGAACCCAAGCGTTAACCCAATTGTCTCTCAGATGCCAACACGTGGTGCATTCCACCTTCCTCCAAAAAGTAGTCTAGGGCCTTCTATAACTGCCACCTGGCACTTTTCACTTCTTCCTACTACTTAGCTTATTGCAACCCTTTCACCAAAAAATAGATGGAACACAAGTTCTAATATGAGATGCGAATGCCAACACATGGTGTGTTCCACTTAGCTGCTATTAGATACATGGCACGATCCACAATTTTTTTGAAAATTATGAAAAGTATCTCAGATGATGCCAGCTGGCTAGCTCTGTGTTTCAGAAAGTGACACTTGGTAGCTTCCGCTTGAATTCAACACTTAGGCAAAAATGAAATGAAAGAAACAAAAAAGGGGATAAGAGAACCCATGCTCAAACTATGCCACTTAGCAGCATTCATTACACTTCGATACTTAGATGAAAAAGAAGCCTGTGCTCTGCTCCAAAACTCTACTGCCATGACCAAGGTATGTGGGAACCAAAACTACAGTGCTCGACTGAAAATTTAAATATGACGTAGAGTAAAAAATTACTCTACAATTCTCTTATCAAGAGAGCTTTCATATGTCTGATCTTCAATTTCCTTTGCTAATTTCAAGGCTGGTAATTCTAAGGTGATGGGTATCTCAGCATTGATACCATAAAGAAGTTGAAAAGGAGACATACCAATTGCCCTCTTTGGTGTGATTCTATCTACCCATAAAGCATCAACCAATGCTTTATGCCGTGTCCTTTGATTATCATCTACTAGCTTCTTGATGATAGTTACCAGGTTCTTATTGCTTGATTCAACTTGTCCATTCCCTTGTGAAAAATAATCAGAAGAATGGGAGAGTGTAATTCCATAATGGAAACAGAATTGTGTAATCTCTTGGGAGGTGAAACAAGCTCCATTGTCAATAACAATTTTGGTTGGAACTCTAAATCTGGAAATGATATTCTCCTTGAGGAAATTGCATACAACTTCTGAAGTAGCATGCTTAGTTGGGATTGCTTCTACCCACTTGGTGAAATAGTCAGTTGATGTAATGACATACTCATGTCTAGCACTTGAAGATGGGTTTATAGTCCCAATAAAATCAATCTCCCATTGCTAGAAAGGTTCTTCTATGATCACCAGCTTGAGAGGCAAGGCAGCTAACTTGGGTCTTCCAACAAATTGCTGGCAGAGTTCACATTTTCTCACCCACTTATATGCATCTTGGAAAAGAGTTGGCTAGTAATACATGGCTCATAGAATCTTGTGAGTAGTCACATGAGTAGAAAAATGTCCTCCACAGGCTAGATTGTGGAAATATTTTAAAAGTTGGCTCTATTACTCTTTATCTACATAGTGAAGGAATACTCCATATATGTTTCTCTTGTACATGCCATTGTTCTAAAGGACAAAATTGGCATTTTTCAACTTAATAGTCCTCCTTTCTTTATAAGATAAATGAGCAAGACATTCACCATAAGTAAGGAAATGAGCAATACCTGAATACCACTCATTGGTAGTGAAGACAAAAAGGACTGTTGGTGTGTCTTCCACTTCAGCTTCTTCATGTTGTGTATCTTTTAGCTTGTTGTTAGAAATTAATTGGCATAGGCCTTTTCCCTTTACCAGCTTTGTTGGCTTGATGTCTAGATCAAACTCTTGGATCTTTGTAATTCAATTGCCTCTTTTTGTCCCAAACTCCTGTTGAGTTAATATGGAGTTGACTGTAGTGTCAGGAACTAAGGCAGTAGTGTGTGAATTCAGGATATAGAAGCAGAAATGCTTGACTACTTTCACCACTACATAGGCATGCTTCTCTATGTTCAAATACTTTAGCTCATGGGTTTTGAGAGGGAAACTCATGAAAAAAATAGGAGCTTCCATATCTTTCTTTTCCTGTTGAACAAGAATTGTTGAAAGTGTGTGTTCAGAAGCATAGTTGTATATGATGAAATCGTTGTTGTAATCTAGACAAACCAAGGTAGGGGCATGGGCAATGGCAATCTTGATATCTTGAAATGCTAACTTTCCTTCTTTATTCCAATTGAAGGTGGTCTTCCCTTTCATCATATTCACAATGTGTCTAGTCTTCTCAGCAAATTCAGGGATGAACCTCTCTAAGAATTTCACCTTTCTAAAGAAAGAGTGAACAATATTTTTACTTGTAGGCAAATTAAGCTCTTGAATAGACTTGACTCTATTTAAGTCAATCTTTATGTCTTCTTTAGACATGATGTGTTCAAGGAGTTTCCCCTCTGTTACTCCAAAAACAAACTTTTTAGGGTTCAAAGAAATACCATTCTGGCAGCAGTGCTCCAACACTTGTTGTAAGTGGCATACATGATCAGAACGGTGCTTTGAAAAGATAGTCAAGTCATCAAGGTATACCATAATAAACTTACCTATCTCATTTTTGAAAGCCAGGTCCATTTCCATCTGAAAGGTGGCACTAGCATTTATCAAGTCAAAAGGCATTCTTCTATATACAAATGTACCCCAAGGTGTGGTGAATGCAGTCTTGTGTTGGTTTGTTTCACCAACTTCAACTTGATTATATTTTGAGAAGCCATCTAGCATTGATAACATATCTAAACCTATCACTATTTGAAGCACTTGATCCATGATTGGCAAAGGGTAATTATCTTTCAAAGATGACTGATTCAAATTCCTAAAATCTACACATATACAAATTTCACCACTGTTCTTCCTTACAAGCACTATGTTTGCAATCCATTTGGAATGATGGATTGGGAAGATGATTCTAGAATTTAACATTTTTTGTATCTCAGATAGAATAGTACCTAATATTTTTAGATTGTACTATCTAGATTTTTGCTTATAGGGCATTGAGTCAGCCTTGAGAGTAATGTCATGGTAGATTTCATCAGGTCTGAGAGACTTCAGGTCATCATAATAATAAGCTAAGACATCCATATATTGATAGAGTAAAGTGGTGAACTTGAATCTTTTTTTAGGGGTACAACACTTACCAATGTTAACCATCTTGGGATTTTATTTAGTAGTCAGATTTACTTGATCAAATTCCTGAGAGAAGTTTGAATCTGTTTGCTGTTGTTTGATAAATCTATCATGCTTGTCAAATAGTTTCTCAAGAGAAACCAGGCCTTTAGGAATTTTATTTCCTTTCAGCTGTAAGAATTCTTCATTTATATCTAAACTAGATTTAGAGGTTGATTCATACTTCTGAGGTTCACCGCCTTCAAAATGTAGTTTTTCAAAATTGTCTTTTCATTCTAGGAAGGCAATGATTTGATGATCATCATTGAATACTTGCCAATGATAAGTATTTTTAGGAACACTTGGTCTACAAACTATCTCAATAGTATACCTATCTTCTTTGAAATCTGAGTGAGGAACTAAGAGAGTTCCTAAAATAGTAAGTGCATCAGCTCTATCATTAGATTCCCTGGGTATGGTAGAAATGTTGAAAGCATCAAAGCTTTCAATTTGGTCCCAAACTAGGTTTCGGTAGTGGCGTAATCTTTCATTCTTGGTTTGGTATAAGTTTCTCACTTGACAAACCACTAATTCAACATCCCCTTTGGCATGAAGAAACTTGATGTTTTTGTCTTGAGCAGCCTTCAATCCAAGTAATAGAGATTCATATTTAGATGTATTGTTAGTGTTGCTAAATTGTAATTTGTAAGATGAAGGAAACATATCTCCTTGAGGAGAAATCAACACAATACCAGTTCTTGAACCGGTAGAAGAGCAGCTGCCATCGAATTCTAGAGTCTATACTTCATTAGACACTAATTTTTCTTTGGATTTTCCTTCATTAGAGATGGAAGATCCTTATTCATTTGTATTGCAACCTACTAGTTCTTATGTTGTTCTAGTTGAACTAATTTTTGGGTTGGCACTTTCAAGAATTTTATCAGATGCTTCATGAACTTTGTCTATAAATAAAAAGTAGTTACCCATACCTGAGGATTCAAAAAGAATTTGAGCTTTAGGGGCTGATATTTGGGTGACCACATATTTGGCCTCCTTTTTAGGGAGAAATTTCTTCATTATGCCTTTGACAGGGATCCTTGCCTCAGATAGGTCCATGCTTAATTCTCCACCAACATCTTTGTAGAAATTTCATCCAAGTAGGATACCATAGGATGCTAGAACATCAACCACCAGAACTGTCATCTTGATTCTTTTGTTTGGAAAGGCTGCAAATGCAAATTGGACATCTTTGATTTGCCCCAACAATGGTACTTGCTTGTTCTCCATAAAAAAATATCTCCCAAATGTCTTAGTCAGTGTGAGACCAAGATATTTAGCTACTTTAGCAGACATGACATTGTCAGATGCGCTTGAGTCTATAATACAATTACTTAGCTTGTGACTATTTATTAATAGGGAAACATAGAAAGGTTATATTTTCCCAGGGGCAGCTGGAGGAGTAATGACAAGATTATTTGGAATGGGCATGTTCTTTGGGGAATCAAGAGTTACCTTTTTAGCATCTTGTCTTGCAGGGATGGTTTGGTTCTTGACACATTGAACCAACTTATCCAATTGATTAGGGTTGGACTATAAATATTCAAATTTAGACATTTGTATTTTGGTCTTTTTGACATGATCAATTATGTCAAATGGTTGAATTGGGCTAGGTGTAGAGGGAGGTATTTCAACCTTCTGAGTTTTAAGAGGGATGGGAGGAGGGCTGGTTTGCGAAATTGAAGTAGAAGGTGAAGGTGAAATTGATGTACTTACCTTTTTGGTGATCACTAGATCTTTTGACAGGAAAGGTAGAGTGGTTCCATGCTTAGCAATTGTAATTGATGGTTGAGGTTGCTCCTTTGTCTTCCCTTTATTAGCTTGCTATACTGATTGATTCTTGGATCTAATAAATACTGCATATGATCCATCAAAAGCTTCTCCTTTACTTTTGGGTTCATCCTGGTAATTCAAGAAACCAATGTGGGAGTCACCAGCTGATTCTTCTTGATTTTCTATAAGGAGATCAGCACCATTTTCTTGATTTAATTTAGACTAAAAAGAGAAACCTAATTCTACTTCAAGATATCCCATTGCTAAATTGGCTAGGAGTGCTTCAATGGCAAGTTTCCCTTATGGGGGAGGAAGATGATTTTATTGCTATTGATTCCTGGTAGCATTACCCTGATATAACTGATTTGGAAATGTCCTTCTTGACATATGTGTATGGAGTAGAAGACATTCCTTATGCCATTTGATTTTTGAGAGCAAGTAACTCATTTTCCAACTTCTACACCATTGGATCAGTGGTGCCTATAGATAAATATTTAGAAGATGATGAGGGTCTATTTTTATTTGGATCTCTTCTTATCTTTTCTGCTAAGATGAGATCATCTTCTACCTTAGTGGCCAAATGTTGAGTTGCAACAAGATCTATTTGACCAGCACATCTCAAAATAAAACTCACTTCAGGTAACTAAGAATTAATGAAGAAGAATTTGAGATTCTCAACTGTAGGTTAAAAAATTACAGGGATTCTATTTCTCAATTTTTCAAACTTGGCTATAAAGTCTCTCATTGATTCATGAGGCTCTTTCTTCATCTGTGTGAGTTGAGCTAGAAGGGCATGTGCATCTTCTGTAGGTTTGAATCTAGCTTCAAACTTAGCTTTGAGGGTATTCTAATCAATTACTGACCAAGCTTGTAGATGATAAAACCAATCTACAGTAGCACCTTGTAATGTTTCTACAAATAGCCTGATTGCTACATCTTCAAATTCTACTCCAATTACACCATAGGCTATACTGAAGGCTACAATGTGTTCATTAGGATGAACTTTTTCATCACCATATAATTTGGGAAATTTTTTCCTTGAACTACATGGGAGCTCATGTAGAGGTGGAGTAAGATTGAAAGGACCAAAATAATTACCCCAGGGGCCTTGAGCTGCCATTATATGACTATGAAAAGGAGAAATAACAAATCTCAAAGGGGTAATTATTGGCAAAGCTTTATCAACAATAGAAGTAGATACTTCACTTGGTAATGGAGACCTGACTTTAGTAGGAGGAAATCTCTTGGTTCTTTGGAGGCGAGATGGTGAAGAAAACAGATCAAAATTACTTTGTTGTACCAACTCGAATACAGGGTCAATAATACCTTTAGCCCTTTGGCTTCATGTATACCTTGAATCTGCCAGATTGTGAAACAAAAATGGAAAAGAATTGACCTTACTTTAGTTTGAAGCTTGAGACTCAAAACTGTGATTTCTTTCCCAGTTGGTGTGGAGGTGAATGTTGAGGTTATAATGATAATGAGTAAGACATAGAAATGGAATGGAGTCTATAATGGATAATGGTAGAGATTGGTTCAATCTGAAACTTGAGGTTTTAGAATGCACATAACTATGATCCCCACTAGAGTCACCAAAAATTATTGGTTGAATATTTTGTCGATCAGCGTACTGATAAACAAAATAGGTCTGATCATCCAAAGTAAGAAGATTAGTTAGCCAAATGTGTAGTTTTACCACATCAAAAGGGGACTAATCTCTCCTCTCATCAAGGGGAGGTTACCTATATATATATATATATATATATATATATATATATATATATATATATATATATATATATATATATATATATATATATATATATATAGAAAATAATACTCAAGGGTAGGACAAACCATCAATCTCTCTTTTTTTAGAGATGATGCATGCAACTCAAAGGAGAAATATTAGGGATAATGATAGAAATAACTCTTCTTTCAGAAGTACCATTCAACAAACCACAAGAATCTTCCTGGTAGTAATTACAAAATGTAAACAAAGATGTAGTAACTAGCAAATTGAGATGTAACACAAAGTCTCCACTTGAATTTACCAAGAGTGAGATACGAAGGACAATGAGGCCACAAAGTCATCCCAAGGTCCTTTACATAGAAACAAAAATAAAACACACTAAAGATAATTATGGGGGCACAAAGTCTCTCCACAGTTGACTTCAAGACACCTTCCTGACTACTTTCACTAATTCTACTTGTTGAATTAAAGGAACATAAAATATATTAAAGAAAAATACATAAGAAAAATTTACCCAACAACAAAGATATCACAGCACAAAGTCTAAAAATTCACTTGCTTTCTTATTCCAATAACAAAATATGATCAACAATCTAATCTCAAAGTCTCAGTAATGCCTTTCAATTTGGGCAGAGTTTTGTTTCTGATAATCAGAGAGAGAGATCTCTTGATAACAATAAAAGAGAGTCCATTATATAGCCTCTTCAAGAAGGACTTGGGAACAATAACACATCATGTTGCATTGAATTTTGTTAAGAAGACATGCTATAATTTAGGAGCATTTCCCCATTTGCTTTTCTCAATGCAGAGAAATGGGTCACGCTATTGAAAGTTTGCATCTTTCAATGTCCACCTGGCAATCTAATTCTAGAAACATATCTAATGTGTAAATGTTTTTGGTCCTTCCTCATCGTTCCTCCTTTTTTGGTTATTTGAATTGGGTCCTTGATTCAATTTGATGCTCTATTCCTTAGTTGTTTTCTACTGGTCTTTTGAGAACCTTGTGAAAGATGACACTTGGCAGCTTTTGCTTACTTCAGTAGCTTAACGAAGGTTCACTACAATCCTTACTTAACAAAAGAGATATAAAGGAAGAAACTATGGACGTTGACATGTGGCATCTTTCATCGAGCTCTTAGCTACCTTTGAAAAGTATTTGGGACTCATGTTAGTTTCCTATGGAGGATAAAATGTGTTGGCTTCCTCTACATTTGATGAGAGACACGTGGCATGTTTTGCTACTTTGAAACTGTGTCTCAATAGATGACATGTGGTGGCTTCCACTATGACTTTCTGAGGGACACATGGTAGCATTACGAGTTTTCTATTTCTTTAGACTTTTCCTTCCCTTTCTTTGGAAAAGTCTGAAGAAATTCTTTCAGACAATTTGTCTAAAGGAATTGTCTCTTTGTCACTTTTGCCAGGGGAACTTTTTTTAAGGAAATCCCTTTGCTCTTTTTGCCTTTAAATTGGTCCATTTGCTCCCTTCCTGCCCTTTACAAGGGTTGTTTGAGCTCCAAATTAGCCTTTTGGGTTTTTGAAATAGTTCACTTTGGCTTCTGAGTGTCCTCTGAAAGGGATGTTTGTCCCTTGGAAATTTGCCTTAGTCTATTTTATGTGAATCTCAACATGTGACACATGACAGCATCCATTGAACTTGTAGAAGCTTTGGATGCCTTTTGAGTGTCCTATGGAAGATGACATGTGGTGGCTTCCATCACATTCTAGAAATACTATAGAAACATTCAGGACTCATTTGGATTCATGCAGACGATGCCACTTGGCATGTTCTGCTTAAATTACAAAGGACATGTGGCAGCTTCCACTAATTTGAGAAACAAAGTGAAATGAGGCTCGAAAGATGACACATGGCAGCATCTGTTGGGTTCTATCAGGCTTTTGTTTTGGTCCATTTATTTCCTTCCTTAGTCACTTTTGCCACAAAAATTCCCTTTGCAAGGGCACTTGTGTATTTTATGCTTGGGGCACTCCTTTGAACTTATCGCTTGAATTGACTGATTGAACCAACTTTGGTTCAATGGTTCAATGGTTCATTCCCTTATTTCTATTGACTGCTTAAACCAAGATTATTTGAAACAAGCCTCGTTGAACCCATTGAACCTTGAACCCATTGAACCTTTTGAACCTGTTTGAACCTTTTGAACCCGATTGAACTAGTCTTAAAAATGACTAAGTGTCGAAAACTTGTTCTTTTGATTGAACCTACCTGTAGAAACCTTTGAACCTGTTGAACCATTAATCCTTTGACTGAAAAAGATTGAATAATCCCAATTTTTAAAGCTTAGAACAATTTTTTGAAATGGGAAGAGATATTTTGGTCTTGCAAGACCAAAATAGCTTATATATTGTCCTAAAAATGAGTGACATTTTTTGGGTACAACAATGCCCATATATTTTATTATATGCAAAATAGTATTTGGATCTCCTAATAGGAGGTGGAGTTAATTTGATTACTCTATCTAGAATCATTTCTCTTAGGATCGAACTTGGACTCTTATTAGCCTTTTGGTCACTTTTTGAATCATTCATTTTAACTATGTTTTATTGTAGCTTTGTATTTGTATAGGAAACCTTGTCTAGAAAAACATTATAGATGAGGATGAAAACACATGCTTAACACTACTATGTATTGGATTATGTAAGTATGTATTATGATTTCACAATAATTTGATCTTTGAAATGGAATTATTTTTCCCCTCTTATATTAACTTGATCATAAGGATGATTTCATATTTTAAGACTTCTCAATCACAAACCCTAGATACCTCAATTTGAATATGCATACATATACCATCTACCTTATCCTTTGAAGGAGTGATAGTATGGACTTAGTTAGAGATATGGTAGCTATCACCCTTCTTAAGGTTAGGAGGAAGAGGATTAATACTATTATAATAATATTTGTAACTTTAATTTTGTTTTGAAATACTCTCATTATATTGATCAAGTTGGTTACTCCTTTTAATTGGTTTTATCATACATGAAAAATAACAAGTAATAACTATCATGATATACTATAAAATGAACTAGGTAAGAGATATATAAATATTAAACATGTTTGTATAAAATGGGAGATTTTTATTTTTAAATTTTTAACACTTTGAAATCAGAATTCATAAAATAGTAAATTAGGGGAAAAAAACTCTAGATCATTTTTCTTTTCATTCACATAGGTTGGGGTCATGAAAATGTTTTAACCCTAAAATATACATTGAGGAAGCTAGGGTTAAATAGGTAGAGATTTCCTAGGTCATAAGGATGGTATATTATCTCTATATAAGGCCAATTAATTTTTAAACTAAGATAAACATATACTAAATTTATTATGTCGAGCTATGCTAAAAATAAAAGGTAAATCTATGCTAGATATTGAAATGATAATAAAAACAAGATACTTGGTTATGATGTTAATACAGATCTAGGTCTAGAATAAGAATGTATAACACTATAAGTGGATTCTAAGACTACTTTCAAAATTTATATTAAGCACTTTTGTGAGATTAGACACTTGCATCAACTTCATATGGTTGCATCAACTCTTTTTTTGACCTAGATGCAAGTGTCTTATATGAAATACCTACTGGATGTAGATGTGACCACTTAGAATATTTTGGGTTCTGTGTCACCTTCAATTTGATGTGCTCAAATCTATATTATGGGTTGTCACTCCTTTTTAAATAGTAAAACCCTAATTCTTCATCTTCATAGTGGTTGTCAGAAAAATAGGTTAGTATGGACATGATGGTGATTTATTCCAGATACCCATCTATCAATGATCACTGCTTATGAATCCAATACTCTGAAGAGGGCCTCAAACTTGTGTAGTTCTCCCCTATGTGTTATCTTGTGTGTGCATAAGGATGTAATATGTGATAAGAAAGTACATAGAGTGACCTAGCTTGTAACTTGGAAAATATGGTTCATAGAATGCTTCTTTAGTACTTTAGACTTGTAGATGTGTTATCCTTATGGATGATATGGAAATAGGTAAAAATAAGGACTATTTACTCACTTTAGTGCTTGATTGAATATATTTTTTAAGTTACCTAATGAGAGGTAAGAATTTTCTAGGTGTAAAATGAATGAAGATTGGTCTTGTATATATACCAATACTTTTAGAGAAAATATCACATTAAATCACTTAGGCCAACCATAGGAATATGTTTCATTTATAAATTGGATGAATCTATGGAACTAGACACTTGTGTTAGAATAGGACACTAGCATCGATGTTTTTCCACAACCACTATGAAGATGAAGAAATAAGATTTTGCTATTTGACAAAGAGAAACAACCCATGATCTAGATCTGAGCACACTAGAGTGAAGGTGACAAAGAACCTATAATATTCTATGTGGTCACATATAGATCTAGTATGTATTCCATACATGACACATGTATCTAGGTTGGATAGAAGCAATGATATAACTACCCAAGGTCGATACAAGTATTCAAGGTTGCATAAGTGCTTAATCTAGAATCTAACGACTAATCTAGAATCCACTTCCACTTTTAGTCCTTATTCTTATAGATCTAGATCTATATCTATATTAACATCAAAACCAACTAATTATCTTATTTTCATTATCATTTCAATATCTAGCATAACTATATATTCTATTTTTAGCATATCTTAGCATAATAAATTCAATATATATTTATCTAAATTTACAAATTAATTGGTTTGTTAAAGATAGTCTACCATCCATGTGCCCTAGGATATATCTACCCCTTTAACCCTAGATTTACAAATTTATGTTTTAGTGTTAAACATTGTTATCGGTAAACCCAACCTATGTGAATGGAACTTTTTCTCATTCCTAATGTTTTCAGTGAGATAGGGTTTTAGTGAAATTTCCTCCACCTATTTTGTAAAATATTTTTTAGCTATGATTATGAATTTATGTCCCTTGGAAGACACATGATTTATATTTCTATTCAAATCAAATCCCCATAAGGAAAAGGCCATGGTGAGACAATTGACTATAACTTGTGAGATGGTGCATGGTTAAAATTATTGTATTTATGGCATTATAATCATATTTTGGCATGTTAAATACATTATTGTTCCATGGTAGGCTAATAATAACCTTATTGTACAATTTTTGGGACATCTCCTTTCCATTTAAGTATCTACCACACTCACTATCATGCATTTCTAATGGGGCAGTGCATGTCTCATTTGTATTCAAGCATTGAAGTAATTATCTATCGAAACCTTGTTTGAACAAATCATTTCCAATGATAACATAATAAAGTGATTCTCATTATATTTTTAATTTATCATTCCATGTAAAACACTTCAGTATGCAAGATTGGTAGAGGAAAATATAATATATAATAATACCATTTTGTATTTGTAGAACTACGAGTAATATCAAGAAGGACTAATGAATCCATTCTGTCATAATAAATGGAAGGATAATGTAACTAGTGTATGTTAAAATTTATATGGTCATCATTGATATCAAAAGGCATCAAAGATGTTTTACTATCCATTACATCCACATGGAAATTATCTTTATGGTGACTACTGTCAATGGAAAATGTATCATATGTCTCCTTAAGTTTAGCCACCATTTATTTATATGGTTGTAAATTTTATTCTTTAGTTTAATAATGAATGGTAACTTGATTAAAAACCAACTAAGAGTCACCAAAAAATTTAATGTCTTTCATATTAATCTTTTATTCTATTGATAACCCAATTATTAAGGCTTCATATTCTACAATATTTTTTTTGTAATAAAAATATAACCTATAATATAATGGCATGTACTCACCCTCGGGGGTGAAAAATCTAATACATGTACCTGCTCATGTTCTACATCTGAATCCATGAAAAAAAATTATCCATGGATATGGAGATATATTATATGACTCAAATTCATCACAAAAAGTTTTGGTAATTAGAAAGGGATAATGTAATGGAGTTATAGCTAATTTTTTAGCTACAACTTGTCCTTTTATTTATTTTTGGGATATAAACTTGAGATCAAAATGTATTAGTTATATCACCTATTTTTTAATGTGACCAATGAGGCGTGTTTTGTTAATAAGTAACTTTAATAGATATTCTTTAATTATAGCATATACCTCATTTTTGATCAAATAATGTCATATATTTTATGTATAAAAAACCAAAAAGTTTCCATTGATGTATATTTACATTCATAATCTACAAATTGGTGACTGATATAATATATCTCCCATTCTTTTTTATCATCATCATAGTGTGCTACTAGGGATTCAAAGGTCTTGTGAGTGGTTGAGATATAGAGAAGAAATGATCTATATTGAATACAAGGCATGAGCACTGGTTGGTTTGCTAAATATTATTTTATTTTATCAAAACTTTATTGGCATATGTCATCCCATATAAATTGTGTCCTTTCTTAGAAAAAATGTGAAAGGAATTTTTCTATCATCTAACTGAGTAATGAAGCATCAGATAGCCTAAATTATGCCTTATAAACATCTTAACATTTTTAGGTTAGTTGGTGGTGGCATGTTTGTTAGGTTGTGGAGCTAAAAGCTTCAACCTTTGCAAACTAAGGAACAGATGGTTGCTGAGTTCTACAGGAACCGGCGTCGGCAGCATGACCGACGTCGGCAGAATCCAGTGCAGAAGGCCACCGGCAACGGCAGGAAGTCGGCCGACGTCGGCAAAACCAGACCAGCAGGGACCGACGTCGGTCGCCTGTGTGTTCCCAAAGTGTTCGTTTCACGGACAGTTAGTTAAGTGAACGATGAGTTTGCATGTCAAGACCAACCAGAGTCTTGGGTTGCGAGGATAATTGTCTAAATTAAGAGTCTAAGTTAGTGTTTGAGTTAAGGATCTATTTATAGACCCATTGGCATGTATTGTTTAAGGCATGAGATAGAAAGGAAGAGTTCCTTCTAGTTGTAAGATCTATGAGTTGCAGGTTGTTGCAAGCTCATTGGGGATCTACATGTAAGTTTGGTCTTTGAATTGCAGGTTGCAGGTTCATGAGAGATCAGCTTGAAGTGCTATAGAGTGCTTGGTGTACCGGCAGGGTTATTACTGACTGGTTGGTGAGGTGAACACCAATTCTGTGTGTGAGCTGGTTGTTGGGACCGTTTTTGTGTAGGAGAGTGTGTGTGAGAAGAATTACTGTACACTTGAGGTGTGGCGAATCTCTGTAAGGTGAAAGAGTGTGGCGGCTCTTTGATGTATTCTTTTCTGTATAGTGTTAATACAAGATAGTGTATTGTCTCTCATATTCTGTGCTATTGGTGAATTCTAGTTACTTGTGTTTCTGGTTATTTCCGCATATTCAATTGCTTATATTTGGTAATCATACTGTGCTCTTTCTGAGGAGCAAGATCCTAACGAGTGGTATCAGAGCATGTTTGTTGTTCTAGATTCCTAACAAGTGGTATCAGAGCATGTTTGTTGTTCTAGATTCCTAACAAGTGGTATCAAAGCTTTTGGTTGGGATACTAACAGATTGGTGTAGATCTGGGTAGTGTGTTTTGATTACAGGTTACTCACAGGGTTTCTGTTTGAGTGGGAGTTGAGCAATGGCAGAAAGCAGTCAACTACGAATGGAAAAGTTCAATGGCAAGAACTACCAATTATGGAGGATGCAGATTGAGGACTATCTGTATCAGAAAGATTTGTACTTACCGTTGGGTGGGGTTGCTAGCAAACCCTTGGATATGAAAGATGAAGAATGGGAGGTTCTTGATCGGAAGGCTCTGGGATCTGTTAGATTGAGTCTTGATTCATCTGTGATTTCCAGCTTATCACAGTGTAAGACAACGGTGGAGTTGATGAAGTCTTTGGCAAATTTGTATGAAAAACCCTCGGCTTCAAACAAGGTATTTCTTATGAAGCGTTTATTTAATTTGCAAATGTTGGAAGGTGGATCTATTCATAGCCATCTTAGTGATTTCCATGGTTTGGTAAACTAGTTAAGTTCAGTGAATATTGTATTTGATGATGAACTTAGAGCTCTCTTAATCTTGTGTTCATTACCTGAAAGTTGGGAAGGTCTGGTAATGGCAGTTTCTAATACTGTGTCTCCTTCAAAAGTCTTAAAAGTGGATGATGTTGTGAGTGTAATCTTGAATGAAGAGATACGCAGGAAAAGCACAGGTGAATTATCTGGAAATGCTTTGAGTGTTGAAGGAAGAGGAAGGCCAAGAGAGAGGACAGAGCGTGGGAGATCAAGGTCGAAGACAGGCAAAAGACCCAAGTCCAGGTATGGCAGAATAACCTGCTGGAAATGTGGAAAGCAAGGGCACTTAAAGAGAGATTGCAGATCGGGTGAAGATCATCATGAAGAACATGGAGAAGAAGCAGATGTTGCAGGCTATGTTGCACAGGATGCTCTGGTATGTTCTTTGGATAAAGTAGAATCTTGGGTATTAGATTCAGGTGCCTCTTTTCATGCATCTCCACATAGAGAATTTTTTCATGAGTATGTCCAGGGAGACTTTGGAGAAATTTGTGTAGGGGATGGTAAGCCTTGTCAGATTGTTGGCAAAGGCAAAGTGAAGCTGAAATTGCAGACAGGTGACACATGGGTGTTAAAGGAGGTCATGCATGTCCCAGTTCTGAAGCGGAATCTGATTTCTGTTAGAAGTTTGGGTGAAGAGGGTTGCACAGTAACTCTCACAGCGGACTCTTGGAAGGTTACCAAGGGTACACTTGTTATAGCTAGAGGTAAGAAAGTAGGTACGCTTTATCTATCTACTTGTTTTACTGATTCTCTTTCTGGGTTATCTACTTCAGCTGTAGATTCAGAGATGTGGCTTGATAGGCTTGGTCACATAGATAAGAAGGAGATGCTGGTTCTTGAGTCAAAGAATATGCTTTCGGATTTGGAAGGCATGGATCATGGTTTCTGTATACAAAAGAAGAAGGTACGGTTTCTTGAGGAATCCGATGTTAGTGACAAGAACGGGAAAGCCTTGGTTTTCAAGGAGAAAGTGACGGACAGAGTTCAGCATAAGGTGCAGAGGAATTCTGAGCAGAGAAAGGGTGATTTGGACAAGGTTTTGATCCAAAAAGAGCTTGCGGGAAAAAGTCAGGTCTCACAAGAAAAACACAGAGACCGACGTTGGCATGAAAACCGGCGTCGACGTCCAGACAGGGACCGACGTCGGCTATGTGCAGCCTGACATCGGTGACTCGGGGCAGACAGAGACTGGCGTCAGCCAGGGGAAACTGACGTCGGCAAGGAGGCAGTCACAGGAACCGACATCGGTCGGCTGTAGACTGAGATGTGACCGGCATCGGTTACTGAGACGAATTTTGGGTGGACAGCGAGTTGTCATGGAGTCTCAAGCGCCCATATGGAGGACTGAAGGTATAAGTAAGTTCTTAAATTTGTCATTTCCCTTCTTTACACTACTTGTTGCTCACTTATGGCATAGGACCAGGAAGTTGTTGAAGAAGCAGAACAGGTAGATCCAGGAAACAGTGGGAGCTTGGCATGGATGAGGATGTGATTCCTTGGAGAAGAACCAAACAGGGGTTTTGGGTAGTGTTGCCAGCTGGAAGTAAGCACTGAGAGACGAATGGATGTTGAGGATGAAGAAGAGCGGAAATGGATACGTGAGATGGAAGATCAATTAGCTGCAGGGCAATGGAGGTTTGATCATTGTGTTTCTCTTTACTAGGTTGGATAGTATTAGCTACACTATTCTATTTTCTGTATGATGTGCTTGTTGCAGGGTTACATATACAGGTATTGCTGAACTAAAGGTAAAGCTAGTTCAGGTGTATGTCATGGAGAATCTGGGAGCAGCAAGATTCTTTGGCATGAGTGTGTTCTAGAGACATGGAGGTCTTGTTGACTTTGTTTCAGGATGATTGTGTGAAGCCGGTTAGTACACCGATGGTTAGACAGTTCATAGAACAGGTGTCTTGATTCACATAATGAGGTTGAGTGCATGGTATGTACTAAACCTAAGTTTTCCCAAGCAGTGGGAGTTGTCACAAGTTTGGAGTCAATCTGGGAAAGTAATACTGAAGGTCAGTTCAGTTGGACCAGCAGCAGGTGCACATGCTATGCAGGGTCAAGTTCTTTTTCTACATGGTTGTAGATGCGGATGTGGCAGGTAATTTGGATGACAGATTTTGCATCATGGATTTTGTGGTGGTTGGTCTTCAAGAGTGATCTTGAGGAGGGATACAAAGCCAAGGAAACAAACTAGACGGTGTACAGGTACAGGTACAGGTTGTAGCTGTTTATCTCCAAGTGGGAGATTGTTAGGTTGTGGAGCTAAAAGCTTCAACCTTTGCAAACTAAGGAACAGATGGTTGCTGAGTTCTACAGGAACCAGCATCGGCAGCATGACCGATGTCGGTAGAATCCAGTGCAGAAGGCCACCGGCGACGACAGCAAGTCGGCCGACGTCGGCAGAACCAGACCAGCAGGGACCGACGTCGGTCGCCTGTGTGTTCCCGAAGTGTTCGTTTCACGGACAGTTAGTTAAGTGAACGATGAGTTTGCATGTCAAGACCAGCCAGAGTCTTGGGCTACAAGGATAATTGTCTAAATTAAGAGTCTAAGTTAGTGTTTGAGTTAAGGATCTATTTATAGACCCATTGGCATGTATTGTTTAAGGCATGAGATAGAAAGGAAGAGTTCCTTCTAGTTGTAAGATCTATGAGTTGCAGGTTGTTGCAAGCTCATTGGGGATCTACATGTAAGTTTGGTCTTTGAATTTCAGGTTGCAGGTTCATGAGAGATCAGCTTGAAGTGCTATAGAGTGCTTGGTGTACCGGCAGGGTTATTACTGACTGGTTGGTGAGGTGAACACCAATTCTGTGTGTGAGTTGGTTGTTGGGACCGTTTTTGTGTAGGAGAGTGTGTGTGAGAAGAATTACTGTACACTTGAGGTGTGGTGAATCTCTGTAAGGTGAAAGAGTGTGGCGGCTCTTTGATGTATTCTTTTCTGTATAGTGTTAATACAAGATAGTGTATTGTCTCTCATATTCTGTGCTATTGGTGAATTCTAGTTACTTGTGTTTCTGGTTATTTTCGCATATTCAATTGCTTATATTTGGTAATCATATTGTGCTCTTTCTGAGGAGCAAGATCCTAATGAGTGGTATCAGAGCATGTTTGTTGTTCTAGATTCCTGACAAGTGGTATCAGAGCATGTTTGTTGTTCTAGATTCCTAACAATGTCAATAATAGATTTTATCTTTTTTGGATCAACCTCAATGCCTCACTAAGAAATAATGTACCTAATAATATTTCAAGAAGATGATCCAAAAAATATTTTTAGGGATTTAACCATATGTTATGTGTCTACTAACATAATTAACTAACATTAATCCATGAGTGTATTTCTTATTTGAAAGTCCATTACTCCTTCTACTTCATTTAGTCGCAATGCCTTTCAAAGAGGAGCAAAATGTATGCATCTAAATTTGCTTGCGTATTCTGGATTGTTAATTTTGTCATTAATTTTACTTAATTATTCACTAATTAATCTCTTTCATCATTTTTTTAATCTAATATTCACCTCCTAGTCAATTATCTAAGTCCCCTCTCCATATATCATATCCCACATATTTCTTATCTAAAGTCAATCCATTTATTACATGACTTATTAACATCCCATTTATCTAAAAATCCCTATTATACCAACTTGTGAATTTTAAATTCACAAAATCACACCTATCTACCTATCTCCTAGGATATCCTACATGCCTAATGCCTAGTCTCCCTCCTTCTCTAGAAAGTTATCTCTCTAGAGAATTCTAAAAAAAATTAAATTCCTTAGAATTCCCTCCTTTCTCTCTAGGGATTTCTTCTCCATAATTTTCCAATGAATTTTTAATTCATTTGAAAATCTTCCTCCATGGGATATTTAAAATCCTTGACTCCCTCCATTCCAAATAATGAGAATTCAAACTATGAAATCCATGAGCCTTCATACCAATCTCTAAATCATAATCCATTAGTATTTGTCCAACCATCATCTAATACAAGTCTTGAATAAAGTCAATATCATGATAAAATTCTAAGTCTAAAGCTAATCCAAAATCCATAAATCACTTTGTCTTTTTCTTATTTTGATCTTGATTTAGAGCACTTAGCTTTAGGATTGAAATGTTAGTTTTAAATATTCATTTATCTTTACATTTTGTATTTTATTGGCTCTAGATTTTACTTGTAGATAGTAAATTTGGGTATTTTTGATATAATTTTCATATCATAATCTAATTTCTCAAATTTATCATCTCACACATTAAAATTTCGTAAGTGTTCAAATGTTTTTCATAAATTAGTAGCATGGTCTTGGTGACATTTGGATTTTATGAGAAAATAATCAACATAATCTTTAATAATTTTGTGAATAAAATCAAGAAATATATGATTCATGTCCCTTTGATATGTTGTTCCCCCATTTTTTAGTCCAAAATTCATGACCATATAACTAAATGTGCCCAATAGAGGAGTAAATTATTTCTTTTCTTGATCTGTTGGGTTAATTTTTATCTATTTATATCTAGAAAAACCATCCATTAATAGAAATGTGTCATATATAGCTATATACTTGACAATAATGTCGATGTTAGGTAATGGAAAATCATCTTTGGGACAATCCTTATTTATATCATGTAATTAGTGCAACATTGAATATCACATTATGCTTAGTAATAGGTAATATGTTAGACACCCAATTAGAATGTGAAATGGCTCTTATAAATTATACATCTAAGAGATTTTGAATCTCATATTTTACTAGAAATGCCACTTTGGGATGCATTTTTTGAATATTTTATTTAACATGTTTTGCATTTGGATAAAATAATATATTGTGCATTGCCACTAATGGATCAATTCCATGCATATTTAAGTAAGCCAAAGTGAATAGTTTTGGGTAATCATGTAGGACTTGTCAATAGGCCTTGCCTTCATCATCATGATTCATTACGTAAAGCAATAATGGCTGAAGATATTTATTTGTGTCAGTTATATTTCATTATTTTTTCATTCATAAAATTGGATCATTTGGTGATAAATGGCATAATAGGAATAACAATGTGCATATCATGTTAGACATTAGTATCATCAATCTATCTAAAGTAAGCATGAGTATATATGGCATGAAGAACCTATCATTATGATACAATGAAGGTAGATTATCATGTTCCCACAAGTACTCAAGAAAAGACTCATCATTTGATAACTCATATAATGTCAAATTTTTTGGTGAAGTGCTTTCATCAATCAGATGAGAGTTGATTAATTTTAGACCAGTTGTAGAGGTATGCATACATTATAATTTTGTATTTTGGAAACAAGGCTTGATATGAATAGATCATGTATGAACTAAAAATTATCTTAAGAAACTCAAGCCAAGATGATTTTTGTTATATGTAGGAAAGATAGTTTGAGTTATACCTTTCTCATATTTGCCAAACCCTTATCTTTTGTAACCATATATGAGTAAATATTGAGAACCAAAATCAAGATTATAAGATTTAAGTGTAGGGAAATCCATTTTTTAGACTACTGCATAATGTGTAAATGGAATAGTATCTATTAGACATGTGTAAATATATCCCTAATGGATAAATTTTAAACATGCATACAAAGTATATGGAATTGCATACATATCATGTATCCAAGGTTGTCCCAAAATTATGTTATAATTCAAATCATTTGGCATAACTTGGCACAAATTAGTAATGTACAAGGTCTTATAGTGATGTTCAAGGATATTTTCCTTAATAATCATCATGAAATGTTATAAAATCTTATGATGCTCATGTTGGAGGGTTCCAAGTCTCTAGGGCCAATTATAAGTAAATAAATAAAGGATATGTTACAAATGTTGAGTCCTGAACCATTATCAACAATAACTATTTTAATCATTTTATTATTCACACATTTTTGATTCTATAGATATAAATAATAATTTATGAGGTTTATAGGTGGTAAGTCTTCTTTCTTGAAAGAAATATTATATTCAATCCATTTGATATATTTTAACACAGAAGACACATATGGAGGATCCACATTAGTTGGTAAAAATGTCATGCATAATACATTCAAAAGAATAGCCTTGTAATATGAAAAATGATATAATAAGTCCAAGAGTGAAGTTTTAATAATAATATCATTAGAATATTTAATATTGTGCAAGGAGGAAGACTATTTCATACATTATCTTTGATCTTTTTTTGTAACAGGTGGAAGTTCATTGTAAACATCATGGTAGTAAGAATTATACAAGATTGCATTGGATTTTTAGCGACCAAGTTTTGAACTCCTTAGATATTTTAATGAATTCACCATACATGAAATATAAATATTAACCTAGCCTAGGAAACAAATATGGTACACTATCTATAAAGTAGGCTAATTAATTTACAAACTTAGATAAACATATATTGAATTTATTATGCTCAGATATGCTAAGAATAGAAAATATAACTATGATATATATTGTAATGATAATGAAAATAAGATACTTACATGGTTCTAATTCTAATATAGATCTAGATCTAATACATGAAAATAATTAGATTGAAAGTGGATTCTAGATTAGTCATCATATTTTGCATTGAACATAGACACTTATGTTTAACCTAGAGGTAGGTATCCTTTATAGAATACCTATTGAATCTAGATAAAACCACCTTAAATATTTTGGGTTCTATGTTTCCTTCACTATAGTGTGCTCAAATATGGATCATGGGTTATCATTCCTTATCAAATACCAAACCCTAATTATTCATCTTCATAATGGTTATGGGAAAATGGGTTAGTGGGCACACAATGTTGAGCTACCTCAAAGACCCCTCTATAAATGAGGATTGCCCACATATCCAATACTGTGAAGTGGGACTCAAACTTATGTAATTATGCCTTATATGTTGGCTTGTGTGTATAAGGATGTAATCTATGATAATCAAGTACATAGAGTAACCTAGCTTGTAACATAGAAAATGTGGCTCATGGGATGCTCCTTGAGTTCTTCAGATGTGTAGATGTATTGTCCCTATGATTGATATGAAAATAGGGAAAATAAAGAATCTTTCATTTAAGTTCCCGATTGAATGTCTTTTGTATGTTTTCTTATGAGAGGTAAGAAGTTTCTAGGTGTAGAATGAATGAGGATTGATCTTATATATATATACCAATCATTTTGGATAAAATATCACATTAATGGACTCAAGTGAGTAAATATTACCTATGTCTACCCATTTCCATATTAGTCATAGGGAAAACACATAAAAAAGTCTAAATTACTAAAGGATCATATCATGAGCCACATTTTACAAGTTACAATATAGGTCACTCTATGTACTTGCTTATCACAAATTTCATCCTTATAAACACACAAACCAAAACATAGGGGAGAAATACATAATTATGAGGCAATATTTAGACTATTAATTTTAGTAGAATCTAGGGTTAAAGGGGTAGAGATAGCCTAGGGCAAAAAGATGGTAAATTATCTCTATAGTTAGCCAATTAATATACAAACATAGATAAACATATACATAATTTATTATGTTGAGATATGCTAAAAATAGAAAATATAGATATGATAGATATTGAAATGATAATGAAAACAAAATAATAAGCTAGTTCTAATTCTAATATAGATTTGGATTTATAAGAAGAAGGAATAATAACATAAGTGGATTTTGGATCAATCATCAGATTCTAGATTAAGCACTTTTATGACATTAGACACTTGCATTAACCTTAGATGGTTACATTGATGTTTATATCTAACATGGACATAGGTGTCATTTACAGAATATATATTGGATCTAGATGTGACCACCTAGAATATTTTGGTTTATGTGTCACCTTCACTCTAGTGCGCTCAGATCTAGATCATAGGTTGTCACTCCTTATCCGATAGAGAAACCTCGTTCTTTATTGTTATAATGGATATGGAAAAAATGGGTTACTAGACACATAGTGTTGAGATACCCCAAATAAACCTCTATCAATTATAGTTGCCTACATAGCTAATACTTTGAAGAGGGTCTCAACATTAGGTAGTTATCCCCTACATGTTGAATTGTGTGTGCATAGTGATGTAATATGTGATAATCAAGTATATAGAGTGACCAAGTTTTCAACTAAGAAAATGTGGCTCATGGGATGTTCCTTCATTATAAAATAAATATATATTTTATATCCCAATGACTTATATGGTGTTGGGCCCCTAACCTATCTAGTGGAGTTTTCATGCCAATTTGATATCCACCTTGACACATCTAGATATTTTAGTAAGTAATTAGCCTAATAGTTTTTGGTATCCAGCTAGAGGATGTAGTGAAAATCATGTGCCAACTAGCTGATGGCTAACCATTTCCCAAATACTCAGGGAATTAATGAAGATATAAATAAAAATAGCAAGTGGAGTGTAAGAATTGTGGGGTCGTAGAACTGGTAGTTATGATGATATAACTCTAGCTCAACACTCAACATGTAGCTTCCACCTTGGTGGATATTCTCTTGAAAGGCTTATCTAAGGATATTGATCTATAGGATGAAGAAAGACAAAGAATTGTAACAAATATCTGATAGAATGACTTCAAAAACATGATTTGAAAACTTTGCTCTAACAGCCATTAAGGCTTATAAATAGAATAAAAACTAATATGGATCTAATTATATGTGCCCAAGCTCATTTATGAGCCTCTAAGTTGTTATTATTATGATTTCAAATATAAAATATGGTTATATATTTTGAATAATGATAAATAGTGTTGCCTTAAAATTTACTTAGGTTATCTTGTTTACATGTCTTGTAGTATTGCTGATGGGATGCAAGTGTTTGTGTGATGTCACTCTATTGATTAATTATGTGGAATGAAGTTCATGTGTTTTTATAGTTTTTATATTTTAATGGAGTCTCTATAATTTTCATGATGTCATCAATATTTTACATGGAATATGAGTATAAGTTTGAACCATTAAACCCAACCCTTAGTTTACATCTATTTAATATGGAGAGTAAGTTGAAATTAAGTAGTTTTATGACCCACTAAGAACCTATATGACCTTGATCTTAACCTGAAAGAGGCTTGCACTTATGTATTTTCCCTAGAGTTAAGTTTCTAGTGCATTTCTTAAGTCTCTCTAGTTAAGCATTGTACCATGGAATGACTATCCTAATGTAGGCCCTAGTTTATTCATATCTATGATTCAAGTGAGTGCATAAGGCCTATTACTTATATAAATTGATGTTAGTGTAGTCAAGTGTTTAAATGTTGAGTGCAAAGGGAGTTATCCCATGCTTGTGTTTGGTCACAGTAAACCACCCCTAGACTTTCTAAACATTTTAGTTCTATTTCAAGGACCCATGTTGAATTTTGTTGTTGTGATGGTGTGATAGAATGATGTATAGAATTTATCTCAAAAACATCAAGTGTTATCTATAATAGGTGGAAAATAGTTTTTCATAGAATCATCCAACCTACAAAGGATAAAAGTTAATAAAATGGGTTTAGGAAAACCTATATGATGCCTTCTATGATGTTTTTTTCTATGAGTTACTTGAGAATGTATACAAGTGGTTGTCCACATATTTAAAACATAGAAGAAGAAGATATGGACAATGTTATGAGTGGAAAAAGGAACACCTAGAGAGGATTTGGACCCTAGATGTTACTTGGACTTGAGTGGTGGATAAATGGTGGCAAGGAGATTTGAATAGCTATGTACTTGAGTTCACAGTATCAACTTATTCATACCCTGAGGAAGTAGAGTACTAGTTCTTGCACGACCTTATAGATATGTTCTTGAAAGAGTTCAACACAAATATAAAAAATCTAATGGTTTATTATGGTTTTGTAACTTTATAAATGGAAGGCTAAAACCCTTTTGCATATGATATGTGCAAAGGGGAAGAGGGGGATATGTAGGTGAGGCATAATGGAAGGGGAAAGGAAAATTGATGCCCAAGAGCTTAGAAGACAAGCATATAATAAAATATGATGCTGAATGATGGAGGATATGGAACTTTGAAGTTCTGAGAGGACCCATAATGAATAGGAAGGGCATGGGGAAGGATATATTGAAAAATAATAGTGCAAATATGAGAGGTATAATGAAGCGACATATTGAGATCAACACTTGAAAGGTGTGAAATTCATTAAGTTATTATATAATTTGGTGACTATATATATGTTTTATGTCCCTACCCCTTTAAACCTGTAGCTCATGCTCACACACTCAACCCCCTACTTGAAGATAGTATAGAAGTGATTGTTGATCCTAGCAATGCCTCAGATCTTAGACATTTTGTAGATTTAGATTATAATTTTTTTATTGAACATATTATTCCATATAAGGAGGTGGGCACAACTACATCTATACCTTTGAATACTAGCTCAACACAACATAACTTGAATGTGAGTATACCAACATAGTCAATGTCAGTAATTCAAGGTGGGAAATAGCCCATAAGAAGTGGTCTGATGCCAAAAACAAGCATCACAACACCAATGACATCAACTATGCTAGCAAGAATGACAAGACCAATGCCTACCTCTAGGGTTAGAGGCATTAGAGGATTCTTTCTAGGATAGACACTAAGAAAACAAGCACCATAAGTATTAACTACCCCCTCATAGAAAATCTACTATGAAATGGCTATGCATCTCCTAGAGTATCGTAACATGTAAAATGTTGTGGAATATGTATTGACGTATGAACTATAGTGGTGTGTGTGAGGCATAACCCATTAAAAATTCAAGGATACTTAGTTTAAAACCACTTTAATTGATCACGCCCATACCTGGTATAACTTTTTTGATCCCAACTAGGCCATGGTTGAATACGATACCCTAAAGGATGCATTCTTGAATGAGTTGGACATCTTAGAGTTTGAACAATAGAGCATTACCATGCTGAAATAAATTTCCCAAGGACTCTTAGAGAGTGTGCACTTGTATGATGCATGTTTCAAAACTCTCCTATCAAAGCTCCTATATGATATTCACCCTTCCCAACATGTGTAGTGGTTCATTGGGGGGTTGTTCATGTTATTTTAAAGAGAAATTTCCATGAATAATTTTATAGACTCTCAAGAAGTGCTTGAATCCATTCTTAGATTTAGGTAATTTGAAAGTGTAGACACTGAGATTAGCTCATTTATGGAGGCACATATTACATCTATGGAATCCTAGCTCCAAAAGTTTAATGCTAGCTCTATTCATGATGATCAAAGTGGACTATGGTGTATCGACTATGAAGTAGGAGACCATAATATAACTAACTACCCATGAAGGAATGTACACACTCTGCTTCTAAGCTATAAATTTTATCAAGAAGCACATAATATGTGAAAATATCCTATGTTACAATACACTAGCCAAGTCAACACAACCATCTATTTTAATTTATGTGATGCCTATACCCATACCACTATTGATTATTGGGTGACTGATAAAATGCACAAAACCATGGAAAGGGGTGTGTGACAAGCTATAAAAATAGTCAAATTACAAGAAAGCCAAGGGAATGATATCTATAACCAATAAAATATAGGCTTTGGGATGTAGTGAGGTGTTATAGGGCAAGGTGGAGGACATAATGGTGGAAGGTTCTCATCATGCTCATGTTATAAGTTTAGTTCAATAGAGCATTATCAGTGTGACTACCCTATACATCTTATGTGTGGGTATTGTTGAGGGCCTCATAAGGTCAAAGAATTCCCTAAACTTTACAAAAATTTGATGCAAAGTAGGCCTAGTGTAGATAAGGGCACAATGATGATTAGGCATGAGAAGAAGATGGAAAAATGGACCCCAAAGGTGTAACCTACACATTTAATGAAAATCAAGGTGCATTAAACTACTCATAGTGGATTCACCACTCATCTACTCGCTACACTAGTACTTGAGTTATACCTCAAGTATGGGGATAAGTGTCAAAATGAATGCATAATGTGGCTTGAACCAAAAGCCACACCTTATCCAGACCCAATGTACCAAAAGGATGTACTATAACAAGCTATGATCATAATCTAAAACTTGTAAGGGGAGATCCAATTATAGAAGGACCTAAAATCATAAGTTACTACCTCTTGAAAGAAGTAGGATAGCCAAGAGGTTGAAGTACAAAAATTGACTGAGAACCTACACCACTTGTATATTGATGTTATGCTACCCTTATTGAAGAACTTACTCCTTAAACATGCAGGTCAAGAGCAAGTTGAGGTCATTTTGACATGCATGAAGAGGGTGCGATAAGTTTAACACACTCAAAGTGTCAAATATGATCAAGAACTCTTGTTAGATGCCACTATTGATGGATGACCTTCCCTTCATGATCTCTTCATGGCTAATAAGACCTGAGCATAGCCTATCAAAATTCTAAAGAGCATAGTTGTAGATATCATGGGTGCAAACTTTTTGGTTGACTTTAAAGTAATAGAGTTAGGCTATGGTGTTAAAATAATGTAGATATGTGATTCAAAAGGTGATATATGACCTTTGATAATGGAAAGGAGAGGGTATTTATACCACTTTCAAATGACCAAGGACCCCTCTATGTTGAGAACATGGACATTGAGGATGAAATCAACATATAACATCATAATGCAAGGCATCAAGGATCTAGATCCAAATGATCAAGGAATATTTTCTTGGGAAGAGGGATAGTTAGCCTTAGATACCATATATGTTTCTTGTGACTGATGGGTTAAGGAATCATATGGGACCACTAACCGATGGTGCCACTTGGTGTGAGCAAAATCACCAAAACTAGTAAATATAAGCTAGATACATATTGATCTCACTCTTAAAATATGGGTCCCTTACATGAAGAAAAGGGGAAAAGAGTGTTTTGCCTCAGTAAGGGAAAACTTGATGTGCTCCCAAGATATGAAGGAATTAATCCTATGGAAGACTATGTCTATGACATTAAGTCATGCATCCCAAGGGAGCTGGAGAGAATGGGTATACTAGTGTATACATGAAAGAGCACTATCGCTCATTGTTGGGTAGCACAAAATCCTAGCTCACCAACTTAGTAAGATGTAAAGATAGATATTTGCACCATATTTGGAAAAAGTAATGAGGACTTAGACATTTTAACTTACTCTAGTAGTTCTAACCCCATGAAGTATTTGTGGTGGAAATGCCCCAATAAATCTATGGGTGCATGCCTTCTATAGAACCTTAAAGACTTGGACACAATCATGGTACATAGTAAATGAGAGGTACCATGAAATAGCAGGCTGAGATGCCCTAAAGGAGCAATTTGATCATACCTTCTCCTTTTATTTATAAAATATTGAACTAATTAAGCCTTTATAGATAGTTCAAATGTCAATGTTTGAGGACACTACTATATTGGAAGATCACATAAAGGACATTTTCAAAAAAAAAGGTTAGCACTCCCAACCTTTTTCAAAGAAAAAATTCTAAATAGTGACTCTAGTGATGAGACATGGAAAGCACACAACTAGAAGAATTTGGTATGAAAAAAGAAGTTAGTATACCAATTTGAGGATAATACCCCAAAAGAAGAAGACCCTACCCATATTTATTTAGAGACAACCAAGGGTATCAAATAAGTTGAGGGTTCACACTAGGAGAAGTATGAACCCTATTGAGCACCATTAAAAATTACCAAGGTAGATATCCATTCAGATGGGGAACACAAAATTGCCACTCTAGGTGCCTATTAGTCTAACACAAAACTGGTGCGTATTGTTGATCTACTAAAATAATTTTAATACCTATTCCCATGAAACTGTAAATATATGAAATGCATCTAACCATCCCTTGGGAGGATGAGCATAAAACTAGTTGATTTTGCGAGACCTATTAAGAAGCGGCCTTATAGAATGAACCCAAATATTCATGCTAAGGTCAAAATTGAGATCGATGGCATGTTGGATGCAGAAGTTATTTACCTAGTAAAAGACTATGAATGGGTCAATCCATGGTCATTAGTATCAAAAAATATGGGCGCATTCAAATTTGTGTTGACTACAGAATGTTGAACACCATCTACATGACTGACCCCTTCCCAACTCCATTCACCAACAATTTATTAAATGGAATCATAGGTTATGAAATATACACATTTACTAGTGGATTTTAAAGATACCATCAAGTCCAAATCAAGGAGGAAGACAATCCTAAAACTACATTTATGACTGAGTGGGGATGTTTTGTGTATAATGTGATGTCCTTTGGGCTAAAAAATGTGCCAGCTATTTTCTCCCAAGTGGTAATCACCGCATTCAAAGACTTCATTCACAAGTTCCTCCAAGTATATTTAAATGATTGGACAATGTATGGATTGGTAAAATATCACTATGATAATTTTCACCTAATGTTTGAAAGGTGTTGGTAGTTACAAATCTATTTAAATCTCAAGAGTTGTATTTTCACAATGTTATTTGGCACATTGATTGGGTACATCATCTACAAGGATGGTCTACTCATTGATCCTACCAAGATTGAAATCATCCTTTAGCTTCAAACACTATAAATGTAGAATAAATTCGTGCCTTTCTTGGACATTGTAGCTATTATAGGAAGTTCATAAGGAATTATGTTAGGATTATGGCACTGCTAGAAGAACTCTTGCAAAAGGATGGCCCATTCATGGGGTACAGTTTAGGAAGATACTTTTGAGACCCTAAATATAAAGTTTGTAAGTGTTTCATTACTATAATTTCCCAACTAGATGACTCCCTTTCATTTCCACATCAATGACTCTAGTACTACAATCAGATCCATTCTTGCACAACCAAAAAAAGGGGAAATGGATCATCATATTTATTTCATAAATAGGAAACTAACCAAGGAAAAAAAAAATTACACCATAATTTAGCACGAGGTGCTTGCCATAGTCTACACATTATATAATTTTTGAAAATATTTACTATTAACCCCCTTTATCTTATTTATTGATCATGATTCACTTAAGTACCTAGTAAACAAGCTCATTTTGCACAAGCACATTTGTCTATGGATTATTTTGTTTCAAGAATTCCAATTTTTTGTTTTAGTGAAGCTTAGAAAGGAAATTTCAAGCCCAAACCATATGTCCTACAACAACTCTAGAGATATATAAATACCAATTAAAGATGATATGCTTGATGTGCAACTCTATAGTATCTAACACATCCTGAAAGACTTAGTAGAAATCACTGCATTTATGACCTCTAGATCTATGTCTCAAGCTATGATAACTAAAGAGAAGAAGTGACTCATGATTTTCACTACCCATTTTAAAATTATTGGTGGGGAAATATACAAATTGATCCATGACAAGATCAAGTATTGATGTGTTCTAGAACATGAATGAGACTCATTACTATAATAGGCATATGAGGGGATTGCTAGAGGCCTTTATGCTAAAGATTGCACAACATGAAAAGTGTTACAATCAAGCTTTTGGTGGTTATCTATGTTTCATGATGCAAAATAATACACCAAAAAGTGTGGCATCATACCATATTTACCCAAGTGCCATTTGAAAAATGGTCCATTGATTTTGTTGCACCTGTTACTCTTTCCATGAGATGAATAAGTGTAAGGTACATTTTGGCTACTATAGATTATTTCACCAAGTGGGATGAAGCAGTGCCAACCAAAGACTATACAACTACCAAAATGGAAATATTTATTTGGGAAAAATTATCAGTAGGTATAGGTGCCCACTCATCTTTACTAGTGATTGTGGTACACATTTCATCAATAAAATAGTTCAAATTTTGTTGTTCGAGTATATTGTGGTGAACCATAAAATGACACCTTATCGAACCCAATCTAATGATATTGTAGAAGCATTCAATAAAATATTGGGGACATGCCTCATAAAAATATGCAATATTGGTTATAAGAATTGGGATGACCATGTGTTATTGATTTTATGGGCCTATCATATAACATACAAGTTCCTAGATAAGGCTATACCATTTCAACTAGTGTTTGGCATGGAGGACATTTTAACTATAGAGCTCCTAGTTCCCTCATTATGCATTACAAGTATTGGTTGATTGGATGACTAAGAATATTTAAGTGCATGCTTGGAATATTTGAAGAGGTTGTACAAGACACACACCCAAGCATGATGGAGCCAATAGATAGAGAAGGCCCTCTAAAATAAATGGCATGACAAGCACATCAAGGGAAAGGTATTTATAGAACATACATTGGTCTTGTCATATGATTCTAAGTACCTAAGGCACCTAGGGAAAATTACACATCATATGTATGGGACCTTATGTCATCCACAACATCTTGGATACTGACACATGTAAGTTATGCATGTTGACTAGTGAAATACTCCCTAGGCATTTTAATGGCAACAGATTGAATTTATACCATTGATAGGATGACATTTGCACCATCGAATGTTAGATTTCCATTCAAAAGTTGATCACTTTATCTTGTGACCATAATAAAATTGGTGTGATCCAAATCTTTTCCTTATGTTTTAATTATTTTTTGTTTTTTTAATAAGGGTGGTGCTTTCAGGCCCATAAGAGAATGTTCTTAGTACTTGTACGTGCATAAATCTAGTTGGGTGAATTGAGTTTGATTGATTTTTAAAGCACCTTTGGCCAGAAACCTAAGTTTTTTGGTGCATGTGAAGTCTGCTAGGATAATTTACCTATAAGTACAAATAAATGAGTAAAATGCATAAGGTGTCCATGTGTATTGGACCACAAGGAGATAGTGAGGTACTAGAGGACTAGTGAAAGAATTTGTATGGGGTAGGGGAAGCCAAAGCAAGAGATAATAAAGTGTAGAGAAATCAACCATAAAAGTAAGGTGTGCTTGAAAAGAAGTGAAACACCAAAGAAGAGATGGAATCTATGAGGTTGAATCATGTGTATGTGAATTTTTTCACCCGAGTAACTAGAAGGATGGTTAAGGTCATGCCAAGATGAACAAAGTGCAAGAAAGTGACCATTTTTGATAGCTGGCATCCACCAAACATTCAGTGGGAAGTGACCATTTGAATTACTTATCATTTCCTCAAAGAAACCTTTAGGAGAGTTAATGTTATGATAATAGAAGAACAAAGATCAACATCAATGAGTAGATGGTGGTAGTTTTTAGTTGATTTCATAGGTTTTAACAAATTTTGAAGATCTAAATGATGTCTGCCATCAATTTGGTAAATGAGGATAGTGTATAAAACCAAATATGACATAAGTAGGAGGTTTACTTTTCATTTTTCATAGATCATAGCAAATCAAGGAGTAGAAGCCACCAAAAGAGAAAATGCTACTAGACAAGAAACAAGTTCCCCACATCCTCCCTAAGTGTGAATGAAAGAGCAAGTAGGAGATTACATTTTCACCTAAAGAAAAGAGGAGGCAAATGGAGGGAATTTGATATGAAAATAGGGAATCTAGATTTTTGAAAGATTACTAGTCCACCATTAATGGGTTAGGAAGCTCAACAACCAAATGCATAGTTGCATTTCTCATGGCTATAAAGTAGATGAGACACAATTTTGGGCTTAGATAGGATCAATGAATCATGCTCCAATAGTATAAGGTTTAGGATGGGGAATAAAATATTGAGCATAGGACCACCACAAGTGCACAAAGATGTGAATAAATCAAAAGTAGTGATGGAAGCATCCACCATAAAACTAGAGGCACAAATGTAGAAGGAGTTAGGATTATGGAGATTGATCTAATTGCAAATGCAAGGTTTGACTAAAGAGAGATGAAGTACCTTCTAGAAGTAATGGTGGGGAAAAAGTGGGTATCCTTTTCCCATGTATGCAAGTTGAAATATTATAACCATAGGATAGGCAACAATGTGTAGGAGTTAAAAAAAGACTAGATGGTGGACACAGACAAAAAGACAAGGCTAGCCCCATGCTCTTTTATGTCTCCATCAAAGCCAAGATACAAACCATAGGTGCAACACAATTTTTTGATATACCAAGATTTGAAAAGTTATAAGACTTGGTACATTTCCTTCTCTCATTGGTATATGGCAACTATTTCTATTTTGATAGACGGTGCATGAGAATTTATTCTGAGCACATAAGTAGAATTGTAGGGTTACCTGGTGTAGGATTAGATATATAGGAGATTATGGAGGATGATGTAGAGGTAGAGAGGGTCACAAATCTCCTAGGCTATTAAAATTTAGGATTTTCATTCCCTATCAAAGACATCTAAGGCCCAAACACAAAGGCAACAACACACCTAGTAAGTGCCAAACTTTTCCCTGGTGGTTGATGGTCATATATAAGTAAAACCTTCCTTTGCATTTCCTACCACATGGTGTAGGGAGAAATGTTCAACATTTTTAATTTCATTGTATAAGGGATCACAAATAATGTGCAAGAATTCCAACAAGCATGATATACCTTATCATGGGGATACATGCTTATCCTAATGGTGATGGAGGAGATAGGTGTGCTTAATGGTGATGAAGACTACCTATGGGTATTTCCACCAAACTATGAGTCCCCAATGATTAAGTACCAAAAATTCATCTTCCCCCTAGCTTCTCACAAAAGTATAAAACTAGAGTGCAAGGGTGGTTTGATAATTATGTAAAGGCCTTTAGAAAGGGGTGGTGCATCCTATAAGAACTTACTCAAAAAATCTTGAGAATGACGACCTTCACCATGATGAAACACTTCTGTGTGGTGCACCTAGCACTCATAGATGAAAATATATCAAGTTGGCTCTTGTCACCTTACATGTTCTCAACCAAATACTTCATTGTTTCACTAAATATAATTCCAAATGCACAAGAAACTGATATCTAGGCCAAGGACATGGATTGTGATATATGAATGATGAAGTGATAATTTATGTGCCCTATAAATATTAGGTTGTGGAGCTAAAAGCTTCACTGATGCAGACATGGAGGAGGTTGCAGAAGAGTTGCAGAGTGTCACAGACACTGGCATCGGATAGGACAACCGACATCAGTAGAGTATAGACAGAAGGCAACTGATGTCAGTCATATATCAGCCGGCGTCGGCACCCCCAGGCAGACAGGGACCGACGTCGATCACCTGTGGTTTGAGCTGCAAGTATATTACAAGCAATTGGTTGACAAACCAAGTGTTTGCATGTTTAGTGCTAATTTTAGACTGGGAGCTGTGGATCTAATTATTGTATTAGGTGTCTAATTATTGTTTGGATGAGATATATATATTAGACTCATGGTTTTATTGTAAAAGTGTGCTAGAAAGCCATAGAGCTTTTAGAGAGAGCTAGTGTAGCTCCTCCTAGTTCCAAAGGGGTGCTGAGTGTGTATGATCAGGGAGAGTTGCAAGGTTTACAAGGTCAAGGAGTTGATCCATTGGGGTACTGGTTAAAGAATCATAAGGACTTGATGAGGCAAGGACAAGGGTTCTTCAGGGGTGTAGAGATATCTACATGGTGAGTAAGGTCTAGTGATTTTCAGGTAGCAGTAGAGAGCAGGAGATCTACTTGGAGTACGATTGTGTACTTGGTGAACTGGCAGCGTGTTACTAACTGGTTGGAGAGGTGAACATCAATTTTGTATTGGAGTTGATTGTTGGGACCGAGAGAGAGAGGGAAGAAGGTCTTGAGGCATGGCGAACCTTTGAGGTGGAGGAAGAAGTGGCATTTTCCTTATTGTATATTCTTCTGAGTGATTATTAATACAATTGTGTATTGTCTCTCAATTCTTGTGTTGTTTCATATTTCTAGTTACTTATTGATTCTGGTTAAATTCCATTTTTAGTTGCTAATACAAGAAGTAATCATATGTGCTCTAATTGGTAGAGCAAGATCCTGACTAAATAGGCATCGGAGCATGTTTATTGTTCTAGGTTTCCTGACAAGTGGTATCAGAGCTTTTGGTTGGGTTACTAACATGTGGTTTCAGATTTGGTAGTGTTTGTTGATTACAGGTTACTCACAGGGGTTTCTAATTGAGTGGGAGTATAGCAATGGAAGAAGGAAGTAAGCTACGAATGGAGAAACTGAATAGCACGAATGGTCTGATTGATGGAAAGAAAGAGCAGGGAAAAAGATATTGTTGGTTGGTATCAGATCAGCATGAAGGAACTGAAGATGCAGATGTTGCAAGTGTTGTTGCACAGGATGCTTTGGGAGGTTTCTTGGATGAAGTTGAATCTTGGATAACAGATTATGTTGCCTCTTTCCATGCAGCCCCAGGGAGAGGAGCTGGTGAGCCTTGCCAAAGAATTGGCAAAGGAGAAGTGAAGCTGAAATTGCAGATGGATGACACACAGTGGTTGAAGGAAGTCATGCAGGTACCAATCTTAGAGATGAGTCTAATTTCTTCAGGAAATTTAGGTGATGGGAGATGCACTGTAACTCTCACAGTGGATACACTTGAATTAGATGGTGGTAAGAAAGTAGGTATCCTTTATCTATCTACTTATATTACTGATTCACCTTCTGTTACAGAGATGTGGCTTTCTAGGCTTGGTTACATATGTAGGAGGGGAATGCATGTTCTAAAGCGGAAGATGGATGTTTTTGACAAGCTAAAGAACTGGAAAGCCTTGGTGTTCTTGGAGGAGATGACAGATAGAGATCAGGTGAGGGAACTGAATTGTTCTGAGTAGAGCAAGGTTGATTTGATTAGGACTTTGATCCATGGAGAGCTCGTAGGTAAAAAAGTTATCACTCACAGATGAACACAGGTACCAGCATTGGTCAAATAGTAACTGACATTGGCAACAGGAAGATTGACGTCGGTCATGAAGTAACTGACGTCGGTAGAAAGGATACCGGCGTTAGCCAGGGAGATGACATCGACAATCAGGGTCAGTGCAGGGAACCGACATCAGTCGGGAGCAGACTGGGAGATGGTCGAGATCGATCACTGGAACGGATAGTGGGTAGACAACAAGCTATCAATAAGTCTCAAACGCTCATGTCGAGGTTAGAAAGGGTAAGTAAAACTCATATTCATTGTTCACCTTCTTTATATTGCTCACTGATGGTCGAGAACTAGGAAGATGTGAAGAGGCAATGCAGGTAGAATCCAGATACAGTGGGAGCTTGGCATGGATGAGGATCATGAGTCCTTGGAGAAGAACTAAACAGGTATTTGTTGGTAGAGTTGTTAGCTGGAAGAAAGCACTGAGAGACAGACGGATTCCCATAGTTAAAGAAGAGAGTGGATGGACACATGAGACAGAAGGCTAAGGTATATGGTCTTGAAGAAGTTGCAAGATAGTGGTACAGGTTTTGACAGGTGGATGACTAAGCATGGCTTCAGTCAATGTCAATGTAACTATTGTGATTTTGTTCTTACTAGGTGGATGATGAGTCGCGACATTATCTAGTTATTGTATGTGGATGGTTTGCTAGCAGGTTTTGTACAAATAGGGATTTGCTGAGCTAAAAGGTAAGGTTAGTTCAGAGGTATGTCATGAAGAATTTGGAGCAGCAAAATTCTTTGGCATAAGAGACATGGAGATTTTATCTCCAGTGGGAGCTGATGTGAAGACGGTGTTGGCGAGGTTCATTACGCAAGATGCAGAATCAAAAAGCACACCAATGGCTGGACAGTTCAAGCTTAGCTTGAAATAGGGTTCAAAATCACATGAGGTCTATTGTAGGCCTGAATTTTCCCAAGCAATGGGGGTTGTCAAAAAGTATGGAGCCAATTCAGGGAAGGAGTACTGGACGGCAGTTCAGTGGGACTAGCAGTAGGGATTCTTGTTATGCAGGGTCAAGTTCTTCACTACATGGATATGTAGGTTCGGATATGGCAGGTTACTTGAATGACAGGTATAGCATCACAGGTTGTGTGGTGGTTAGTCTTCAGGATTGAGCTTGAAGAGGGATACAAGCCAAGAAATAGATTAGATGGGCTACAGATACAGGTACAGGTGCAGCTATTTATCTCCAAGTGGGAAATTGTTAGGTTGTGGAGTTAAAAGCTTCACTGATGCAGACATGGAGGAGGTTGCAGAAGAGTTGCAGAGTGTCATAGACACCGGCGTCGGTCAGGACAACCGACGTTGGCAGAGTACAGATAGAAGGCAACTGACGTTGGTCATATATCGGCTGGCATCGGCACCCCTAGGCAGACAGGGATCGACGTCGGTCACCTGTGGTTCGAGCTGCGAGTATATTACGGGTAGTTGGTTGACGAACCAAGTGTTTGCATGTTTAGAGCTAATTTTAGACTGAGAGCTACGGATCTAATTATTGTATTAGGTGTCTAATTATTTTTTGGATGAGATCTATATATTAGACTCATGGTTTTATTGTAAAAGTGTGCTAGAAAGCCATAGAACTTTTAGAGAGAGCTAGTGTAGCTCCTCCTAGTTCTAAATGGGTGCTGAGTGCGTATGATCAGAGAGATTTGCAAGGTCTGCAAGGTCAAGGAGCTGATCCATCGGGGTACTGGTTAAAGACTCATAAGGACTTGATGAGGCAAGGACAAGGGTTCTTCAGGGGTGTAGAGATATCTACATGGTGAGTAAGGTCTAGTGATTTGCAGGTAGCAGCAGAGAGTAGGAGATCTACTTGGAGTACGGTTGTGTACTTGGTGAACTGGCAGCGTGTTACTGACTGGTTGGAGAGGTGAACATCAATTCTATATTGGAGTTGATTTTTGGGACTGAGAGAGAGAGGCAAGAAGGTCTTGAGGTGTGGTGAACCTTTGAGGTGGAGGAAGAAGTGGCATCTTCCTTATTGTATATTCTTTTGAGTGATTATTAATACAATTGTGTATTGTCTCTCAATTCCTGTGTTGTTTCATATTTCTAGTTACTTATTGATTATGGTTAAATTTTGTGTTTAGTTGCTAATACAAGAAGTAATCATATCTGCTCTAATTGGTAGAGCAAGATCCTAACTAAGTAGGCATCGGAGCATGTTTATTGTTCTAGGTTTCCTGACAATAACCAAAGAAACTAGGGATGAGGAGATGATAGTGACATGCCTGACATCTATCCCCTCTAAAGGGTAATAATCAATGGAATAATTTTCAACCTATACAATGATATGAAGTCATGTAAGAAGGGTGGAGAGCCTAGTAAGTATGACGATCTACCCCTCCTAGCCAGTGATGAAGGAAAGGATACACCAAAAGTTTATGGGAATTCATTCCAAAGGAAGTGAGGTGAAAAATTAAAGGAGATTATAGAGTGCATACAACTTAAGATAACATCTAAGGAACAAATCATGCCACCTACCCAAAATAAGTGCATGACTTTCAAGCAAGAAGGTAATTCTTCCAGAATAATCCTAGAAAAAAGACTAAAGGACCTATGGCATTCTACCAAGATCCTTGTGGATATAGAGAGAGAGGTAGCCCTAGCACACATAATAGAAGAAGAGACTGAAGACAATAGGGTAAGAACTTATATCTTGCAAATAGAGGAAGGTGAAAAGAAGATCAGCGATGGAAACATTTAGGAGGCCCTATAAAGTGGCATGGCCATCACATTAAAAATAATGGAGGAAATGACAAGCCTTACATCTAACACAACCTTTTTAAATATCCCACCAAATAAAATAGCTCCAACATCCAAGGATAAGGCCTCCATAGTGGCTCTTTAATCTATCAAGGAGAAAATATTATCCTAGAGGAAGATGGGACTCAATGAGGAAGTTATTAATTGGGATTTAGCACTTGAAGAGAAGTAAAAACTTGATTGGGAATATAAGAAGGCTAAGTTGGAAAAGAGGGCCCCAAAGGTACCTTCAAGCATAGGACCAGTATTAGAAGTGGTCAAACATGCACCAAGTGACCTTATCAGACAAGTAGAGGAAGTTATGAAGGAATGCCCAAGTAATGAAGGGGTGTCTAGACAAAAATAAGGTGATACTAGCACCTCAAAGAAACAAACAAAGATATCTGAGTAGCACCAACAACAAGGCAATATTGACACTAAAAGAATAACCCTTGAGGTAAGTATTGAGAATCCCTAGAATGAAAAAATGGATGAGAGGGAGAAGTTTGATGAAGTAACCCCCAAGGACAAAACAAGTAATTCCTCAAAGGATTATACTGAAGAGAGTGGTGGTGCCAATGAAGAGGAAGAAGTGCACATAGAGAAGGCTATCATCTAAAAGGATGCTAGAGAGCTTAACATTATATAAATGGCATAGAAAAATTGTGGGGATGAAGATTTATACTTAATATGAAACTATGCTCCCCCAATATACCACAACAAGGATGTGTAAGTAGATCTCATTTGTACTAGACCATTATATGGATGAGCCCTAATTTGAGGTGCCAAAGGTTACTACTTTGAGCTTAGAATATTCTAAGGAAAGGAAATAATTCCTTCTTATTAACCTACATGCCATGAACCAAGTATAATATGGTAATATACTAATAAAATGGCCATGAATTTAAAATGATAGAATGTCATATATGATGGCAAGGTGAGGAAACTAATGAATCTCTTCAAGGAAGCACAAGCCAATAGGTTCAAATTCTAATAACTTTGTGAGCATGTAGAGGTGGCTGAGCCATATATTTGAATTGGCATCAACACTTCAAACCTTTTATAGGTCGATAAGATTTATGTATTGGTGGAGTAAATGCTTTCCAATATTTTAGCCTCAATTGGTGCAAGAAGAAGAAGAAGAGAAAGACATCACATTGTACTAAAGAAGGAGATATTAGACAAGCTCCAACAAGTAGATGATCTCTTCACAAAGTTGAAGGAGGGTATGGAAACACAAGATGTAATCTTCTTAAAATTCTCCACCCAAGCCTTGATAATAGATGTGTGCTTAAAACAAGTGAAGGATGAGAATGAGTAGTTGATGGCTCAAGTGTACTCTACAAGTAGGGTGGAAGGTTCACATATCATGAACAACATCAATGCATTGAGCAATCAGATCAAGACCATAAAATAACCTTATAATAACTCTTATTCACTCTATAGACTAAGGCTTATGAGCAAGGGAAGATCTTAGATGGAAGTGTGGTAAAGGTGCAAGACAATATAGAATCCTTCTAGAAAGAGCTAAATAAAATAGATACACTTGAACGTATTACTACATCAACTGAGATTAATAGCACTACAAGAGAGATCAAGATAGACATAAAGTTATTTGAGGATTTTAGCCAATACTCTATGAGAATGTGCCTACATTTTACAATCGTAAGATTTTGATAGCTTAGTCCAAGGGTGGATTGGGATTTTTATATGGGGTAAAGTTGGGCCCCTAACCCATTTAGTGGAGTTTTTTTGCTAACTTGATATCCACCTTAGTGTGCCTAGATATTTTAGTAAGTGGTTATCCTAATAGTTTTTGGTATCCAATTGGAGGATGCAGTGTAAATCATGCACCGACTAGCTAACGGTTAACCATTTATCAGATACTCAGGGCATCAATGAAGATCTAAAGATAGATGGCAAGTGGAGCATAGGAATCATGGGGTTATGAAGCTAATGGTTATGATAAAAAAACTCCAACTCATCACTTAGCATGCATCTTCCACCATGGCAAAGATTATTTGAAAGGATTATATAAGGAACTCAAACTAGAGGATGAAGAGAGATGAAGAAATGAAATGAAGCTTTGGTAGAATGACTTTAAAATGCTCTAAAAACTTTGTTCTAGTGGCCATTAAGGCTTATAAATATAATGGAAGCCAATCTAGCTCAAATTATATGTTCCCAAGCTCATTTATGAGCCTCTGGGTTGCTGGTATTATGATTTCTATAAACTCTGGTTATGAAATTTGAACAATGATAAATGGTGTTGCCTTAAAATGTACTTAAGTTGTCTAGTTTTCATATCTTAAAGTATTGCTAGTGAGATTCAAGTGTTTATGTGATATTGATCTATTGATTAATTATGTGGATTAAAATTCATGTGTTTCATTATTTTTTATATTTTAATGGAGTCTCTATAATTTTCATTATGTCATCATCATTTTACATGGAAGATGAGTATAATTTTATGCCAGTGAACCCAACCCCTAATTAATTTGCATCTATTAAGTATGGAGAGTAAGTTGAACCAAAGTAGTCTTATGAACCACTAAGCACCTATATAACCTCAAGTTTAACTTGATAATGGTTTATGCCTATGTATTTACCCCAAATTTAAGTTTCTAGTGCATTTCTTAGGTCCCCCTAGTGAAGCCACACACCATGAAATGATTATCCCAACATGGGCCCTAGTTAATTCTTAGTTGTGCTTTGGGTGAATGCATAAGACATGTGCCTTGTGTGGATTGATTTTAGTGTAGCCAAGTGTTTAAATTTTGATCACAAAGAGAGTTATCCAATGCTTGCACTTGGTTTCAATAAACCACCCCTAGAATTTCACAACATATGTAAATAGGAGAAAATAGGGAAACTTTACTCATTTGAGTGCTTAACTGAATGCCTTTTATAAGTTTCCTTGTGAAAGGTAAGAAGTTACTAGGTCTGTGTTAGGTCACTTTATTTACCTCATTATCACACATTGCATCCTTATGCAGACAAAATCCAAAATATAGGGGATAAATACATAATTTTGAGGCCCTATTTAGAGTATTGAATATGTTGGAAACACTTATTAAAAAAGGGGTGTTTGGGGTAGTTTTACACCATGTTCCCACTAACCCATTTTTCCCATAACCACTTTAAATATGAAGAACTAGGGTTTTTCTATTTGACAAAGAAGAGACAACCCATGATCCAAATTTGAACACATAATAACAAAGGTGACATAGAACCCAAAATATTCTAGGTGGTCACATCTAGATCCAATAAGTATTTTGTAAAAGACAAAGGCATCCAAGTTAAATAGAAGCATCAACATAACCATCTAAGGTCAACACAAGTGTCTGAGGTCATATAAGTGTTTAATGCATAATATGACCACTGATCCAAAATCCATTTCTAGTTTGATTCCTTCTTGTTCTAGATATAGATATGTATTAGCATCAAAACCAATTAGGTATCTTGTTTTCATTATCCTTGTAATATCTAGCATAATTATATTTCCATTTTTATCATATATTAGCATAACAAATTCAAGTATAAATTTATCTGATTTTGAAAATTAATTGGCCTAAAGTAGAGATAATATACCATCCTTGTGACCTAGGTTATCTCTACCCCTTTAACCCTAGATTCCCCAATATATATTTTGGGTTTAAATATTTGGTGAAACTAATCTATATGAATGTAATTTTTTCTCACTCCTATGGTTTTTAATTAGTTAGGGTTTGAGATTACTGTACTTTTTCATTTCTTGCTTATATTATTTTGCATGCAACCTAGGTGTATCCGTTTATTTGGAGGTGTGCCTATTGAATTCATTGAACTTACTCTCCACCACCTTAAATGTATCAAAATAATCAAAGGCCTAATCCTATGGTCCATGATGATATAAATGTTTAAAATGAAAAACATCTTGATGGGGTTATTATTATTATTATTATTATTATTATTATTATTATTATTATTATTATTATTATCAAAAGTTACACCCCTGAGGAGTGTTCCCAAGCCTCCTCACTTAAGGTGATACATGGGAACAATCCTAGGTTGTGTCTGACCTAAAAGGTGGATTGAACCTCTAGATAAGGGCAAGCTCCCTTTAATGTATCACCTAGAAACACTACTACTAATTTGCTTGAAATGGAAAGGGTTAGAGATGACTAAAAATAACCTAACTAAGGAGGTGATGCACTAAAATAATTGACCACTACCAACTAGCTATGTGTGCCCATCAAACATGAGACTAGTTTTAACATACACTACTTCTAATCTCAATCTCCTACATCATTATTTCAATGTGAAGGTTGTGATAGATGGTTTGTCTAGGATAAGTAATCAAGAGGTCTAAAATGAAACTAATGAGAAGATAACCACACTCAACCATTACACCTAACTTGAACACTTCACATGACCTACAAGATAATATTTCTAACTAAATATAGGTATTAGAATAAGACAATATCTCAAGGAACACTAAGAAAATCACTTAACAATATCAACTATCCATACATACACACTAAGTATAGTCATAAGAGAAGGTAAAACCAATAGTATTCATTGATCAAAGGCATATAAATGAGAAAATATTCCCCATACTCAGGTGGAGGATCTTGTTGAGCATTGTTATTTTGAGTACAAGTGGAGGAACTTTATTCCTAAGTTGGTGCCTAGTGTCATGGATAAGAAAAAAGTAACCATCAGTAGCCTTGTCCATGTGTGAGGCTGACTACATTATATCAACTTCATATTTTACTCAGGTCCTATGGATGAGATAAAATCTAAAATACTACAAGGTGGAGTATGATGGTCTTATCCCTATCTATTGTGACAATACAAGTTTTATAAGTATCTTAAAGAATACTATCATGCCTCAAGGATCAAACACATTCCCATCAGGTATAATTTTCTAAGAGAGTAGGTAAGTGAGAAAAGTATCAAACTTGAATATGTGTCTACACAAGATTAGATTGCATACATATTGACCAAACCAATAACAAAGGCAACTTTTAAACATCTAAGACAAGAATTAGGTGTAATTCCTGCCCTTATCAATCATTGAAGAAGTCATATATTTAGGGGGAGATAATCATTCTCATTAGATCCAAGAATATGTGATTTTTTATAAGAAGGTATGCATGGAGATAGGGGGTTAATGTTTATTTTATGTTTCATAAATTCATTATTTTGTGTGTTAAGTATTTTGTTTACAAGGAATGTGATCCAAGAAATTGAAGACACCACTTTATAATTTATGTCAAAGGGGGAGAAAGAAAAAAATGAGGAGATAAAGATGATTAGTATTCAATATGTTTTTCCATAAATGAAAAAGGGGGAGATTTTTTAGCATTAATTATTTTTTTGAGACTTGGCATTGATGTTGTCATTGATGTCAAAGGTTATTCATGAGGGTTCTTGAGAAGGCTTATGCATAGGAAATTATGTCTGGTACAATAAAGAACATGGTGGCTTAGTGAGATGAATTTAAATAGTCATAAAATTATGTTTTAAGACACTTGAGAATGTATATGAATAATTGAAACACTCAGGGAAACTTCAAAGTATGCATATATAGGTAAGACCTATAGACCTATCATGCAACTAGACTTGTCCTAGACTCTGATTGACCTAATGAGGGGCCATGAGGTGTTTTCAAGATCTATTAAGGATTAAAATAAGTGTTAAATCATGTGATAAGTTTGTTTAGCATGTGAGTGAGGTAGAGAGTGCTTGGACAATAGCTAAAATGTCTACTTCAAGGCCTAATGTGACCTATAGGTCAAAAGCCTAAATAGCAAAGAGAGAGATGGTGGCCTATTGAGGTATCAAAATATGTTTCCAGGGTAAGCATGGAAAAATTAATATTTACATAGGTATTTCATTAAATTTCAAGTATGTTGACCAAGTTTGAGGTCAAAGTTTGTAAATAAAGGCATGGAATGTGGTTTTGAGGTTTTTTGTGTGCACAAAATGAAGGGTTCTCAACTCGAGAAGAACTTTCATGTGTTTTTTACAATGTGTAACCTTTGTATGATAAGATAATAAATTAATGGTATATAGGTAAGTATCCTATCTCAAATTTATAAGTATTGGTTTCTAGATTAAGGGCCTAAGTTTTATGAATGATTGCTAAAACTATAAGGTGGTTAAAACCTCTCTAAAACCCTAACTTTGATCCAATATGTAAGATCTTGATGGAAATAATAAAAATTTATTGGATGACATATTTTTATTATTCTATCATGTATATTACTCTCCAAGGTACCTCCAAGTGGCATTGGTTTATCACATGAGTGAGTGGACCCTATAAGAAAAGCCATGTTTATCAAAAATTTGCTATAATAGGCAGAGTTGATTGAGTCAAAGTTTATTAGTAGATGGAGGTTGAAGGTTGAGACTTATATTTAATTTAAATGGTATTTTATGATCAGGTTATAGACATTAAATATGATAAACTAGTCATGGAAGTTGACCTATTGCTAAAAAGGCCTAGTGAGGAAGAGAGTGAGAAAAACAAGCAAAAGTGAGAATGAGATTAGGGATGTGTTGTCATGAATTAGGGATGGATCCAAATACATGGGTTTATTTTTAAAAACCTATAAACATATCCATATTGGATATAAGTTTTTGATATGTTTGTACATGGCATAAAATTACTCTCAAATTGACTTGTCTAACTCAATGAGGTTTGTGTATAATGAAGCAATGAGATTGGTCTGTAAGACCAATATTGCTATTTGAGCTTATAATATATTTATTTTAATTTGATATAAGGATATTTAAGTATCATATAAAACCATTTTAAGTTAATTAAATTTATTCTATATGTGTTCTAAGTCACTATTTCCATGACTATGTTTTGAAGCTTATATGCAGTTCTGAGTGGATTACTTAAAGAGAAGGGTTTGAGTAATTTTGATTTGAGTTGTGAGATAAAATGAACATGGTGATGAATATTAGGTCATGAGGGTTATATTATATTGTTTTTAACCATGATTATTTATCAATTTTTTATTTTTAGTTCAGTTATTCAAGACAAACATTCTGGGTACACACAGGCCTAATCATGAATAGTACTAATGGCATGGTTCAAGTGGTGGTTGGAGATAAAAAGTGTCATGGACCCAATAATATATTTTTATATGTATATTAAAGTTAAATATTATGTGTTCCTTTCATGTGATAATTCTTAGAGTATTCCAAGGTGTTCAAGGAGTAACATGTGGTAATGAAGACCTAATTACATTAGGTCTCCTTAAGGCCTAAAAGGGCTTTTTGGTCCCATATGATATGACTGACCTATTTTAATGCTTGCTTGATTTTTTTTACATTTCATAATTCCAATTTAATTTATAAACTAAGTGGTAAATTATGTTTATATAAAAAACCAAGTGTATGATCCCCTAATCACCATCAAATTCTCTAATGGAATCTAGAAATCTCCACCACCCTTCTCCTTCTCTAGAGAGTTCTCTCTCTAGAGAATTCTAAGGAATTTTAAATTCCTTAGAATTCCTTCTTTTTCTAGAGTCTTCTTCTCTAGAAACTCCCAATGAATTTTCAATTTATTGGATAATTCTTCACCATCGATCCTCATCATCCAAATTTGAATAATGACCATTGATATTCCCTCTTTATATATATTTAAACAAGCTCTCCCTCCACTCTCAAACCATCTTAAGAAATCATTCCGAATCCATGCCAAAATCAATACTTGTATCTTCATCAACAATCCAACATCAAGCAATATCACCTTATAAATATGAGTCTAAGGTATGTTCGATCCAATCTCTTATTTTACATCTGTTGAATCATGGTTTAAAGCATTTATGATTTAGGATTTAAGTGTAAAATTTCATAGTTTGCTTATTTAATTTGTATTTAAGTTCTAATGGATTTATAATTTAACTAGTGGTTGAGATTTGAGTGTGGAATTTTCATTTTAAATTCATAGATATCTCAAATTTCCTCTACATTTTGGCGACCATGGTGAGACCAGCTTACTCCCAATTTAGCAATTTTGCTTGTTAGAAGTGCTCTTGGCAATTTTCAGGTCTGATTAAACAAGATAAGAGTCAAATTTTGTTTTTCCAATTTTTAACAAATTTATGAAAAATGTGTTCTGTTTTCATGAATAGATATTTACTTGTAAGTAATTCTATGAAATACTTTCTAGGTTCTGAGCGTCTCACTCCCAGCTTTTCAAATCATTTTACGGTTTTGAATTTTGTTAAATATTGAAAAAGATGTCATTATTTAAATATTTCTATTCAGTGTAAGATTTTATTTTTATTTTATAATAATAATAATAATAATAATAAATTCCTGCTTGTACATAGTGTCAGTTTCATTTGATTGTCATTGTTGGATTTGTTTGTTTATGTTTTGATCATACCCTATAATCTTCAGAGTTGGTGAGATTCATTTCTTTGAAATGTTGGTCAAAAATCTCACATATTCAATGTATTTTATAAACAATCCGTAATAATCATGTTTTGAGTTCTTTGCAGCCAACCAACATGAAATACACAATCCACAGAGGGTAAGACACAACCAGATCAGAATTTTTCATCCACAAAGAAACCACTGATCGCTAAATGTGTAGAAACATAGTTCTGCTTTACTGAAGTATGGTATTGTGATATTGGCAATCTAACTATTAGCAGTTTTTTAATTTAGGAAGGTAGAATATTATAATTTAATGTAGTTTCAAGATCTTTGTCTATTATGTATGTTGTCAATTGGATTCTAATTAGGTGGTACACATTTCTTGGTACTTAAATAAAATCAGTTATACCTTGACTAAGCCACAGATTTAAATTTCCAATACTTTAAAACAAGATCGTAATCTATGTTTTATGTTTATTAGTGGTTTTGATTTGTAAAAGAGTGTTTTTGTAGTCCAGATAGACCATTTCACTTTTAGTTTTGTGTGATACCTTGGATGTCTAACACCACAAACTTAAGAAAGAGTCTAAATATCAAATATCTTTTTTTGATTTATTAAGATCATTCTCTTAAAAACAAGTGTCCAGCATTAAGTTTTAATAGGTCTTGATTTTTCATGCATAGATGACTACTACTATAATAATAATAATAATAATTAATAAATAAAATTAATAAAAAAAATTTTTTTCTATGTTAAAAAATCCAAAATTGGGGTTTAAATTGTAAAAAAAAAATTTTGATCAATTATAATCTTCGGTGATTTTTGATAAAAATTTTGGTATTTGTTTGTAAAATTTGAATAAGTTGGTTCAGCATCGTAATCTATTAAATCAATCAAATAGTCAAAGTTTTGAAATTTTGTCATAACCATAAGTCTCAATTTATCAATAGATTCAATTTTGTTGTCTTAAGTCATGGTTTTGTAGTTTATCACAAAACCGCAATTTGTAATATATAGTTAATAGTGATTTTGTATAATTAACCATGGTTTTGTAGGTAATCAGTACTTTTCTGAGAAACTACTAATCTTTTTGATTGCAGGACCTATCTCTTCAAGTGCCACCCATCAAACTACTAACCCATGTGTTTGCAAACCATCGATCAAAGATCCATTTTGACACTCTTAGAAAAAAATTTGAATCATTTTCAAATCTTTTTTTCCTTGTATATATCATTTTTAATCATCTCGTATATATATCTTCTTGATCATTCCTTATAAATACTTGTTTGTACATGTGTGGTTATTGCTTTGTAAATAATTTGTCATATCGTGCCAAATTACATATAATTAGAATGGTCAATTAATCATATCATGAGCTTGCTTATTTGTATAATCCTTCCCATAGGATAGCACGTTATGTGGATTTCATCACCATGCATGTGGCTTAGTTTTTAGGAGTTAGTATCATGGATTTCACCATCATGTGCTAACCACACTCCATATTTTAGAGTATAAAAATCAGGAGAGCATTATTGTTACAGCCTAAGCAAAATTCCCCATAAAGGGTTATATGGAGTGAAGACAATTAAGTCCATATACCTTGGGCAATTAGATAGCCTCCTATATAGACTTGGGCCCCATCATACATTTGTGTATATAGGGGACTCCCTTATATCCTTGTGTAAACCTTATAATAGGAGCCTATGACTATAACAGGTGTTCCACTACCGATGTTAGTATCATCACCCAAGTGACCATCAAGAGCAAATAAGGTTAAGAGTGTTTGGTTGATTCTATAATGGGTCACTATCTTACAACATCACTTGTGTAGCCATTAGATGGTGTGGAAATCAAGTTACACTACCATATTGTTTACTAATTAGGGTTGTATATGTGCATGATTTATTTATGTGTTGTGATAAGGCCCATTTTATTTATTAGTCGAGTCAGCCACACCCTTAAATTTTTTGTGTGAATACCTTAGATAACCATCTAGGAACATTCCTCTCTATTTTCACCACTTTCTCCATAATACATAAAGTCCTTTCATCATATCCATTTTATTGCATCACCATTCTTTTTAGTTATCTGTAGTCACCTTCTACACACCCCCATCACATTTGTATCCCTTAGTCATCCATAGTCCACCCACCACCATCCATATTTTCCTTAAAACAACACATTACATCACTCTTCCTAAATCTATCCCATTAGACGTTTATACCATATCATCTTCTTTTGATCATTTCCATACTTTGGCCCATCCCATTTCTAGCATTCATTATCCCATTATCATTCATACATATTTCATCATTCCAATCTGATCTTATCATCACCTTACCCATTTTATCCCTCATCATCCCCATCCTACCTTATCATCATCTTGTCCATTTCATCCTAATAATACCTTATTTACCCCATATTCTTTATACATCCAATCATATCACATCCAAACCACTTATCCCTTATTGTACCCACATATCCCTACATATCATCCCATATAACTATGTCTTGAGTAGAAAAAATCATCATCCTTCATATATAGTACTTGTACCTCCATATTTGATAATCCATCTTTTACATCCTTAATTTTTGTCCCCATAATTTGTCTTTTGTCAAACCCCATCATCATTTGTCCATACTTATTTCACCTACATAAACCACCCCTTGTACTTAGACATTCACATCCCCCATATAGTCATCATCAATACCTAGACATATTACATATCTTTGTATCACTTGCATATCACTTATAGAGGTCCATTCCCATCCTTGTGTATATTATCCATCTTTCATATAGTATCTTTCATCACCCACTCTTATTTTTCATCCATTTCTTACATCATCACCTTAACACCTAGTCCATAGTCCATATATTAAAAGTCATATCCCCTATATTATCCTTCATTTACCATTATCCCTTTTCCATTAATCATCCCTTATATGTGCCCATTAGAGGATCAAGAGTCATCCTTTTAATATATTAGAATCACCCTTATTTATCCATCCTAAGTTTCCCATTTGTAAGAGTCACTTTTGTCCCCCTTATTGAGTGTGGTCATAATCTTGGCATGACCCCCATCCATTTATCTTGATTAGTAGTCCTTGTCCATACACCTTTTTCCTCCTCATCCCTCTTTTGAATATTGGTTGAGGACAAAAGATCAAACTATTGGTGGTCATTTTATTTCTACACATCATCATCATCCTATCCCAACTTGAAATTATTATTGAACATAGCCTTATAAGACATCAATCTAACACCCATCATTATCCTTTATCCTTAACAAGTATCTTTTGTCTTTAGCACCCATTAACTTTTCCACTTCTAGTTGACCAAACTATTTGATCATATCATCCCTTTTTTATCCTTGTTAGTTTGATCTCTTAAAATAACCATTGTTCTCTTGATAATTTCTAGTTTTCCTATCCATCAAACTTTTCTCTTGACCACTAGTAGTCTCATCATTTAGATTACAATGTAATAGTCAAAATAAATTCAATATCACCTCATCCCACCTCATATTCTTTCATCATGGTCATCCAAACCTGAGCCTAATTCCACCAAGGATGGTTCCAATCAAGAAGACCATATGAGGGGGTAACTCATGGACCTAACTCAGGAATATGAGGATTTTGATAGTGACATCCCCACACCTCAGGGGGGAAATGATAAAATTCACCTTCTCAATAACCTCCTTAATAATGAGGGTGTCCATCAACTCCTAGAACAATATATATAACAAAACTAGAATATGGAAATTGGGGGCACCCACCTAAATAATATTGACCATCCATTAACCCTGTGACATAATGATCTCCAAGAAGTGGACCATGGATTCTTAGATGAAGGTGACTAACAACCACCTCTCATCAATCATCATACTAAGGCTAAAAGGAGACAATCTGCCATTGGGGATCACTTAAACCATCTTATAAAACAACTTAATCTCTTCCTCTAGAATCAATGTGCATCATCCCCACCTTGAGATAATACCAACATTTTATAGGCAACACAAAGTCCCAATAATGTCCATAATAATAGTTAAACCAATCATACCACTCATAATAGACATCATACCCATATCTTGCAAGGAAGTCAAAACCAAACTATCAATCCTCTTGGGGATCCTACCTTTTCCTAAGAATGGAAGATGATGAAAGAAACACTCCAATAGGTGGACCCCAGATCACAGGCCCTCAAATACAAATATGAGGATTTTTTCTCATCACCTTTAGACAATATCATTTTAAAGATTCCATTCCCTTCAAAATTTGAAATTCTAAAGTTTGAAAAATATAGGGGAAAGGAGACCCAAGGAATCACGTACAAGAATTTTTTATTTCTTTTGATGAAGTATCTCAGGAGGATGCCCACCTATTAAGGATTTTTCCTAAAAGCTTAACAGGACCAGCATTAGAGTGGTTCATGCACCTTCCTAAGGGGTCAATTTCCAACTTTGGATAATTGTCAGAATAATTTGTCACACAATTATCCTTTAATATAGAGTATGATGTGTCTATTATTGACCTCTATAACACAAAACAAAGAGTTGGTGAAAATATTATTTATTTCTTACAATGGTGGCATAGATTGGCAAGTCGATTGAGATGCACCATACCTAAAAAGGAAATGGTAAAAATATTTTTGGACAATCTTAATACAAAATTGAAATATAAATCAAAATTATAGTGTGTGAAATTTTTTGATGAGATTATAGAAAAGGGGATGCAAATTGAAAAATGCCTCCTAGAAAAAGGAACCATCAAGCTATTCTCTCATATTAAGCACACTACGAATTCAGGAAATTCATTTTCAAATAAGCCAAATGTATTCAAAAAAAAATGAGAATGTTGTTGGAGATGGAGTGATAGATTCTAAACCACAAGCACAATAGTCCAAAATATATAGAGAAAAGGGCCCCCACCATAACCACATGTCACTTCTATCAAGGTTCCTAGGGGAAAGCTAAGACCCCCTATAGGTAGATAACCTATTACAAGTTTGGGTATCCCTTTGGTGACTATATTAGAGTAGCTAGTTGTAGCCAACATGATTAATTTACCTAAGATTCAACCTATCAATGATCATCAAACCAAACTGGATTGGTATCATGATAATGAATATTATAAGTTCCATAGGGTAAAGGGCCATGATATCAAGAATTGCATGAAATTAAAACATTAGGTGTAAGACTTTATTGAAAGAGGTGACATCAAGTTGGAAGTGGAGCCTACTTCTACCTAATCAAGAAATGGATAGTTGGGAATTTATAAAGATCCTATTCCCAAGCATGAGCAAAGAAATCAGAGACCATCAAGAGACCAAAGATATGAATCCTCTTCTAATTTTACCAACTATCACAATGTGCCATATCATTAAATTAATACCATAAAGCTTCACCACATCCCCACCTCTGAGGAACCTCCCTCTCTAGCTTTAAAAATAAATTTGGCCACATCTCATTATATCGTTACTACCAAGCATAACAAAATCACCATCCCAGCAATACCTTCCCAACAACCATCCACTTCTTCCACTATACTAAGGGATAATACCTATACAAAGTCACAAATAGGCTCGATAAGTCTTGTGACATTATTAAACATCTAGAGAAGACCCCTACCTAGATTTCCCTTGTGAAGCTTCTAAAAACATCCACTTTTCATAGGGAAATATTAAATCAAGTATTAAATTACGTATAGGTACCTATTAACTTGGACACCAATTAGTTTTAAGTACTAGTTGCTCATTTATCCCCCTCCCCATAACTCACCTTCAACACTTAGGATCTACCACCAGCTGGCCCTCATCATAACTACCCACTGTACATTGAAGTGTCCATTACCCACCATCATGTCTCTCGTGTCCTTATAGATGGAGGATCGATGCTTAACCTGTGTCATGTGGACTTACTAAAGAATTTGGGGTAATCTGAATCATCATTGGGGCCCAATCTCATCATGATCAAAGCATAAGATGATAATGAGTAGCCATCCATTGGGTTTATTTATCTTCCCATACTTGTGGGGATCACAGTCCATCAAACATTGGTGCATGTGGTCAACGTGGACTTGCCATTCAATATACTTCTTAGGAGACCTTAGATTCATAAAGTGCAAGCCATACCATCCACTCTTCAATAGTGCCTTAAATTCCCTCATTTAGGGATGGAAGTCACCATCCCAAGGATTCTAGACCATCACAGGTATCAAATGAATCAAACCCCTTCTCCATCATTATCTTGAGTCACTGAGAATTCCATCCTCAATCCTACAACTACCAAATATGTCTCTCCTGATCAATTATCCACCACACTTACCCTAGTTCCAAACCTTACCAAGTTAAAAATCACATCTATAGGTTGTGGCAAATACGAGTACAAAACCCTTTGCATTTGCCATCTCCCATTGTCTCCCTAAAACTATGGGTCCCCCACAATGAAGGAAGTCCAGACCATCAAATATCAATTTGGGCCTACAAATTTTGAAAGTGTATGATTTTTATCAAATGAACAAATTGAAGGTGATTATTATTTGTGGATCTTTCTTGATGATGATACCTTCATCTCAGCCCAACAAAAATATCCTACTATTCACTACATGATGGAAAATATGAACTATAAAGGAAAAGGACTAGGTAGGTAAGAGCAGGGTTAGATAGAGCCTATTGATGTTTAATATAAATATTCATATTATGGTCTAGGGTAAAAACCATATGGTGATGACCCTCTCAATGTCATTATGGATTCTATCTTGACCAAAGAGCAAACTCTCCTTGATGAGGATATTGAAACGGGGTCTATTTGTAGTCAATTTGAAGAGTTGGCTACCACCAACCTCTTTTTCAACACCTCCATCTTCACCATCAACATCTCCCTCTATTATCCCTCCCTCATAGATTGGGATGCCAAAAAATATCCTTCCTTTGACACATTTTAAAATGATGAGGCTATTCTTGAGTACTTGGGGGTAATGACTTTCATGCCATCTGGAGACCACAAGAAAGGATTCTCAATCAATCTATGTGAATCAACATATTTTAGATAACAAGAGTCACTAAGCACCCAAAGTGATGATGAAACATATGAATCATAAGGGGAATCTTTTATAGAACCTGATGGCATCCCAAATAGTTCCATTCAGTTAGAAGATTATCTAGATGTTGATACTAAGCTACCAGAAATTACCACCTTTAACATGTCAAAAATCAAATACCCCCCTTATCTATCAAAAAAGTCTCCCTCACTCATTGAGGAAGTCATTGAAATAAATATTGTAATTGAAGAAAAACCCAAGATCATGAAATTGGGGGCATCTCTTATGCAATTAGAGTATGAAATTCTCACTGCCTTGCTCATAGAATTTATTGATGTCTTCACCTAGAGTTATGAAGATATGCTTGGGTTGGATCCTTCACTAGTATTCCATCATCTTGATGTCCATCCTAATGCTAAACTATTCAAACAAAAATTATGAAATATGCATCCAAAGGTGGCATTGCTAGGTAAGGAGGAACTATAAAAATTCTTGGATCTAGGATTCATTCATCCTATTGACTATTCTAACTGGATATATAATATAGTCCCTATCTCAAAACCACATGGTGGGGTTCAGATATGTACTAATTTCCATGAAATAAATAAGGTGTGCCCCAAAGATTATTTTCCATCCCTAATATTGATATGATTGTAGATTCAATTATTGGTTATGAGATGCTATCTCTCATGGATGGCTTTTCAGGATACAACCAAATTAAAATCACTCCCAAAGACAAGCACAAAATAACATTTATCACCCCATGGGACACATTTTACTATTAGGTCATGCATTTTGGCCTAAATAACATAGGGGAAACATATCAATGCATCATGAATATTATCTTCCATGACATGATGTAATATATTGTGGAAGATTATGTTGATGATACCCTAGGAAAGTCTCACTCATGATCTGAGCATCTTGTAGTCCTCCGTAAGATCTTTGAAAGAATATGAGAATCCAAGGTGTGCTTGAACCAAAAAAAGTGTGTATTTGATGTAACATCAAGAAATTTTCTAGGGTTCATTGTCTCTAGGAGAGGTATTAAGGTAGACCCAGCAAAATTTTGATCAATCACTAAGAAGCCACCTCCCCAAACACTTAAACAACTTCATAGTCTTCAAGGTAAGCTCCAGGATATTAGGTGTTTTATATCATAGATTGTTGATAAGTGTCATCCATTCACTCACTTGATTAAGAAACGATCAACCATTTTAGTGTGATGAAAATTATTGGAAAGCTTTTGAGAATCTTAAGCAATAATTGGCAAATCCACTTGTCTTATCTCCACCAGTTCTAGGCAAACCTTTATTGTTATATATATCCACCACTCCCTATGCCATTGGAGCCTTAATCATGTAGTACAATGATTAGGGAAAGGAGTGAGACATTTATTATCTTGGCCATACCTTAATATCATATGATTTAAACTATACACCAGTTGAATGGGCATGTTTAGCTGTGGTCTTTACCTCCCAAAAACTCTAACATTATATGCTCAATAATTAGGTATACTTAATTGCAAAATTAGATCCTTTAAAGTATCTCCTATCCAAATTAGCATTAACAAGTCATGTGTCCAAGTGGATCATGTTGCTTAGTGAGTTTTATATTGAATATGTCCATCAAAAATTAATCAAATGACACGTCATAGCAGATCAACTAGCAGAAGCTCCACTAGAATCAGCTAAGCCATTTATCTCTCCCTTTCTAAATGAATCCATTATGAGCACCTCACAAATAAAAAATTAGAAGTTATATTTTGATGGATCCTTTACCACTCATGGGTTAGGGACAATAATCTTGATGGTCACCCCACAAAGTGATCTCATTCTTAAAACATTGCATCTCGTGTTCCCCTGTACCAACAATATCTTGAAATACAAGGCCCTTATAGCAGGACTTCATCTTACCATACAATGGAACATCCAACATTTTAAATTATTCAATGACTCTCAACTAATCAAAAAATAGGTAAATGAAGAGTTCCAAACAAAGGATGAGAAGTTTCTCCCATACAAGCAATTGGTTGACCAATTAAAAACTAGTTTTCAATATATCACATTTAAACAAGTGTCGTGAGCCAATAATAAGGCAAATGACTCTATGGATACTCTGGGATCCCTCATTGATCTTCCTAAAGATGTCTTAGAGGGAATTTTTTTGATTGAATAATTGATCACCCCAGTTCATCACTCTTTGGTCCTTGTACAAATTTGTGCCATTAATAATCTTAGTCTCCCTTGGTATCATTTCATCTACCAATACCTCCATGGCCATACCCTACCTCCTAATCTTACTCACCATAAACAAAAATCCTTTCTCCATCAAGCCCCTGTTAACCATCCTAGGTAGCACACTCTATCGAAGGGGTTATGATAGAACCCTATTAAGGTATCTGACCTTAGATGAGGTAGCTCAAGTGGTTGAGGAAGTTCATGCTGGCATTTTTGGAGTGTACATCAATGGGATGGCCTTAGCCAAAAAGATTCTCCAAATTGGATACTATTGGCCAACCATGGAACGTGATGCTTGTAAATATATGTGGAAATGTGAAGCCTTTCAAAGGCATGAAAACCTTATCCATGTAATGGTATAAGAACTACATCCTATCATGAGCCTATGGCTTTTCTCTATATGGATCCTTGATCTAATCGACAATATTAATTCTACTTCATCTTATGGTCACAAATTTATTATCATATATACATAATATTTCATAAAATGGGTAGAAGCAATGCCACCGATTGACACAACTGGCCTCCAGATATCTAAATTCATCCTCAATCAAATCATCTACCACTTTGGCATCCCTACCAATATTATCTCAGACAATAACAAGTCCTTCAAGAATCAGGATGTTGAGGCCCTTTGTCAAAAGTACCACATCACGTAACATTTATCTTTCCCATATTATCCTCAAGGTGATGGACAAGTGGAAGCAACCAATATGACCCTAATTAAAATCCTAAAGAAGATAATCAATCAAGTTAGGAATGATTGGCATATTCAATTATATCTAGCATTATGGGCCTATCACACTAATGTCCACATACCTAAAGGGACCACCTCTATACCTTGGTATATAGATTTGAAGCAATATTACCCATGGAAGTAGAGCTCCCTTCTCTTTATCTCTCATTATGAGGCATAATTATTGACCACAATCACCAATAAGAGCACCTACAAGAGTTGGAACTCCTTAATGAAAAATGATAGAAGGCCCTGAATCACCTGAGGGCATATCAAAATAAGATCAAGAATCAATATCAAAAGAAGATTCAGGATTAGGAGTTTGAAATAGGTGATTTGGTCCTCAAGGAAAATTATAAGAACACTAATGCAAAAAGAGACAAGAAGGGAAAATTTGAAGCTAATTGGTTAGGTCCATACATCATTATGGCCAAATTTGGCTCAAGAGCAGACAAATTGGCCATGCTTAAGGGAGAATAATTGGATGATCCTATGAACATCATGCATCTCAAGAGGTTATATTCCTATTCCTTATATCCTCCATCTATAGGACCCATCCATCCCATCCATCTATATACATATTAAAAAAATCCATCCAATGGTGAAAACTAGCTCGTTGGCACCTTGGGCAAGTACCATAGTGAAAACCAATTCTTGATGCCATGGGTAGGATAGCCTAGACTTGGTCTCACTAAGTAGGAATATAAAAAAGGAATCAACATCTTCATCACAAAATTAGTAAGGGCTACCTCTAGGACAATTATTAGAGGGACCTTCCCAAATCATCTACCTATCCTTGGAGACATTATCTATATCCCCAAGATCCTTTATCACCTCATTAATCTCTATCCACTATTTTAGACAAGATTCCTCTGATAGATATGTTTCCTCTTATCCTCAACCACATCATGTTAAATCTTTACCATCCATACAACTATCCACTCCCACTATCACTAGCAAAGGTCAACATAACAATGGGGTTACTATGATTTTGATTCCTTATGGAATAGTCCAAAACCCTTTATTTTGGGCTTTATGATGTGAACCTTATCCATATATCATCTGTACTACATTCCCATATCACCTATAATTATTTATCTATCACTACATCATTATCATCTATTTTCCTAGTCATCATTATCCTCATCATCATCAACACCCTTTTAGCTAGAACTACATTGGCTTGAGTCTTTTATACTATGTAGGAAGCACTTGGTTACATTTTTATGCTTAAGGATAGCTCAACCACTATCATTCAAATCCACTACATCCCCATCAGTATCTAATTACATCCATACCTCACATCACCTCCTCGGGTAACATTATCTCTCCTAGGGGTGATGATGATACTTGGTCTAGATATATAGAGGGCTCACCATCAAGAATCACTAAAGGCTACCAAGACATCTAGGCATCTATCATCTATCATAAAATAGGTGTTGGTTAAATAATCCATCAAATTTCCATGCCTTGCATCTCACCCATCATCTAATAAATCAAGATGCCCAATAAAAAGTCGAAAAACAAATGTCAAAAAATGTCAAAAAACCCTAAAAATCTAAAAAATTTAGAATAGTCCATGATGTCTTATCTTATGTCTAATCCCCTAGTCATATCCATCCCTCTCATATTGTCCCATATTTTAATACGATGTTTAGTCTTATAAATCAATCTAAGTGGTCACCCATCATTTCATCATCTTTTTGGCTAAGTATTATTGACACACATCACCTTGTCAAGATTTTAATCTAGCACCCATTACCTCTCTATCAATGCCTTTTCATACATAGCACCCATCAATCATCACTTTACTAGTATGAAAGGTACTTGATCCCATCATTATCCTTATCATTGCCTCTTCATATCTAGCACCCATCCAATCACTCTTTGCTAGTATGAAGGTCGTTGATCCCATCATCATCTCCTAGTCTCTTTTCTAGATTGGATCCTTGTAGGGCCTTGTATATTGGTAATCATTGGTCATAAATTGTCTAATCACCCTCTTTGGCCACTTTTCAATCTAATTTCAAGACTAATTCAATATTCAAAGACCTTCTCCCATCCTCCATCTTTATATCCTAAACTAGGGTCAATACCTTAGCTTCATTATAATCATCAAATATAAGTCTAACCTACATACCTAATCACATATTAATCATCCAACCCATCATAAAATCACTCATCTTATTATTAGGCAAGAAATTATGAAATTGTATGTAGATACTCATGTGTGTATTACTTGTTTGTTCTATTTATCTTATTTTCATATCATGTACATATCTTGTTGTCTCATTTTTATCATATCTCTTTTTTTCTATTGGGAAATGAATGAGGATGCCAAAAATTCCCTTGAGGATGCAGAGTTCACTATTTGCCCATGCACTTTGGCACAATGTCCTCTTGGTCATATTTATATCATGGGTCATCTTGTCAAGTGTTATATTTTTGGATTACTTAGACTATGACGAGTTTTATGGAACTTGTGATGGATTGATCACCATACCCTCATCATTCCTCTAATCATCTAACCATCCTTGTTTCTATTATTAATCTAATCCTCTCAATCCATCTAACTAACATTAAATATTTCATCCCCATCTCATCATCTGCATCATATCCTTCAATCACTAACAAGACTAATCACCCTTATCATAATCATTTTTTAACCACTAATCATCATTATCATCATCATCTCCCTATCAAAACTACATCAGCTTGAGGTCTTTTCAAACTATGTAAGAAGCACTTGGCTATTTTTGTAGTTCCCAAGGATAGCTCAACCACTATCTCTATAATCTATCCTCATCCTCTAGTCTTTTGGTCACTTAATCACATCATTTATTATCTCTTATCATCATCATCATCGTATTGATCAACTTTATCTTTGAGCTACACCCATCTTATCTTATCAAATCATCTTATACTAGCCTATAGCCCTCTCTTTCATGCATCCTTGATTGAGATATGTCTAAATATTGTGGCCTTTTATCCTATCATCATCATTTTATGGTTGATTCCTATGTATGCTTCCTTTTTTGGGATGTGTCTATAACTATGACACCCATCACCTCTATTACTTATACATGTGTCCTTGTTAGGGGCATTGTTATCAATTTGTAGCTCATTTCTCAACATAGAATATTTATTATTCATCTTCTATCCCACATCTGGCATCCCATCCCCTCATCTTTCCATCATATCCCACCCCTCATTTCTTCTTTTGAGTGGCCATCTGACTCATTCTTCCCTGCATGTCCCCTCAAGGGGGCATCATATCCCCTAACATCATCTACTAACATTCATCCATGACATGGTTAGTTTTTATTTGAAATAACATTAATCTTTCCACTTCATCCACTCACAATGCCATTTCAAAGAGGGGAAAAATGTATGCACCTAAAATCACTCACTCCATTACAGTTGACTAATATTCCTATTAGTCAAAACTAATTCTGCTTAACTATTTTATTCTACTAATTAATCCTATTTTCTAACTATTTATCTAATGTCCCTCTTCTACTATACTACATCCATTAACCTTTATTCATCCCATCCCTTCAGTAATTCTTCCTGATATCTTATTATCTTAATCTAATTCTAGTTACCTATTATTTGGGAATTTTAAATTCCCATAACCCCACCTAACCACCTACTCACCTAATCCCTGTCTAATCCCCATCTAAATCATCCCCTAATCACCATCAAATTATTTAATGGAATCTAGAAATCTCCACCACCCTTCTCATTCTCTAGAGAGTTCTCTCTCTAGAGAATTCTAAGGAATTTTAAATTCCTTAGAATTCCTTCCTTTTCTAGAGTCTTCTTCTATAGAAACTCCCAATGAACTTTCAATTTATTGGATAATTCTTCACCATTGATCCTCATCATCCAAAATTGAATAATGACCATTGATATTCCCTCCTTATATATATTTAAACAAGCTCTCCCTCCACTCTCAAACCATCTTAAGAAATCATACCGAATTCCATGCCAAAATCAATCCTTGCATCTTCATCAACAATCCAACATCAAACAATATCACTTTGTAAATATGAGTCTAAGGTATGTTTGATCAAATATATTTATTTTTAATCTATTAAATCATGGTTTAAAGTATTTATGATTTAGGATTTAAGTGTGTAATTTCATAGTTTTCTTATCTAATTTGTATTCAAGTTCTAATGGCTTTAGACTTTAACTAGTGGTTGAGATTTGAATGTGGAATTTGCATTTTAAATCCATAGAGATCTCAAATTTCCTCTAAAAGACCCATAATATCACTTTTTTGAATAAGATATTGGTTTTTTAATGTTTTATAAATTATAGGATTCTTCACACCAACCTCTCTAATGGTCTTCATCTGCTCATATGTCAAGAAACCTTGTTTTGATCCCAAAACCTTACAAAAACTTAACATTAAATGCATACTCATAGGTGAAATTACATGTAACTTGTATGGTGAGGAACCTCTTAGAGTTATTAATGATTATTGGGTTCTTATCATCTTATAATTATGCATTAGGAGTTATAAATCTTGTCTTCTCTCCTATCACATTACTACTAGGGTTTAAGTAGGGTTTTAGAGGTACTTATGTTCTTGATGATGATTCATAAACTCTGGGCCCTAATCCCTAAAAAAATACCACTAATTTTGAGTATATAAGGGTATTAAACTATCCATATGATCTTTTTTATCTCATGCACCTTCTCCATATAATTCTAAGCAAGAGAAAATAACCCTTTTTTGACTGTCAGGCTTGTTGCAAAGTTCAATCGAGTGTTTGTACATATCAAAGTGAAAAAATTATTGGTTTTAGATCTAAACACATCATATAGGTTTTTGAAACATAATATGAGGTGTTATAATGATTTTATTCATAACCCATACCTTCAATCCTACTTCTACCTTCACAAGCTCATAACTAGGGTTTAAGGATAGTTTTTTGTTAGTGACCCTAACAATCAATTTTACTCTTTTATTCACCATGAAAGGAGTAAAAATTATTTAAATATTTAATAAATGTCTTGAAAACTCTCTTTAATCATTCAATCTTCATTTTCACCCCTATCAAACCAAATTTATTCACTCTAGCAACATAAAAACCTATACTAATTAGGCTTTTCAACCCCTGTAACTATCTAAAATTATATTAAAAACCATATATAGATCATGCTATAATATTGTAATTATTTTTATGCATCATTTCCATTTTTACCACTTCATATCCTCAAATAGCAAATACACATGTCTTTTACAACCATTTAAATAGGCCTATAAGCATTATTTTGGATCTTTTTAACTACAAACATGATAGTGTAACTTTTCATATTAGTTTATCGATGATTTTCATTTATGTTAGAATATATATAATTTTTATATTTACCTCTTTAGATATTCTAGGTTCTTCATCCAACCCCACTAAACTAGTCTTTTATCATTTAAGCCTATGACATGCTTGTAGGCTTATGTCAAGGCTTAAACCTTGCTAAAGCTTAAAAACTTCAGTTTTGATTGTTTCTTTTCTTCCCATACTATCATAACCTCTCACCATATCTATAAGAGTCTCTCTCTCCTCCCAAACCTCAAATTCAACTCAAGATTGCATATTTTCTCCACAACTTGAATACAACACTGTAGGTCTCTATTTAGACTTCTTGGCTGCAAAATGAGGGTTTGCCTCATTCAATTGTTATCTTGGAACTTGGTGGTATTTTTAAAGTATTGGACAGTCAATTTAGTCATTTTTTAACCTTATATATAAAAATTCACACCCCATACAACTTTCACTTTGATTTCATTGCCTACAAGTAGGTTGTAGGTGGTCTTTTGAGCCCTTTGACTACAAATTTGAGTTAGCTCTTCTCTTCATTGGCATCTGAGTGGATGTTGAATGGATAATTTAATGTATTATTATTCCTTTAAACTATATACAACCTTATCAAACTTATTTCACCACTACATGACCATGTTTTCCATTTTTGCTCAATAAGCTTGTATGTAATCAATAAGGCCTACTGGCTTTAGGTTAACATTTTGAGTTTTTAAACTAATATAGCCACAATGAGTGATTTTTATTGATTATATATTTTAAATTAATTTAATTTTGATCCTTAAACTATATTATATCTTCAAAACCTAATCACTAACATACCCTTTGTGTCCACTATCTGGTAGCAAGCCTATAAGTTGTCAACTAGGTCAAAACTTTTCATTCTCTATGTTTTGCCCTTTCTTAAGCCTAAATAACTAGTGATGACCCATTTGATTAGGGTAAAACAATATTTATATCATTTAATATTAATCCCATGTAATTAAACCACTTAAAGTCTTCTCAGTAACCTCATAGTCTTTCCCATTAGAGTCACACAGTCTAAGTTAGAGAACACAGTCTAGTGAGTAGGTGAAGTGAATGGGTATCGACAATTGGGTCTTAAAATTATTTTTAAATTTGGAGAGGGATAAATTAAATTTAATTATGAATCACAAGGTCACAAACACTACCAAGAGTATATATTAGGTGCCAATAGGTACCTACAAATTTGCAGACATGTAGGTCTGTTAAACCTCTTTAATATGGACTTGAAGCATACCTCCAAGTTATTTGTATGATATTCATATATGGTAGGGTATGGAGAAAATATTTAGGGTCATTGATATTTTTTTTAATATATCTTGAATCATGACATTAACATAGACATAGAAGACATTATTTTTCATACTTGAAGCCTGTTGAGGAGCACTAAGGCCAAAGTCTCTCCAAGTTTGATGTGAATCCTTTATGTTTGGTTTATGCCATTAAGAATTTTTTTTAATTGAATTGTATATTGATATAGTCTAATTTAAGACCACTTGAGGGGATAAAATATTTAAAACAACTAAGAAAATTACTTGAAGCCTTTTAATAGGTCTACAAATTCATTCAAATGGAGGTTTTATCCTTATTAAGGCTCATACGTGTGAATAAAGTATTGAAAAATGTTTTGATTGATATTTTTGAGCCTTTAATGATACCAAAAAATCATTCATCCTCACAAATTATCCAAAAAATTCTTTGAAAACCTTTAAAATTGAGCCTATTGGATTTGGAGCTTCTTTTTTGCCCCTTAACTTCTTAATGATTATTCATAAATTTAAGGGGATTAACCATAATACCATTAACAAAAATTCTAAGGGAATTATATTACTCTCATATGGCCAATATATTGGACTCTCTCTCTCTCTCTCTCTCTCTCTCTCTCTCTCTCTCTCTCTCTCTCTCTCTCTCTCTCTCTCTCTCTCTCTCTCTCTCTCTCTCTCTCTCTCTCTCTCTCTCTCCTAAAATTACCAAATGCAAACCAATATCCCTTCTTGAACTGCCAAGAAGACCGATGGAGAAGTGAAGTGTAATTTTGCACTTTTTGGCTTTGCACATCCACTTTTTTCATAGATGTGGGCCACAGAATACTGTGGGGATCTCTAAAATATTTTTCACCTTGTCAGCCATCAAAAACCCTCTACACAAAACCATCAAAAGCATGCTTTTATCAAGATTATAACTAGTCTTCCCTTAGAAACTATTGGAGATGTTGAACCCAATGATTATTTACCTTCCTTAGACCTATACAGATGTGGAAGAAGATTTAAAAATGGTACACACCCTTTATTACCTAAAATTCTCTTTAAAAGTCCTCTTTTATACATTAGAGAATGATAATTAGTAGTAAAAAATGAATTCCAACATTAAAAGTTAGTTATAAAAGACTTTTAGAGAAAGTGTATGGTTAGGTATAGACATTATGTCATCACCAAGATGTTAAATGGTTTTAAAAATCATTTTCCAAAGATAAAACCTTTATACTTGCTCATGAATATCAAGTGTCAATTTCACATTGAAATTCATACTAAGACTAAATTAATAAAATACCTTAATCTTATAAAAATTACCTTAAACTCTCCAAATAGCCTTATAAACAATGTGATCAACTTACTAATTTTTCTTCCTTGGAAAATTTGATTAGCTGTGGACCATGTTTGTTTCTTACAGGGTTACCTCCTTATCTCCTTAGGAATTTATCCATGTTAACTTAATTTCCAACTTTCCTTAGATTTTTAAAACTTAGCTTAAACAATGTTAAACATAAAATAAGGAATGACCTATTGATGACAAGACAACATGACTTGACCTAACTGCCAACTAGACCATCTTAAATGACTTATAATCTACCAAAGAAGATACCCTATCTAGCATCCTAAATCATTAATGACCATGAAAAAAACTTCATGATGGCTATTAACAAAGTTAAGATCAATTAATAGAATTTTTTTGAATGATATTCATTCACTGTAGCCAAATTTTGGTTAACATCTTTTTTGACCTCTTGGGATTGCATGCCTACTATGCATTTTAGACTAGCTACCTATTCTATCCATTGGGAGATAGAGTCACCTCATCTCCATGCATGAATTAACCTTGACACTTGATTACAAGCCTCTTGAAATGAATGAAACATATCACTATATTCACCAACACAATAAGACAAAACCAAACACACCAAAGTAACACACACACAATAAACAACAAGATAAAACACACTGTGCTAAAAATAACTTAGAGGAAGGATAAGATAAGAATAATTATGTACAACTAACCTATTATAACTGATCTACTTAGATCAAAAGGAAAAATATTTAAATCACCTTCATGTGATTTTCAAGGAAGATGTGTAAGCTATTGATCATACTTTATCATTACTTGACCAACTCCTCTCTTGACCACCACCTTCTTTGGATTGATCTCAAATGGGTCTATAATAACAAACATGTCTCCCACAAAGACAAACTCATCAAGATATTAAATTTTCACCTCATACTATTGCTCATTTTTGGCAATGTGAGAGACCTCCAAAGTGACAGTGTTTTGATTCATAAAGGCAACAAATTCATCTTCAATTATCTTCTTAAACTCTATCTCATGTTCATCTTGAAGAGTGTCATATTCATCATACCTTGATACACCATGGATTTGAAATTCTTTGTGATGGATAATAATAGTTATTGGCTTGATAGTAGCTTTGAAATCTTCATCAACTTATTATTGAGGTGCTAGCCTACCAATCTCTTCAAATCATCGAACATGTCCAATTAGGACTGCCACATGTATTTAAGGCCTCCTTAAACTTGCTCATGAGACTCAAAAAGGTTATGAAACATGGTGTTTTCCTCAATATATTTCTCATACATCTCTTGATCAGGTTCATTGGCCAAGAAAAAATTATTATCAATCTTCTCATGGGCTATAGATTCACCATCCAAACTAGAGCACAAGTTTTCTAAGTCATCCCAAAAGGTAGCATCTCCTTCATCGCTAAAATGCATGTCAAGTTCAACTTCAATAGTATAATTTTCTTGAGGGAAACCAAGCTCATAAAATGCTTTAAATTATTGAATAGACTCATGACATGGATGAAATTTGTCTTCTACAAGTCCTATCCTTTATCCATGAGATTAAACAATACCAATAACCAATGCATATTCAAGAAATATTACCTCATGTTCAACTATAACCTGCTCAACTACTACATAGTCACTTTTCTCTTCATCAAGACTTAATCCATGAGAGATAGATTGTTCTTCTTAATCTTCCTTTAATAATGGAAGCTCATATGCCCATTCAAGGATCAATTCATCATGTATCTCTTATTCCAAAACTAATCTATCCTCTTCTAGAGGGTTTCCAACTTTTGCAACTTCATTTTAGATTTCACTTTCATGCTCTATATGAGTCACATGCTTACCAAAAAAATCCATTTCTTAAATGAAACTATGGTACATCTATTACCATGTCTGATCAAGATCTTCTTCTTCACTCATTTAAATGGAAATACTTTGACAAGGGATTATTTCCATTTTAGCTTGCATTCTACCATCAAGGCAATCTCTCTTAACATCCTTGAAGACAAATTTGTTTTCTTATTAAAAAATAATATAAACAAGATATTTTTACTCATCATACACACTGAAAACACTATCCTCATAGCCTTATTGAGTCTCACTTATAGATGATTGATTTTCATTTTCAATAACTACCACCTCACCACCTAGATTTGATAAACTCTCTTTCACATCTGAATATCCATCTTCTACCCTTAATGCAACTGATTCTCATTCATAAAAAGAGAGGGTGGGAGGGAAAGATACTTAGTTTACTTTCTTAAGCTTACTAGATTGTCTTTCCAACTTTGGACTTTAGGAGTACTAGGCTAATTATGATGTTCTTGAATGGATGGAGAAGAGAACTGAATTGAAGATGTTGTATTTCTCTCTTTCCATTCTTCAATTACTTTGCCAAACTTGGAGGTGTCTTAAACTTCATGGATGATTTTAACCTCATTTTGGAGTGTAGGTGAAGATCTTGAAGTACTTGAGATATCCTTTGAATTGGTCTCCATATACTTCTCTTCTTCTTGACTTTGGATAGACATGGGAGAAGGATCTTTCTTAAGAGTAGGCATGGCATAATCAGGGGTATTGGTCTAATAAGGTCTCCAAGATGGAATGGTCTTAGGATCTTGAGGAAGAATGGGTAAAGAGAACATGCAAATAGACCTCTCTTGATGATAAATTATGACATGGGCTGAGTTTGGAGTAAAATAAGCTTGATGTGGAGTAGGAGGAAGCATATAAGACTAAACATATTACATTTGATGCCTCTCTTTAAGAACTAATTTGATATCAATACATTAAATTAAACTTCTTATCTATTGGTAGATGATGATTTTGTTTCTCAATAGGTACCCACCCAGTCTTAAGGGAATACAAAATATTCTTCATCATTTGAGTGTTCTCATTTTGACTATAAGGATCATAGACAGTCAAGCCAAGTTCCCTCTCTTTATCAATTTACCTCATTTTTATTTCCATACTTACAAGGGGCTGTTTGAATTCAAATAAATCTAGAATAGAAGCAAAATGACTTTGAGAAGGTTGGCTAGGGGAATGAGTAAGTTGTCAAAGAGGTTGAGTTGGATTAGGAGATGACACATAAGGTTATTGATAGCCTTGATAAGGTTGATATGTTATTCCTTGAGAGCCACTTGGGGTGAATCCATTAATGCCATAAACCTTATATGGAGAATATAAAGGTATAAAATATGCATCTTAAATAAAATAATGATTAGGATACATACTAATTTTTTGGTTTTAGACACCTGGGTAGCTTATATGACTTGAGATTCAATTTGAGTCACTATTGATGTTTGTTTTCATGCCTTAAAAGGGTGATGTGTTGAATAAAAACATCAATAAATATTCAATGGGATGCAATCCTAGTCCCAACAAGCATACTAAAACTATTATCACTAAAAGTTGCTCCTATGAGGAGGGTGTTCAAGCCTTCTCACTTAAGGTGATATATGGGAATAATCCTAGGTTGCAGGTAATCTAAAAGGTGGATTGAACCTATAGAGAAGGGTTATCTCCCTTTGATGTATCACCTATAAACACTAATAATACTTTGATTGTAAAGGAAAGGGTTAAATAAAAATTAAAATAACCTAACTAAGGATGTTATGCACCAAACTAACTAACCACTACCAACCATCTATGTATGCACATCAACCATTAGATTAGTCTAAACATACACTAATAATATGAATCTCCTACATTAGTGTTTCAATGTGAAGGTTGTGATAGATGGTTGGGCTAGGAGAACTAGGCAAGAGGTCTAAGATGACACTAATGATTACATTAACACACTCAACCCTTAAACCTCATTTAAACACTTCACATGACCTGTAAGAGAAGATTTCTAATTGCATAGGTGTTAGAATAAGATAATATGTCAAGAAAGACTAAGAAAATCACTTAACAAGATCAACTATCCATACATACACACTAAGTATAGTCATAAGATGAGGTGAAAATAGTAGTCTTCATTGATCACATGCATAAAAATGAGCAAGGTTTCCCCATACTTAGGCGGAAGATCATACAAATGACAAAATAAAGCATACTTATAGAGAAATTGAGAAAGAAGAGATAGAGAGGCATAGAGGATCTCATTTACAATTGTCACTATCCTAGGATCATTTACAAGTAAGAAATGAGTTATAAATATCCTAAAAACCTCATTCATATGTGTCAACTTGCTTGATGATGATTTATTCATGGAGTTGGTATATGATTGAATCTTAGTCTTCATCAACTCATCCTTGTCTCCAATTAGATGCCAATTATAAGCCTCTATATTGACACATGGCCACTTTACTTCATGAATCAACCTACATGCCCTCTAGGATTCTCAATGCTTCTTATATCTTCCATTGACACCTTTTCTTCATTATTTTCAATGGTAGAGATCTCTTTCATTAGCCCTATAGGATTACTAGTCTAATAGGTTCAACTTGCTTAGTATTAGCCATTATAATGGTAATAAAATCACCATGATAACTTGATATAAAATATATGAACCTATATCAAACCCTAAACCATATCATATCATGATTCATAGTTTCCAAGTATTCCAGCCATGTTGTTTTGTCTTCCTTAGGTGACTACATCACCTTATCATAAACATTTGTGCACTATATTTTGAAGTTGGACTTTTAGGATGAATTTTAGGAGTAATATTTTGGATTTTTGAGGTTTGATAATGTATATTATTCTTCAAACTAACCTCTCCAATGGTCATCATCAACTATTTTTAACCCAAAACCTTATAAAAACATAACATTAAATGCATTCATATAGTTGAAATTATAGTAAAATTGTATGGTGAGGACCATATTAGAGTGATAAATTATGCTCAAGTGATTTTTAGGTCAAAAAAATTCATTAAGAGTCATAAATTTTGTCTTCTCTCCCATGAAGCTCCTATTAGGGTTTAAGTAGGGTTTTAGAGGTCCTTATGTTCTTAATGATGATTCATACACCTATGGGACCCAATCCCTAAACTAATGCCACTAATTTTTATCATACAAGGGTATTCAACTATTCATAATATATTTGTATCCCATCCACCTTCTCCATACAATTCTAAGCAAGAAACAATTATCCTTTTGAATTATTAGGCTTATTGAGAAGTTTGAGGGAGTGTTTGTGTATAATAAGGTGAAAAACCTCTTGGTTATAGATATAAACACCTCATTGATATTTTTTCAACCTCATATGAGGCAATTTTTTTCTTCATCACTTTAACCCTTAGTCGTATTGCCACCCTCATAAGCTCATAATTAGGGTTTAAGGATAATTTTATGTTAATGACCCTAACAATCACTTTTATTATTTTATTCATCATGAAAGGAGTCCAAATTTATTTAAATCCTTAATAAATGTCCTAAAAACTCTTTTTAATTATTCAATATTCATTTTCATCCACAACAAACCAACTTTATTCACTTTAGTAGTATACAAGCATGTATATGCCTATTTAAGCCTTATAAGCCTAATTAAGGATTTTCAACCCCTATAACTACCTAAAATTATCTTAAAACCCATATATATCATGTTATAATATTGTAATTATGTGTATTCATAATTTAAATTCTCACCACTTCATATATTCAAACAACAAACACATCTCTCTTTTGCAACCATCTAAACAAGCTTGTAGCCAGTGTTTTAGATCTTTTTAACTACAAACATGAATGTGTACCTTTCCACATTGGTTTATTTATTATTTTAATTAATTTTAAAATATATATCATTATTATATTTACCTCTTCATATCTTATATTTTCTTCATCCAACCCCACTAAATGAGTATTTTCTCATTTAAGCCTATGGCAGGCTTGTAGGCTTATATCAAGGCTTAAACCTTGCTAAAGCTCAAAAAATTCAGTTTTGATTGTTTATTTTCTTCCAAAAAAATAAAAAACTCTTAAAAATATATAAAATATTCTATCTCTTCTCCCAAACCTCAAACTCAACTCAAGATTTCATATTTTCTCCACAACTTGAACACAGACCTATAGTTCTCTATTTAGACTTCTTAACTGCAAAATGAGGGTTTCCTTATTTAATTTTTCCTCCTATAACTTGGTGGTATTTTTTAAGTATTATAGATTCAATTTAGGTATTTATTAACCTTATACATACTTATTCACACCCCATATAACTTTCACTTTGATTGCATTGCCTACAAGCATGTTGTAGGTGGTCCTTTGAGCTCTTTGACTAAAAATTTGAATTAGCTTTTCTCTTCATTAGAACTTAAATGTATGTTGAATGGATAATATAATATATTATTAATAATTTAAACTCTATAAAACCTTATCAAAATTATTTTCACCACTACATGACCATGTTTTCCATTTTTGCTTGATAGGCCTGTATGTAGTCAATAAGGCCTACTGGTTGTAGGTCAACATTTTGCATTTTTAGACTAATATAGACACAAATAATGATTTTTATTGATGTTATATTTTAAATTAATTTCATTTTTATCCATACACCATCCTATATATTCACAACCTCATCACCAACATACCCTTTGTGTCCACTATCTACTAGCAGGCCTATAAGCTATAAGCTTGGTTAAAACTTTTAATTCTCTATGTTTTGCCATTTATTAATCCTAGTTGATTGGTGATGACCCATTTTATCAAGGTATCATTTATATCATTTAATCTTATTCCCATATAATCATACCACCCTTAAATTCTTTTAATTGCCTTCATAGTCTTTGCCATTGGATTCACATAGTCCAACTTAGAGAACACAGTCCAATGAGAAGGTGAAGTGAATGGGTATAGAAAATCAGGTCTTAAAATTATTTATAAAATTATATATGGATAAATTAAATTTAATTATGATTTATAAGGTTGTGAACTACTACCAAGAGCAGATATTAGGTGTTAATAGGGACCTATAAGTTTGTAGACTTGTAGGTCTATAAAACCTCTTTAATCTTGACTTGAAGCATACCTCCATATTTTTTGCATGATATTCATCTATGGTAGGTTATAGATAAACTATTGAGGGTCATTTATATTATTTTTAATCTCCTCTTGAACTATGGCATTCACATATACAGACCAAACATTCTTTTTCATACTTGTAGCCTTTTTGAGGAGAATTAAGGCCCAAGTCTCTCCAAGTCTGATGTGCATCTTTTATGTTTGGTTTATACCATTTATAATGTTTTTAATGGAATTAGAGATTGATACAAGTTGATTAAAGACCACTTGAGGAGATAAAATAGTCAAAACAAATAAGAAAACTACCTAAAGCCTTTTAATAGGTCTACAAACTCATTCAACTAGAGGTTTTATCTTTATTGAGGCTGACACATGTGAAAAAAGTACTAAAAAATGTTATTATGGAGTTTTTGGGGCCTATTTTGATATCACACAATCATTCATCCTCACCAATGATCCAAACAATTCCTTGAAAACCTCTAAAACTAAGCCTATGTGATTTGAATCTTCTTCTCTAGCCCTTAACTTCTTAATGATTATTCATAAAGTTAAGGGGATTAACTAAACCACCAATGCCATAAAGTGGAAGGGAATTAGGGTCCCCTCCTATGGCCAAGATATTGGAATCTCTCTCTCTCTCTCAAGTACCAAGTGTAAATTGGTTTCCCTTCTTGAGCTACCAAGAAGACAAACAGAGAAATAACGTAGGATTTTTCACTGTTTGGATCTACACCTCCACCTTTTGCATATATTTGGGCTTGAGAAGACCATGGGGACCTCTAGAAGAGTTTTCACCTTGTCAAACATAAGAAAACCTCTACATAAAACCACCAAAAACATTCTTTTATCAATATTATGTCTATTTTCCCCCTTGAAATTATTGGAGATGATGAACCCAATGACTCTTCACCTTCCTTAAAATTGTACAGATGTGGATGAATATTGACAAATAACACACACCCTTTCTTACTTGAAATTCTCTTGAAAAATCCTCTTTTATGCATTGGAGAATGATAAATAACAGTTACAAATGAATTCCAACATTGAAAGTTAGTTATAAAAGACTTTTAGAGAAAGTGTACAGTCAGGTATAGACATGATGTCATCACCAAGGTGTTAGATGGATTTACAAACCCCTTTCCAACTATAAAACCTTTATACTTTCCTATAACTAACAAGTGTCATTTTCACATTCAAATGAATACTAATACTAAAGAAATCAACCACCTTAATGTTATCAAAATTACCTTAAACTCTCCAAATAGCCTTAGAAACATTATGATCAACTTACTAGTTCTACTTCCTTGACCAGTTTGATCAGCTTTAGACCATTTTTTATGCTTGTAGTGTTACCACCTTGTTTCCTTGGGCATGCCTCCATAATTTCTTGATTTCTCAATTAACTTAACTTTGACAAACTTATCATAAACAATGATAAACATAAAATGAATACCATAGGGAATGATCTCTTGATTAGAGGACAACATGAATTGACTCAACTACCAACTAGACCATCCTAAATGACTTGTAAGTTGCCAAATAAGATAGCCTATTTAGCATCATATATCATTAATGACCATGACAAGACCTTAATGATGGATATCAAAAAAATTGAGATTAAGTAGCCAAATTTTGAATGATCCTTATTCAAGGTAGCCAAATTTTGGCTAACAATTATCATAGAAGAAGATTTTAATAATAAAAATCATGAGTCTAATGAAACTGTTGAACATGAGCAAATAGACCATGAGCAAGTGTAATCAATTACATTATTTCATTAGTATATTCATAAAAACCCTAAAGATCTTGATGAAATCCTAAGAACCATTTATAAACTAAAAAATAAAAAACATAGATGCACAAGTAGGATCATCTATTAATAATGGTATTAGAGTTATGGTTCAACCCCATATACCAACAAACCTTCCCTTAATCACATTACAGCTTCATACTTCAAAAACTTCAACCTAATTTTTGGTTTCAATGCCTATATCTACCCAACCTATGTACACACCTCCTTTGGTGACTTATCAAATATCCAACCTAAAAGACCAAGAGGTGTAAGATTTTTTTCAAACTATAAAACTTTTCAAACTAAGGTTATATATATTGAATAAAATTATATGAAATCACCTTATGCTATTGATTCACAAGAGGTGTTGCATCATCCTCTTACATCAAAGATATATTTACACTCCTTTCCAACTAGTTTTGTTGCACCTATGTTCACATTTTATGATGTCAAGGTTGATCCTAAATATCACCTTCAATATTTTTATGTGGCATGCCTTGACTATGCCTCCAATGATAAAATTTTGACCACATTGTTTATAAATAACTTAAAATACTATGCTTTAAGGTGGTTTTATGATTTACCAACCCAATCAATAAATTCATTCAAACCTATTGCATACTAGTTTTTGGTACATGTCTCTATCAATATCACCAAAAATGTTGACTATGCCCAAATTACAAAAAATAAATAAGGATCCAACGAACTAGTTAATGAATATGTCTTATGCTACAAGATAATGTTAGCTAAAATAACCAATCCTTTGGCAGATAAAGAGCTTAAAGTCATATTCAAGCAAAGTTTTATTTCTCCTTTACATGAGTCCATTATCTTAAAAAATCAAATATTTCAATTACTTATGCCATATTGTTTGTGATCATGAAATGAAACCTCTCTCATTGAAAAAACTTAAGTGTGTAGAAAACACTTTTATTACATCTACGTATAATACCAAGTTTACTATAAAACCAAGTTATAAGGTAAAACCTCCTAAACCTAAAAAGGAAACAACTACCATGGTTAATGTGGTGTCATAACAACCTAATCAACTTATCTTATCCAATGCACCATATAGACAATTTACACTCTTACCTAAGTCTCCTACTTCATTACTCCCATGGCTTTTAGAGTTTCACCTCATATCTCTCCCTCATCCTGAAAAGGTTGATATGAGTAGACCTCTAACCAAAGGGTATGATGCAAATCATTATTTTTGTTATCACCAAAGCCTCAGTTATTCTATAAAAATATGTTTTACATTACAACATAAGATATAAGACCTCATAGATGATTAAAATATTACATTTGATGATCCTATGAAGAAATTAGATTCATAACCTAGTGATCACTAGAAGTAAAAAATATTTAACAATCCTTTGCAATAACATTCTAAGAATGATCCAAAGGTACAAATGAAATATAATGTAAATCCTCCTCCATCACATTAAGGACACTCATTGGATGGGATTATTGGTACTTATACATGACATAAACCTCCTATGGTTTAGAGACCCTTTATTAATTTTGATGATAATGAGATTAGGTAAAATTAATCAAATATTCATTTCTTATTCACTTGATCATACCTTGATCACCAAGCTATACATGTTGTTATGATTGATAATGGTTAAAAATAAAAAAAATTGTACTATGACATTACTTATGCATTCGGGTTATATAAATCATGATTTAAAACATTTAATTATATCATCTATAAAATTTAATGGGGCCTCACAACATATTTTTGGTGAGATTGACTTACCTTTATAAGTAGATCCCATACATGTGGTTAATACCTTCTTAATTATACCTTCCATGTGTGTCTTTGATATGTTATTGGGATAAACTTAGATACATACACTTCAAACAATATCTTTTATAGTTCATTCATGTGTTAAATACATTCATGCCAATTGGGTAATTATAGTTTCCAATATTCTATATGAGCATTCAATTGAATAAGATAAATTTATACCCAGGCAGCTAGTTATCAAAACCACTAAGGTTAATCCTCTATACAAGGGTAAACAATAGGAAATCTACTTTCCTAGGCAATCAATAATTGAGATACCATTGAAATAGAGATCCATAGGGGGTTCCATGGAATCCTCATCTATTATACACCATATTATGATATATAGAACACCTAAGCATTTACCTATTACTGAGATTATAAAAAATTCATAGAGCACTCAACAATGGGTTCTATGAACCCCCATTCCTTATATTGTTTTTTCATGACCACATAATCCTATTATACATACATAGAGCATTATAGATTATATAGTGATAGATATTGCACCTATACATGCTCCTTAGAAGTATCACCAATTTATTTCACTAGGTTCCGAATGGGGAGATACCTATGATCATCCATTGGATGAAACTATTGGATAGTTATTTCTTTGGCATATTTTAAAAATACCAAAAAGGTAAAAAAAAATTCAAAAATCCAAAAATATTTCTATCATTTACATGTTTTATTAGCTCATTTACATCTATTTTGTCGGTTCCATGTTGGTAGATGGCATATCGTGTGTGTGTGTGTGTGTGTGTGTGTGTGTGTGTGTGTGTGTGTGTGTGTGTGTGTGTGTGTGTGTGTGTGTGTGTGTGTGTGTGTGTGTGTGAGTGTGTGTGTGTTTCACACATATTTTGAGTGTGATTTAGGCATACATAGACACGTAATCTATTAATTTTTATATGTTATGCCTTCCTTCTACTCATGTCATGTGGATATTGGGAACATCTACTTCTTTGATAACAATACATCTATGTTCTATATCTTTTATGATCACTTTACGTTATCATTTTTGATAATATGTACTTACACATGCCTTTATCCATGCTTATATCTTTCACAATGTACTTGATATACTATGTGTATGTAAAAGTAAATGCAACTAATCTATAAATCAATCCTAGCTCAAAGAACATAAATCCTACTTACACTTTCGATTGTCTATATATTAGATATTTAGGGTCATAACCAATATGGTTTTGGTAGACCTAGTCAAGGAATATCTTACCATAATAATATCACTAGGGAGGATTCTAAAGCCTCCAGTCAAGCAAAAATATACAATAACACTAACTAGGTCCAATGTTTTCATATTCACTAAACTAATAACAAGTAAATCAAAGTCTAATCTTGTGCTCACCAATGCTTTTGGCAGAAAGTAAGAGTAATAAAAATTAAAAGTAAACATGCATAGAAGACATATACTCATGTATATATATAAGGAATCCTAATACATGGGAGAGAAGTACAAATACATATCTATCTACTCTTATAAAGGAGTAAAAAATCTAAGAATATTTACCTTTGAAGATGAACCCATTAAACCTCAATCTCTCCCTTTACCAAGTGCTTCGCAAGAGGTTGTTGTGATATGTAAGGATGATAAGGATAAATAAGCTTTAGGCTACACAACCTATCACTACATCTAAAATACTTATCCATAAGACAAGATTAATATCTCCAAAGAAAGTATGAAACCCTAAGTTATATTCCTCAAGTATAATGGTGGATAAGAAAATTCTTAATATATATATCTCTTTTTATTCTCTTCTCTTACTAATAAATGATGAAATGAGTGTGTTTATATTATTGAATCTAACCCTATCCCTTCCTTAAAGTTTATCTGATAGGGTCGACTTAATCAAATTTGTATCATTATTAACAAAAACAAATTAGGTCTTGGTGTAGGTCATCCAGGGTTTGACCTAGACCCTAAATAAATTTTGTCAATTAGAGTACAAGGTTGATAGGGTTGATAGTGTATCATAAATCATCAAAAAGGATTTTAGCCTAGGGAAGGGTTATTGAAGGTGGAAAATGATGAAAGAAGGGTACAAAATAATAGGCAAATATTAGAGATTTTTTTTTGGATATGGGTGTGTAGATATAAAGTGATAGTAAAGGGACAACAATCATGTGAAGTACCAATGTCCTACCCAACCCTTTCTTGATGCACCCCTTAAGGTATGTACTCAAAGATATTGAGACTCAATGGGTTACTTCAAGAGAGAAAGCATCAATAATTGATAAATTTTGAAAATATTATGTGTATACATCTACCCCACTTGAATCTCATCACGTGTCATGTAGGTGCATCACAGGATGTTGCCTTGGGAAAAGAATATAGCAACACATAATGTCGAAGTTGAATAAATTATAGTAAGGATCAAATAAGATACATGAAAGGATAAAATTGAAAAACACATGCCTTTACTTATCCTAATTTTAAGGATAAAGAAGGATATGCAAGAAATGTGAAGGTGTCTAATATAGGGAACATTAGGCTAACCTATAGAGATTAGTGAAAAAGAGCAAAAAAATCAAAAAATTTGCAACAAAGAGATATAATAGGTGAATAGATTATATACAATGTCAGGATTCTAGAATATGTTATGGTTTGGTAAAATAGCTAGTAGAGACAGATATATGATCAAAATATGAAATTTGATAGTAAATATTTAGAAGGTAAATAATTTTGAATAATAAATATAAATAGGGTGAAAAATAATTCATTTTTATTTTTAATAATCTAAGAAAATAAAGATTTGAGAGACCTAGTGGGATACTAGAGAGCCATCATGGTGAGGAGATGATAGTTGAGACAGAGAATATGCATAGAGGCATAAATAAGTGCATGATAAGCAACTATAAATTTTAAATTTTTGAATATTTTGATTTGAAATTGAGCTAAATATATAAAAATGACTGGTAGGAGAAATCTAGGCACCAAAATAAACCTTAGGAATTTTTTAGGTACACTAGGGGTATTTTTAGGAAGAAGTTAGACCAATAAAAGCCCAATGTATATATGGTAAATAGGAAAAAAATCACCACTATGGATGAATAGAGTTGATCTGGTTGACTTAGTTTGTAAGGTGAGGGAGAATGATAAGGATGACTACATAATAGTGGGATAATTTAGTATGTTAATAAGAGGCTGACTATGTAGTAGTGCATTGACTTATTTGGTAAAAGAGACAAGGCCGACTATGTAGATAAAGGCTAACATAGTTTGTTCGATAGGGATGATGTAGTATCGCTAAAAGAGGTTGCCTATATATAACATGGCTGATATAGTATTGCAAGGTGAGAAGGTACCCAATCTAGTATTGACATGGTTGATCTAGTAATAAATTTAAAGTGTTGATCTAGTATCACAAATAAACTATAGGGCCAATTTAGTATTAAATTGGTCATTTTTATATAAAATTGAGAAACTAAATCAAAACAGTTGATTGTTTGAAATTTTAAGAATGTATTTTGATTATTTATGACATGGATATTTGATACATACTTTGTTGTTTGATATTTTTTAGAGATGCCAGAGGTATTGGTGACTGATAAATATATCATGGCTATCAAATCTACTAGATTTATTGATTGATGTAGATAAATCACAACTAGTTACACTGGGATTTGGAAGCATCATGGTGATGAGGTATATATTCCTTAGTGTTGATCTCATCATCATATTTCTTGGAGTATGGTAATATTTGGCCAACACTTTTCGATAGGTGGTGAATGGGGATACCATAGAGGTGGTTATCATGATATAAGATACCCAAGATTTGTTGGGACTACCAATAGGAGGGACACTAGTGATCATAGGGATGCCAAATGATCTAGAGGAGAGGCGATCACTAGCCATGTGGGTGACATTATTAAGAAGGATATACTAGGGATTGTGGGTCAATTTTTTTGTTATATATGTCATGTATATTTTATAAATATAGACATCCATGATCAAACTTGTGATAACATAAGTGTTATGCCACAATTCAGATGATAAGGTATCACTATATGTGATATCCTTGTGTTAGTCCATTTTGGATTAATGAACATTGTATGATTTTGGGGCTATCATCTAGGTCCATCTCATGAATGATATGTATGGGATGCTATCTAGAGGGTAGAATACCATGGGGTGAGTTATTTTATTGAATGCCTAGATATATGAGAGATTTCTTATGTATCAACCAACTTGGTTTCCCACATGGTGGATGATAGGTTACCTCAAGTGACAAGATGGTGGTAGAACCAATTAGCATAGGTCATGCCCCATGTGCCAAATTTATATACTATCACATGAGGGGAGATTGTGTGGCATCCCTACATGAAAATTACTACTATTTGGCATAGTTGGTAAATTGTGGTGATAGGGTTGGCATGGGTACAAATCATGAGCCACTATACCTAGTGGGTAGAGCCACATATGGTGGCATACTTGCTAGGGTAGTTTAGAATCTTGCACCTACTGGCCCCTATAGTAATACCTACATATTGGGCATAATATGCTATAAAACTAAAGGGGATAAGAGGAGTACCAGTTGAGATACTCATGATCGAGATGTGATATGTTAGACCATGGATTGGTTGAGCATATTAATAGGCATTTAGGGGAGGGGATGACATGGATGTGGATGCAAGGATACAATAGGCATCACAACAAGAACTATAATATGTACCATAGCAAGTGTAGTAATGCCATCATAGCCACACCATAGATAGAGGTACCAGTAGTGGGAGTAGGCACAAGCAAGGATAATAGTGTAAGATGACCTAGTAATCATTCCAAGATATGTCTGGTTGATACATACACCTCTTAGGAGAGGGTCACAATGTGCATGAGTGGTGAATCCTAAATTTTCCCTGGTGGGGAAATGATATACAAAAAGAGGTGCTCAGGGGATGAGTAGATGGAGAGATGGTGCTTGGTGGGTGAGTAAATGGGGAGAAATGTTATGATTTTGATTTAAGTGTTGATATAGGATACTAGTTACATGTTATTATAGTAGATAGATAGATTTTGAGATATATATGTGATCTAATATCTATTTGGTTTTGGTTTTGTAGATATAGAAATAAAGGAGTTAAAATGGGAATCTATAGTTATGGCTATACACCATGATATTTTGGATGAAGTGATGGCACCATATGACTCCACCATGCTAGATGATCATGTGGTACCATCTTCCCAAACCCAAGTAGGATGGTTTAGATTGGTGGGGGAGGCCACAAGGTAGTTACATACATGTAGGGATGGATTGCATGTACCAATAGGGGTAGGAGTGGGAGAGGCACAAGCCTGGTAGGCCTTGGCTCAAGAAAGAGTAGTACACATGGATATTATGGTTTATCTTGGACAAGTACAAGCCTAGGTGGCCAACTTATAGGCACAGGTAATAGGATTGAGATCCCAAACTGCTTCATTAAAACATACAATTTAGAGGGGATAGTCCTAGGTATCTATGGGTAGCCTGGCTAGGCCACATGATAGGCATGATGGAGCCCAACCATAGAACTAGAACTAAGTATTTTTTATTTTGTACCTTGTATTGTATAAAACACATGTTATTTATAGATATTGATTTTGACAGTTGGTTTTGATCTCATGAGTTGTATTTAGTTTTGGATGTTGATTCATGGATATATTTATTTCTTTCACATGTAATTAGATTTTGTTGTATATATTATGGGAGATATATGTGGATTGTTTTATTTTATATCATTATGTGATACGCATGCATGGTTAAAAAGGAAACGAAAAAAATGACTTGGAAAAGTATAAGTAATGAAAATAAATATACTACACACTATATCACAATGGGAAATGTGTAATAACAAAAGACAATTATATATAATAAACCAAAGATGGTAAAACAGATAACAAAATGTTTGTAACCATAAAAATATTTGCACCAAATTAAAATAAGTAAAATCAAACTATATCACATTAGGAAGTATGAAAGTAATGTAATAAAATGGAAGGCATACGAACACCAAATGGTATAAAAACAAAACAATAAATTTAATCAATCATATTAAATCATGTTGGGAAGTATAAAAGAGAAACAAAATTGGAAAAATGAACTTAAATTGATCACATTAATTCAAGATGGGAAGTATGAAAAACTTAAGAAAAATGGTTGTGTTCTTACATGCAATCAGAAAATAAGAAGATAAAAATGAAAATATCATGAAGTAAGAATAAAACATACTATATCAATATGGGAAGCATGTCAATTATGTGTAACTCATGATCAATTACTACCTATCTCAAATTTAACACATGTAATTTTATTGTGTTTTGGATATTGGAAAATTTTGTAAGGAAGACCTGGTCCTATCCATGGTCTTACACTAAAAATCAAAAATAGAACATCAATGAAGTGGAAACAATTATGAAAAATAATGTTAAAAGGAATGTTTGGAATGGTAATTTGGTAATTTGTGAGAAAGGCCTGGTCTTATCCATGGTCTTACACTACAACTCACAAATGGAATCCCTAAGGGGAGTGATCAGTGAACAAAACAATATTTCTCCAGGGGAAATATTAAGATTATGGGAAATGAAAGATGAAATTTAAAAATCATAATGTTGGCATCTATTATAAGACCTTAGGAAACATGAGGCACACTAAGGACATAGAGAAGACATTAAGTAACTAGTGACCATCAATATACAAAGGATACCTATTCACAATAAGCACAAAGCTATATATTTAAATATGTGAGATACTAAGATCGAATCATGTTGGTTATTTTAAAAAAGGAAAGGAAAATGGACCTACCTTCCCATAATGTGTTCCCCAATCCTCAGGACCTCTTATAGATCTATTGGTTTACTACAAATATTGGGTACTTGTGTGAGAAAGTAGGTATCACTAAAAGAGTTTTTTATTCTCATTTTACAATCTAATGGCTTACCTCACCCCAAAATACCTCAACTTTATTATGAGGCCAATTGTGGGGTTTGAGATTTGATTAAAGAATAGATATGTGCTTTGAATCACATCTTTTAGTGTGATTTGACTTTTTTAAATTTTCAATGTTGCCTTTTGTATCATTGTCTTTTGATAAAATGATTTGGCTTTTAAATTTTTTTGGATTTTAAGATTCCTCCTCCATATGGACTTGAAATTACCAATCATGAAAGACAAAGTGATACACACAAATGAGCCTTAGACTTTGGCTAAAGGAAGTTAAGTATCCAAAGGCATGATTGATTAAAAAACTTTCGTTTGCCTATGAACTAATATGTTATCTCAATTTTCAACCATATGTATGCTTATTTGGAAAAAGGAAATAAGGGGAAAAAATGAAGATACAAGATGGACTGGTAAAATGAGATGACTTGTTTGCTAACTGATCACATGGGAAATAAGTAGTAAGGGGAACAAAGTTTGTATAACCAAGTCATAATAATGATTATATATGTTATATAGATAAGGTAACAAATAATCATGATAAAATAACAAGAAAAACATGGAAATAAATGAACTCATAGATAAAAATCACGTAATCATGGAAATAATCCATAAAACATCATAAGGAAAGAAACTGACATCATAAACAACATATAATGTGAAATATAAATAGCCATATAAGATAGATAAGCAAATGAAAATTTGACATAATTTCAAATGATATAAAGTAGATAAATATAAACTTGGAGCACACGTCTAGTCAAAAATGAAGAAGAAAGTGAAGAAACACCATGTTGTGTCCATAAATACTGGTAAATTTATCCACAAACATTATCCATATGTTGGAACACAACTAGATACTGAGAGGGGGGTGAATCAATATATCAATTAAAACTAGTTATTCAAATTAGTGTAATGTATATTAAAATATATGTGTGGATCAAATCAAATATGTAGAGATCACACAAACTCAAATACACATGACACCATATTTATACGTGAAAACCCAAATAAAAAAACCATGGTGAGAATAACTACTAGAATCTACTATTATAATCCAACCTCACTAAAAAAACCTCACTGTTTATACATTTAAGGGCACCAACCCTAAGGAGATACGAATCCCCTAGTTTAAGAGCACCAACTCTAAGAAATCACTAACTCCCTAACTGAGTACCAATTTAGCTTAACCTCACTAGTTATAATGTTTAAGGGAACCAACCCTAAGGAGACACCAATCCCTAATTAAGCACCAACTCAACTTGTCTGATGGCACCAACTAATTAGATCTATGGAGATAAAACTCTAGTTTACAAAATAGATTCATTAATGAATCTAGGTCTTTGTTCTATGTTACAAGTATAATATGTAACTATTCACACTCTGCACATTCTCTTTGTGCCTTTCTTCCTCTCTTCTCCTCTCTATTCCTTTGGTTCTATGTTTAGACATGTCTTTATTTGACACACTTCATTACCTTCACCAACCACTCTACTCTGCTCTTCCCCCTCTATTTTTACATCTTTATGATTTTTTATTTAGCACACTTCATTGGCTTGTGCTCTTTGCCTCTATCTGTATTCAATTTGGCTCAATAGTAAAAATAATGGTTCTAGCCACATTTTCTTTGTCCTAGATATCATATATATAAACATTTAATCTAGGGATTACTTATTCTCTATGTTCACACTTAGACTATAAGACATCATGCCAATTTTGGACTCTAGTTCATTATGATTTGGACTATTATTTCCTACGTCTCAAGTCCATACATCACATTATAATTGTAGGTCTCTTTACTATCTATAGCATCTATTAGACTCAAGTTTTGATGCATAGGCTCTTTAATGTAGATTTGATTTGTTGGATCAATCAATCTCATTATTTATGTTCATATATATATATATATATATATATATATATATATATCTTATACACAAGTTCTTACATGTTTCTCCACTTGATCATTGGAAATTAAACACTTTAAATACTAGCCTTTGATCTCTTTCTTCATGCCATATCCAATCTCTCTTACTTCGATAGATATTTATACATTGCTAAACTTTAATGTTCCACTCTTTAAAATGCATCTATCAATCTCCAAATCCTATCTCTTGAGTGCCTTTGGATCTCCAAAGATGTACGTTTTATACCTTGACTTGGTCATTAAACTTTGACCCTTTAACCTCATCTTGTTATTTCCTACATCTTTAGATCACTTTCACTCCATCGATCTTATCAAACCTACTCAATCTTTAACTTTCCACTATGTCTATAAACATAGGCACTTTATAGTGTTTGATTCCATTCACTCCATTGGATCTCCTTTACATGATCACCCATGCACTATCAGATCTTTTGACAAGCTCAATCATTAACTCTTTCCAATCCTAAAGGATATGACACTTAGTGTGTGTGCCTTCTATACATCACTTTCAGTTCCCAATATTAAGATATTTGGCATCCTCACATTGCTTTTTGACCTGTTAACTTTAAACCACACCATAGATTAACTATCTAGGCTCTATGATTGTGACACTTGTCACTTGTGCACTAATTTGGAGGTCCTTTTGATAATTTGACTTCATCACACTCTATTAGATCTCCAATGTTTGATTAATTACAAACTATTGATCTTCTAACTAGCTCAAACTTTACCTTGTGTAGATTTGACTAATTATGGGGACCATCTCAATTATGCCTAGAAGGCTAACCTTGCACCTTAATATCTTATGCTTCACTTAACCACCTAGTCTAAAATTTGGATGATATAAACTAGGCATGAAAATGAAAAAACCCATATGCTCAATTCTTTCTGAATCCTTCATGCATGTGAGATATAATTCCATTAATATTATCACTTATATTATTCTACCACAAAGCTAGCTATGACTATAACTTGTTTTGAAGGCCAACTTTGTTCTTGCATAACTCTTGTCACACTGAGTCGCATGACCTACAAATTAATGTATATGATCTTATTACATAGGGGATTGCATCCATATATCTAATTACTCCTAAAGCATTCATAGGTGTAATATATGTATTCACAAAAATGCCTTTGAGATTTTTCTTGCAAACTAAAAATTTGATTGTGTTGGAAAACACTGTCAAAATTCCTTGGAACCCTACTTTACTCAAGCATATTTTTTGTCATGCTATATTGCATGACTTGAAAATTAGTGCATATAAACTAGGCACAAAAATTAATAGACCCATATGATCATTTTGTCTTAACACCTCCATGTGCACAAATCCTGACCTTATCAATATGCTTACTATGATTTGTTTATCCCTTTTTGCAAATTTGGCTAAGTGTTGGAGTTTAGTGAATTTTTTCCAAGTAACCAACTTTGCATCCCCATATCTTCAACTATGCTTCATCTCATAGCTTTAAATCTAGTGCATAACAACTATGGACTAATATGATCACAACCATATGACCAAATCCCCTAGACTCATCCACACATGGCAATGGTGACATCATTAAAATGCCTTCTCATATTTTTTGTCATAGACCCAAAATGTTTAGATGATCAATGTGAAGAACTGAATGAATTCCAATCATGCACACAAGCATTACAATCATTCTTGACCTCTGATAGGATCCTTTGCATATCCTCTAATCACAATATACAATATTGAACATCAATGACATGCACATAATGTCCCTTTTGACATCAATGATAATCATATTTTGAACAATCTTCCCCTTTGTCATTGATGGCAAACTAATTACTTTGATCTTCTAATACTTTGATCTTTCTCTAGAATTATTTGCATTGATTTTTAATAAGTATGAATTGAAGTTGTTGATACTAAACTTGTTCCCCCTTAGTCAATTGCACATTTGCCTAATACTCAACTTGGACACTTGTTCTACTTCTTTGAATTAAAAATTTTTGCTCCAAACTTTTGCATAGAGCATTTTTCTCTTCTTCTCCCACAGAGAGAATTTGCACTTTTTCTCCCCCTTTGACATCAATGGCAAAGGGACTCCTTCTCACTATTTGTCCAAAGTGTTCTCCCCCTTTATTAGATAAAGGAGTGTGTCTAATAACCTTCAACCATCAACTCATTAGAAATTTGAAAAATATACATACTTGAGTTGCCTTTTCTCTTATTCTAGGGATCAACAAGGCTTTTATGATCTTTCCTCTAGACTTATGCTCCATCACTAGTATCTAGTGATGTGATGTGGAAGATATCACATAGGATTAATATCCTTTTATCTCAATCTCTTATTATCTTATGATCCTAGGACCTGACCAATTGTAAAGCTCTTCTACTCTGAATGTTCTTGATCCTAACAGTAAACAATATAGATCCCCCTTGCTCCATGCTCCATATTTGCATCAAGAATCTGCCTATACCACACCATAACTTCAATTAACACATGTATATCATCATTTTATACATGTTCACTAATTTTGGTGACGCAAATCATTATACAACACAAGATACACCATGTCAAGGGTTTCTTGCATTAGAAACCTTATGCCAACTAAACTTATGGACATATATATGAGATGTACTCCAATCTCATTATGTTACATTAAAGCACTCAATATGTCCTTACAGACACTACATACACAAAAATTGAATTTGTTAGATCAAGTCATTATCAAAACCTACTTGAATCATCATTTTTAGTAGACATCACTTGCTTTTCCACTGAAAAGGGTCTCTTAAGAAGCATAGATAGAGACACCTTATTTCACAATCTCCTAGAACAATGTGAAATTGGGAGTTGCCTATAACTCCTCATATTCCTTCTCCTCCTTGGTCATTTTGTGTTTTATATTCTTCTGCTTCTTCTTAGGCTTGAGAGAAGTAACATGCTCATCCATTACACTATTCTCCTTTTCTTCTATGATTAGATTAACAATACATGGAGACAATATGGATCCATGACATACCTGTTCATCTGATGAATCTTCTTTGTAGATCAGAATCTCATCACTAAGCACATAAGATTGGTGTTCTATGCTAGATACTTACTCTATAGTAACAATATGTTTACTTGAATCTATATATACCTCAAAACTATCATCGACCAACACATTGGACTTCTCAATCTCAACATGTGTAGACATTGAGAGCTCTTGACATTTTCCAACCTCTATAACATTATTCATAATGGCTTGATCTTTCACTATCCATACATGCTTGGGTTGATTATATGTGCTATTTTTCTCTTTATCAATTACTTGTGAACTTTTGTTCATACTAAGAGGCACACCTTTCTTCTTTCTCTATACTTTTGGTCTTTCAAAGCTTGTTCTAAATTATTTAGCTATGTAACCAAAATTATTACAATTATAACACATTAAATTTGTATCTAACAAGGGTGCAAATAAATTTTTGCTTAAAAAATTGGTTCTCCTTATAGGTACAACTCTACAATTACTAGCCTTATGACCAAAATGATTACAACTAATATAATAACCATAAAAAGATTAGGAATACTTGGTCATAGCATTGGATTGCCTTATTGGTCTTCTCACCTTTGTGTAATCATCTACATCAGTTACCTTTGTCTTCTGCATCTTCCTTGAATTTGAAAAGATGGATTTATTAGTCTTTTTCCTTTCCCCAGGATTCTTTTTAGCTTTAGCCTTCTTCACATTAGCATTGCTTATGTTTATCTTTGTATCTTTGTAAGCTTTCTCTTTCTTTGCTCCTGATCTTTCTACTTTGAAATTATCATATAACTTAGCAGATGTACTAGTTATGAGACTTTTCCCTTTTGATGGATTTTGAGAGCTGATCAATTCATCAAGATTATATGATCCTCATTTTAGATTCAAACCTTTGCCTAATTTTTTTTTAGATTTTTCAAGTTCTTTTCTCAAAGCCACTATCTCTACTTCTAGCCTCATACACTCATTAGATTTAAATTCTAGTACAATTTTGACTACATATTTTATTCTTATAGCCTCTTCAACCTAAGTCTTGAGGCTTACTATCATCTGATCAGATATTTCAAGACTTTTGGATAGTTTTTCAATTTATTTTTGTCCAAGCTTCTTCTACCTTGAGTTATCTTTTCTTAGCTTATCAATCTCATCTAGAGCATAGATGAGTTCACACTCAAGGTCCACTTCTCCTTCCTCTTCTTCATCAAAGTCTTCAACTTCTTCTTGATCTAGATCTATAGAATTTGATTATAATGCCATGAACATGGAATCATTTCCCTTAAACACAAAGGCACAATCATGGTCATCATTTAAGCTATCACTATCATCCAATTAGTCATTATATTATATTATATTCAATATTTTCTTATTTTTAAAGAATTTCCTCCTTTTGGAATAGTGGGGCTTCATCCTTTTGCCATCCTCTTCTTTCTCAGAGTTATCTTTTTTCTCATAAGGGAATTTAGAATCAAAATGTACTAATTTACCATAATTAAAACATTTAAATGATAACTTACCTTTGTACTTTCCATATCTTCTTTTCAATCTTCTAACAAAGTTGGCTTCTTCTTCAGCAGTCTCCTTAGATCTAGATGTAGATGCTTTCACTTTTACATGCTTAGATGCTTTGAATGTAACTTATCTCTTGGAAGTATCTATTTCTCCCATTTTCATCTCATAGGTAGTGAAGGTTGCATGAAACTCATCTATTGTGAGCTTATCTAAATCTCTTACTTCTTCTATTATCGAGATTTTAGAGTCATATCTTGATGGCAAAGATCTTAGGACCTTTTTGAAAATGATTGATTCTTTCATCTCTTCTCTAAGGCCTATGATTGCATTTATTATTTCATCTACCCTAAGAAGGTAGTCTAAAATATTATCTTCTTTAGTCATTTTAAGACTTTCAAACATACCTCTATATGCTTTTAGCTTGCCCTATTTTACCTTGTCATTACCTTCATAAATTCTCTTCAATTTGTTCCAAATATCTTGAGCATTTTGACACTACATCAGTTTGAAAAACTCTAAGTTTAACAATCCATAAAGAATAGCATTCTTTGCCTTGGTATTGCACTCATATGCCTTCTTTAAATCCTAATCAATAGGAGTTGCATCATGGGTTGTATATCCATTTATTATAGACATCCATACATCGAAACCTAATGAAGATAAATAAGCTTTCATTCTTATGATCTATAATGCATAGTTAGATCCATCAAAGAGAGGTGTTTTTTTTGATGAAAATCCTTCTTGACAAGCCATTGTGTTCACTATTTCAATATCTACCTAAGCTGATTAAGCTACTTTCAAAGAACCCTAGGCTCTGATATCAATTGTTAGAACACAACTAGATACTGAGAGGGGGGTGAATCAGTATATCAATTAAAACTAGTTCTTTAAATACTTTTAATGCATATTAAAAGATATATGTGGATCAAATAAAATATGTAGAGATCACACAAACTCAAATACACATGACACCAGATTTATATGTGGAAATTTCAAAGGGAAAAACCATGGTGAGAATAACTAATAGAATTTACTGTTATAATCCAGCCTCACAATTCAAAGCCTTATTGATGAAGCCTCACTAGTTACATATTTAAGGGCATTGACCCTAAGGAGAAACCAATCCCCTAGTTTAAGAGAACCAACTCTAAGTAATCACCAACTCCCTAACTAATTACCAACTTAGCTTAACCTCATTGGTTACAATGTTTAAGGGAACCAACCCTAAGGAGACACCAATCTCCTAATTAAGCACCAACTCGGCTTGTCTAATAGCACCAACCAATCATATCTATGGAGCTATAACTTTATTTTAAAAAATAGATTCATAAATGAATTCAGGTCTACATTCTGTGTTATAAGTCTAATATGTAACTACTCATACTCTGCACATTCTCTTTGTGCCTTTCTTCCTCTCTACTCCTCTCTATTCCTCTGGTCCTATGTCTGGATATGTATTTATTTGACACACTTCATTTCCTTCACCAACCACTTTGCTCTGCTCCATTTGGTTCTATGTCTTTATGATTTTATATTTGACACAATTCATTGGCTTTTTCTCTCTACCTATGTCTATATTTAATTTTTCTCAATAGTAAAAATAATGGTTCCAACCACATTTTCATTGTCTTAGATATCATACATATAAACATTTGATATAGGGTTTTCTTATTCTCTATGTTCACACTTGGACTCTAATAAATCATGCCAATTTCAGACTCTAGTTCATTGACTTAGACTATTAATTCCTACATCTTGATTCTATGTATCACACTATAATTGCAAGTCTCTTTAATATCTATAGCATTTTTTAGACTTAAGTTTTGATGCACAAGATATTTAATGTAAATATGATGAGTTAGATCAATTAATCTCATTGTTTGTGTTGAGATATCAAACTTACATGCAAGTTCCTACATGTTCCTTCATGTTTATCCACTTGATCACTTGAATTTAAACACTTTAAATACTGGCCTTTGATCTCTTTTTTGTACCATTTCCAAGCTCTCTCACTCTATCAAATCTTTGTACACTGCTAAAATTTAATGTTCCACTCTTTAAAATGTGTATGTCAATCTCTAGATCCTATATTTTGCATGTCATTGGATCTCTAAAGATGCACGTTCTTTATCTTGACTTGGTTGTTAAACTTTGACACTTTGACCTAATCTCACTACTTTTTGCATCTTTCAATCACTTTCAATTCATCAACCTTCTCAAATCTACTTGATCTTTAACTTGACACTATGTCAATAAACATCGAGCACTTTATAGTATTTGAGTCCATTTTCTCCATTAAATCTCCTTTACATGATCACTCATACACCATCAGATCTTTTGACAAGCTCAATCATTAAATTTGTCCAAACCTCAAGGATATGACACTTAGCATAAGTGTGTGACTTCTATACATAATTGTTAGTTCTTGATATTAAGACATTTGACATCCTCACATTACTTGTTAACCTTTTGACTTTAAACCACACCATAGATTAAATATCTAAGCTCTGTGATTAAGACACTTGTCACTTGCATGTTAACTCAGGGGTCTTTTTTACAATTTAACTTCATCATACTTTGTTGGATCTCCAATGTTTGATTAAGAATGAATTGTTGATCTTCCAACTAACTCAAACTTTACCTTATGCAGATTTGACTAAGTATGGGAACCATCTCAATTATGCCTAGAAGGCTAACTTTGCACCTTCATATCTTATGCTTTGCTCAACTGCTTGGTCTAAAATTTGGATCATATAAACTAGGCATGAAAGAGAACAAACTTATATGCTCAATTATTTTTTAATCCTTCATGAATGCGAGATATAATGCAATTAATCTACTCACTTAGATTATTCTGCAAAAGAACTAGCTATGCCTAGAACTTGCGTGGAAGGCCAACTTTGTTCTTGCATAACTCTTGTCGCACTTAGTCACATGACCTAAAAATTAGCATATATGATAATATTACATAGGGTATTCCATCCATATATATAATTATTCCTAAAGACTTCATAGGTGAAAGATATGTCTTTATAAAAATGCCTTTGAGATATTTCTTGCAAACTACAAATTTGACTATGTTGGAAAACACTATCAAAATGCCTTGGAGCCCTACTTTTCTCAAGCATATTTTGTCATGCTACATCACATGACTTGAGATTTAGCACATATAAACTAGGAATAAAAATTAATAGACCCATGTGATAATTTTATCCTAACACCTCCATGTGTGTAAATGATGACCTTATAAATATGTTTAATTGGCTCTATTTAGCCCTTTTTGTAAATCTGGCTAAGTGTTGGAACTTAGTGAATTCTATCCAAGTAACAAACTTTGCATCCCCATATCTTCAATTGTACTTCATTTCATCACTTCAAATCTAGTGTATAACAACTAGGGATTAATTTGATAACAACCATATGACCAACTCCCCTAGACTCATCCACATGTGGTAATGGTGATGTCAACAAAATACCTTCTCATCTTTTCTGTCATAGACCTAAATGTCTAGATGATTAATGTGAAGAATTGAATGAATTCAAATCATTCACATAAGAATTCTAATAATTCTTTACCTTTGATAGGATCCTTTGCATATCTTCTAATCACCACATACAATCCTGAACATCAATGACAATCATATTTCCAATAATCTCCCCCTTTTTCATTGATGGAAAACTAAATGCTTTGATCTTCTAATACTTTGTTCTTTCTCAAAAATTGCTTGCATTGGCTTCTAATAAGTATGAATTGAAGTTGTTAATACTAAAATTAATCCCCCTTAGGCAATGGAACATTTTATTGATACTTAACTTGGACACTTGCTCTACTTCTTTTTTAGCATTTGCACTTTTTGCTCTAAACTTTTGTAGAGAGCATTTTGCTATTCTCCCACAAAGAGCATTTTCACTTTTTCTCCCCCTTTAACATCAATGGAAAAGGGACTCCTCATTATTTTTTCATAGTGTTCTCCCCCTTTATTATATAAATGATTTTTTCCAAGAACCGCCAACCATCAACTCATTAGAAATTTGCAAAATATACATATTGAGTTGTCTTTTCTCTTCTTCTAGGGATCAACAAGGCTTTTATGATCGTTCTTCTGGACTTATGCTCCATCATTAGTATCTTGTGATGTGATGTAGGAGCTATCACACAGGCTTACTATCCTTCTCTCTCAGTGTCTTATTATCTATTGATCATAGGACTTGACCAATTTCAAATCTCTTCTACTATGAGCCTTGTTGATCCTAATAGACTGAATAATCTAGCTCCCCCTTGCTCCATGCTCCATCTTTGCATCAAGGGTCTACCTATAGCACAAAATAACTTCACTTAGCACATATATATAATCAATTTACACATGTTCACTAATTTTGGTGACCTAACTCATTATACAACATAAGATACACCATGTCAAGGGTTTCTTGCATTAGAACCCTTATGCCAACTAAACTTATGGATACATATATGAGATGTAATCCAATATCATCATGTCACATTGAAGCACTCAGTATATCCCTCCATACACTACATACACATCAATTCACTTGATTTGATCAAGTCATTATCATAACCTACTTGAATTATCATTTGTAGTAGATATCACTTGCTTCTCCATTAAAAAGGGTCTCTTAAGAAGCATAGATACACCTTATTTCATAATGTCCTAGAATAATGTGAAACCAAGAGTTACCCAATAATCCTCATTTTCCTTTTCCTCCTTGGTCATCTTATGCTTTCTATTCTTCTTCTTCTTTATAGGCTTGAGATAAGTAACATTCTCATCCATTACATTGTTGTCTTTTTCTTCTGTGATTGGATTAACAATACATGGAGACAATATGGATCCATGACATACCTATTTATCTAATGAATCTTCCTTATAGATTAGAATCTCATCAATAGGCACAAAAGACTGATGTTCTATGCTTGATACTTTCTCTATAGCAACAAGATGTTCACTTGAATCTATACATACCTTAGAACTATCCTCGGCCAGCACCTTGGACTTCTCATTCTCAACATGTGTAGACATTGATAGGTCTTGACATTTTATAGCCTTTGTAGCATTATTCATCATGGTTTGATCTTTCACTTTCCATACATGCTTGGGTTTCTTATATGTCCTATTTTTCTCTTTATTAGAGACTTGTGAACCTTTGCTCACACTAAGAGGCATATCTTTCTTCTTACTCTATACTTTTGGTCTTTCAAAGTTTATTCTACATTGTTTAGCTATATGACCAAAATTATTACAATTATAGCATATTACATTTGTATCTAACAAGGGTGAAAATAAACTTTTACTTACAAAATTAGTTCTCCTTGTAGGTACCACTATATAATTACTAGCCTTATAACCAAAATGATTACAACTATAACAATAACCATAAAAAGATGAGGAATACTTGGTCATAACATTGGGTTGCCTCACTAGTCTTCTCACCTTTATGTAACCATCTGCATTAGTTACCTTTATCTTTTACATCTTCCTTGAATTTGTAGAGATGGACTCATTGTTATTTTTCCTTTACTCATGCTTATTTTTAGATTTAACCTTCTTCACATCAACATTGCTTGTGTTTGTCTTTGTATCCTTGCAAGCTTTCTCTTTCTTTACTCCTGATCCTTCTACTTTGAAATTATCATATAACTTAGCAAATGTACTAGTTATGAGACTTTTCCCTTTTTCATAACTAAGACCAGATTTCCCTTTTGATGGATTTTGAGATTTGATCAATTCATCAAGGATATATGATCCTCATTTTAGGTTCAAACCTCTACCTATTTATTCTTTAGACTTTTCAAGCTCTTTTCTCAAAGCCACTATCTCTACTTCTAGCCTCATACACTCATTAGATTTGAATTCTAGTACAATTTTGACTACATATTCTATTTGTACAGCCTCTTCAACCTAAATCTTAAGGCTTACTATCATCTGACTAGATCTTTCAATGCTTTTGGATAGTTTTTCAATTTCTTTTTGTCCAAGCTTCTTCTGCCTTGATTTCTTTTTTATTAGCTTATCAATCTCATCTAGATCATAGATGAGTTCACACTCAAGGTCCACTTCTCCTTCCTTTTCTTCATCAAAATCTTCAACTTCTTTTTTATCTAGATCTATAGAAAGTGATTCTAATGCCATGAACAGGGATTCATTTCCCTCAACCATAAAGGCATAGTCAGGGTAATCATCTGAGCTATCACTATCATCTAATGAGTCACTATATTTTCTTATATACAAGCTTTTCTTGTTTTTAAAGAAGCTCCTCATTTTGGAATAGTGGGGATTCATCCTTTTCCCATCCTCTTCTTACTCAAAATTATCTTTTTTCTAATAATGGAATTTAGTAATAAAATGTCCTACTTTACCACAATTAAAACATTTAAAGGGTAACTTACCTTTGTACTTTCTACATCCTCTTTTTAATATTCTAACAAAGATGGCTTTTTATTCATCAATATCCTTAGATTTAGATGTAGATGCTTCTACTTTTTCATGCTTTTAATGCATCTTCTCTCTTGGAAGTATCTTCTTCTCCCATTCTAATCTCATAAGCAGTGAAGGTTCCATGCAACTCATCTACTGTGAGCTTACATAGATCTCTTACTTCCTTCGTTGGAAATATTTTAGAGTCATATCTTGATGGTAAAGATCTTAAGACCTTTTTGACAATGATTTATTTTTTCATCTCTTCTCTCAGGCCTCTGATTACATTGACTATTTCATCTACCTTGAAAAGGTAGTCTAAAATCTTCTCTTCTTCAGTCAGTTTAAGACTTTAAAACATACCTATGTATATTTTTAGTTTGGCCTATTTTACCTTTTCATCACCTTCATAAATGGTCTTCACTTTGTTCTAATATCTTGAGAATTTTGACACTGCATCACTTTGACAAACTCTAAGTTTGACAATACAAAAAGAATAGCATTCTTTGCTTTAACATTGCATTCATATAGCTTCTTTGAATCTTCATCAGTAGGAGTTGTACCAGGGGTTGTATGTCTATTTTCTACAAACATCCATACATTGAGACCTAATGAAGATAAATAAGCTTCCATTCTTATGCTCCAAAATGCATAGTTAGATCCATTAAAGAGAGGTGCTTTGTTTGATGAGTATCCTTCTTGGCTAGCCATTGTGTTCATTATTTCAAGATCTACCTGAGCTGATTAAGATTATTTCAAGAAACCCTAGGCTTTGATACCAATTGTTGGAACACAACTATATATTGAGAGGGGGTGAATCAGTATATCAATTAAAACTAGTTCTTTAAATAATTTTAATGTAGATTAAAATATATATGTGGATCAAATAAAATATGTAGAAATTACACAAATTCAAATACACATGAGACTAGATTTATAGATGGAAAACCCAAAGGGAAAAACCATGATGAGAATAACTGCTAGAATCTACTATTTTAATCCAACCTCACAGTTCAAATCCTCATTGGTTACACATTTAAGTGCATCAACCCTAAGGAGACACCAATCCCCTAGTTTAATAACACTAAATCTAAGGAAGAAACAACTCCCTAACTAACAACTAACTCAGCTTAACCTCACTAGTTATAATGTTTAAGGGCCCCAAACCTAAGGAGATACCAATCCCCTAGCTATACACCAACTTAGCTTATCTAATGGCACCAACCAATCAGGTCTATGGAGCTACAACTCTAGTTTAGAAAATAAATTCATGAATGAATCTATGTCTTTATTATGTGTTAAGAGTCTAATATGTAACTAATCATACTTTGCATATTCTCTTTGTGCCTTTCTTCCTCTTTGTTCCTCTTTATTCCTTTGGTCCTATGTCTAGATATGTCTTTATTTGACACATTTCATTTCCTTCACCAACCACTCTAATCTATTTTTTCCCCTCCATATATATGTCTTTATGATTTTATATTTGACACACTTCATTAGATTTTGCTCTCTGCCTCTATCTATATTTGATTTGGATTAATAGCAAAAATAATGGTTCCATCCACATTTTATTTGTCCTAGATATCATTTATATAAATAGTTGATCTAGGGTTTAGTTCTTCTCTATGTTCACACTCAGACTATAACACATCATGCCACTTATGGACTCTAGTTCATTATGACCTGGACTATTAGTTCACGCATCTCAATTCTATGCATGTCATAATTGTAGGTCTCTTTACTATCTATAACATATATTAGACTTAAGTTTTGATGAATAATATATTTAATGTAGATTTGATCAGTTGGATTGATCAATCTCATTGTCTATATCAAGATATATAATTTATATACAAGTTCTTGCATGTCCCTGTATGTTTCTCCACTTGATCATTGGAATTTAAACACTTTAGACACTAGCCTTTGATCTCTTTCTTTGTGCCATCTCCAAGATATCTCATTATTTTATATATATGTACACTACTAAAATTTAATGTTCTACTCTTTAAAATGCATCCAACAATCTTTAGATCTTATCTCTCATGTTCTTTTGGATCTTCAAAGATGCATGTTCTTTCCCTTGACTTGGTTATTAAACTTCGACACTTTGAGCTCATCTCACTATTTCTTGCATCTTTTGATCACTTTCACTCTATCCATCTTCTCAAACCTATTCAATCTTTAACTTGTGGTTATGTTGATAAACATCAAGCACTTTATATTATTTGAGTCCATTCACTCCATTATATCTCCTTTACATGATCACCTACACACTATCAGATCTTCTGACAAGCTTAATCATTAACTCTATCCAACCTTCGAGGATATGATACTTGGCAAAAGTGCATGACTTTTGTACATAGCTATCAGTTCTAGCTATTGAGACATTTGGCATCCTCATATTACTTGTTGACATTTTGACTTTAAACCACACCATAGATTAACTCTTTAGGCTCTATGATTGTGACACTTGTCACTTGCATATTAACTCAGAGGTCTTTTTGACAATTTGACTTCATCACTCTCCATTAGATCTTCAATGTCTAATTAAATATAAACTATCTTCCAACTAACTCAAACTTTACCTTTTGTAGATTTGACTAAGTATGGGGACCATCTCAATTATGCCTAGAAAACTAACTTTGCACCTTCATATCTTCTACTTCGTTTAACCACCTGGTCTAAAATTTAGACCATATAAATTAGGCATGAAAGTGAAAAAACCCATATGCTCAATTAATTATGAATCCTTTATGCATGTGAGATATAATTCCATTAATTTTCTCACTCAAATTATTCTACCATAAAGCCTGTTATGCCTAGAACTTCCCTGAAAGGCCAACTTTGTTTTTGCATAACTCTTGTCACACTTAGTCGTGTGACCTACAAATTAGCACATATGATCCTCTTATATGGGGGATTCCATCCATATATCTAATTGATCTTAAATCCTTCATAGGTGAAAGATATGTCTTCATAAAAATGCTTTTGAGCTTTTTCTTGCAAACTACAAATTTGACTGTGTTGGAAAACACTGTCAAAATGCCTTGGATCCCTACTTTGCTTAATCATATCTTTTGTCATGCTATGCCACATGACATAAGATTTAGCACATATAAACTAGGCATAAAAATTAATAGACCCATGTGATCAGTTTTTCCTAACACCTCCATGTGTGCAAACACTGACCTCATCAATATGCTTATTTGGCTCTATTTAGCCCTTTTTGTAAATTTGGCTAAGTGTTGGAACTTAGTGAATTCTGTCCAAGTAACCAACTTTGCATCCCCATATCTTTAATTATGCTTCATCCCATGGCTTCAAATTTGGTACATAAAAACTAAGGGCTAATGTGATCACAACCATATGACCAACTCCCCTAGACTCATCCACACATGGTAATGATAACATCAACAAAATGCCTTCTCATATTTTTTGTCATAGACCCAAAATGTCTAGATGATCAAGTGAAGAACCAAATGAATTTCAATCATGCACATAAGTATTCCAATCATTCTTGACCTTTGATAGGATCCTTTGTATATCCTCTAATCATCATATACAATACTAAACATCAATGACATGCTCATAATGTCCCTTTTGACATCAATGACAATCATATTTCCAACACCATAACATCTAATAAATCTCTATGAAGCTAGACTCTAACTAAAATGAGGGTATCATCAATATTTAAAGAAAGTTTGGAGAATACTTCTTATTGAATCTCCTTGATAAAAAATGTGCACATGCCTAAAGGATCATCCTCATTAGGACTATCATGTATAGGATACTTCGAAGAAGGAATAGACATGGAACTATAGGATATGAATGAGTCACCAACAGAAAAGGGACCACAGGTGAAGGAGGATCCACAAGCGAAGGGATCATGGGTGAAGGAACCATAGGGGAAGAAGGGGGCATAGGTGGATGAACCATAGGGGAAGAAGGAGGAGCCTTATTACATGGAAAACTTATGTGAGGAGGGATAATAGGTGCAAAAATGGTCATAAGGTGATCTTGGAGATGCTTTTGGAGGATGCAACAATGGTCAATGTGACAGGTACCACATTGGTACCATAGATAATATACCTCTCCATATTTGGGGATATATTTGGGTAATAATTAACCTTATTTGTAGGCTAAAGAAGTGTAGGATGAAAGGTGTCTAAATATTGTCAATGTTTTTGACATTGAGTGGAGGAATGATTATCTATGCCATAGAAGTAATAGATACACTTGTTAGTAGACTTTGTGTGTGTACTAATAGAAGGAGTGGAAGAAAAATCCAAGGAAGGCTGATATAGTTTATAATTTATAGTCCAATGACTAGTAACTATATGAATATCATAATATGGATGATTAGCGCATTGGGTAAGTAGAGGAGTAAGCTATTGTAAAGGAAGTAGGCTATATACACATAATATTTTTAACTTTTATCAATTATTGATGCTTTATATCTTGGAAGAACTAATCAAAACCTAATATATTTGAGTGCACACCCTAAGGGGTACACCGAGAAAGGGGTGGGAAGACCATCGATGTTTCATAAGATTGTTGTTCCTATTGCCATTTACTATCCACACACTTGTCTCCTAAAACCATTTACCCTAAGCTTGTTCTTCTCAGTCTTACTTCCTCTAGTTTTTTTCCTCCTTTTCTTGACTTAACATCCTTTTTTTATTTTTAGTTATACTGGGTCAACCTAGTATAGTTTAGGGGCATTCTTTACTTTATTTGTTTGTTAGCCTTTCAGCCAACCTAGCATAGACCTAGTAAATTATCCTTGAAAACACACTGGGTCAACCCTATATAGCCAAAGTTATTATAAGGATTTAGGGCAAGATGTAATTATATATACAAGGTCATTTCCCACTATTTCATAAGAGAAGAATTATTAGTGAAGAAGTACAAGTAAACATCTACTTATTGACCATTCTACTTGAGGAATAAAGCTTAGGGTTCCATACTTTCTTTGGAGATATGGATCTTGTCTTGTGGATAAGACTTTTGGATGCTTAGATAGGTTGTGTAGCCTAGAGATAATTTATCTTGGTTATCCTTACATATCACAACAATATCTTGCAAAGCACCTTGGCCAAGGGAGAGATTGAGGCTCAACAAGTTCATCTTCAAAGGTAAGTATTCCTAACTTTATTTATCCTTTATAAGAGTAGATAGATAATGCATTTATATTCTTCTCTCCATGTATTTAGGATTTTGCATACATTTACATGAGTATATGTCTTCTAATATATGTTTAGTTTAGTTGTTTATTTTACTATTTCTAACCCCTACTTTGTGTCATAAGCTTTGGTGTGCACTATATTATATTTTACCTTCTTGATATTAGAATAGAGTGAACATTTAAAACCTTAGGACTCTATTAGGGTTATTGTGTGATTATGTTAGAATATAGGCTTTGGAACCCTTCCTATCATGATGTGTTGTGACAAGTGATACAAGTGATCCACTAATTAGGTATAGAAAATACCCATATTGGTCATGCTCCCTCTTAACAAGTGTATCCCAATTGAAAGTGTAGGTGTGATCTATCTTATCTGATCTAGGATTAATTCAAAGACATGATGCATTTTTGATTGCATACATTCTAGTGAAACCAATGTGAACTAACCCTTATAGGATTTGTTTAATTTTTCTTTCATTTATTTTACTTATTTTTATCATCATTTTTATCAAATATTTTTAACATTCTAAATTTATTCTATTAACCCAACTCTTTTTCTCTATGCACAGGTTTTAGGAACAAGCAACCAGATTGATCCAATCAACACAGTATAGGTTTTTAGCCTTTCAAACATCTATTTCAGCCTATTAGGTTGACCCAATCAACCCCTTATAGTTTTAATAATTTTTAGTAGGTTCATGTACAGCTTGATCGATTATGTCAACCTAGTTTATAGGTTTTTCAAACATACTTCAAGATTCTTCATCAACAATTTTCTTAATTGAATATTTGATCCACCAAGGTTCTTTTCTACTTCTCTATGTCTTTACTTTATGTCTTTCATTTCATAGTTTTTAGTCTTAAAAACTACCCTTGTATAGTCAAATTGATCGATACTTCCAACCCAGTTCTATCTTTTGTATGCCATTTAAAATAACTAGATCAACACTGTTGAGTCAATTCATTTTCAAACTTTACTTTCATATTATAGGTTTAACCCTATCAACCCTATTTTGTATTTTGTACATATAGTGTCAAAAATATAGCTTGTTTCAAAGTTATAATTAATATCATATCTATTATTAATTAATTCACCTTTCTTTTCATGTTGTTTGCATGCTTAAAATAATACACATAGTCTAATTAGGGGATTTTCAATTTATCACTTAGTTTCACTATTTCTATTTTATGCACACATGGCCAAATCACAAAAACATTAAAAATAACTTTAACATCTTATCTACCATAGGCTAACCTACTTAAATTTCATCACTAAGGAGGAAGCTGACTTGATGCTCTAGTCAAATATAAAGCATGATTAATGGTATATTCTAGCTAAGCACCCGACACCCTTATCACTGAAATGCATGAAGTGATGGGGTAGGCCCCAATACCAATCCTATACTATTACCACTATAGTTATTTTTATCCCAAACTACCTGAAACCATCCTTAGATTGCTATCTAGTACCTTGATCTATAGCCAATTTTTAATCATATTAAAATCATATCTTAATAATCCAATTAACAATCAGGTTGACCAATTAGTTAGCTTTACTTTTCAATTTATTTTCTTGATCTTTGTTCAATTATGTGTGTAAAAACTTGCATTAACCAACGTTAGTGCAAGGTTTTATTTTGATTTCCTCAATTGGATTGGCCAACATTGATCCAATTGATTATTTATTTCCTTTCATCTCTTACTTTCCTAGATTAGCTACAAAAATTACCTTGTTTCAATTCATAACTTGTTATAATCTTTCTATTTCTCCCTAATAACTATACTAGATTGACCTAATATAGTCCAAAACTCTTTTTCCATCTTTTTCCTACCTCTATTCACTATATTGGATTGAGCCAATCAACCCTATATGGTTTATAGGTCTTGTTTTTGGTACTAGATTGACCTAGTTGACCCTGTACTATTTCCTACTTTCCCTATTTTTTAATCTAATTCCTTATCCTTCCAATTTTGCATTTTGTTCATCTCTCTTCAGTTAAAATGAAATATCCTATTAGAATATTCTTGGATAACTTGAATCCATTTAGGTACTAAATTTAATGTTCATTTCTTCCCCTCTTTTCCTCCTAAGAGCACCATCACTCTTGGGGCACCTCTTCTCCTCCTTCATCTATGAACTATAACATGGTGAAAATAACACCTCAAGATGAAGTTGATGGATCTGATCCTTTTTATACTTACTAAGAATCTTCTCAAAATCTTCAAACTAATATGGGAGTGATTGACACAAGTTTACTTAATAATACCACTAATCATTCTTCTATCCATCCTCCCCCTAATACCAATATTGGGAGTGCTCCTACAAACACCAACCCACCTCTTGATACAACCCAACTATTAGCCCAAGTCATTTAACAAATTAATATTATGCAAAATTATAATACCAACCAAATGATGCAACTTTAATAACACTTAATCAACGTGGCTAATCAACCTCCAACTATTCATCCTCAAGCTAATCCTAATTATATCTCTCCACCTCTTAGGGATGCCTCAAGTAATGTTATTCCTCAACCCATAATGAATAAAAAATGTTTCAAACCATTCAAAATGAGCCTTTATCTCCCTTTATTATTTCCATTGATATTGGTAACATATTTCTAACTATCTAATATGATGGGACTAAGGACCTTGCCTCATTTCTTAAAGCCTTTGTTTACTTTACAAAGAGTGGATCCAAACTAATACCTTTACCACTACTAAACTCTTAGTCAAAACTTTTACTGATGATGTATTATAATGGTATAATCAACTACCCCAACATTCTATTTGGCAACTTGAAGATTTGGTTAATCTTTTGGTTAAAGAGTTTCAATACAATGATCTTCCTAAAAATTGTGTTTCAATACAATGATCTTCCTAAAAATTGCCTTAGCCACTTTATTAAAGCTAAGAAATCTCGAACTAAATCAACTCATGAATTTATTAAAAGATGGAAATATTTACCTCATAAAGCTAATCATAACATGAATGATGATAACTTATTAAAACTCTTTATCATGGCTTTAACTCTTACTCTCTAATATAAGGTTTAAACCTTTTCTCCTCAAACACTTAATGAATCTCTTGATCAAGCTAAGAATCAATATTTTCTTATGAATCAATTAGAACCTAATCCTAAACTTCTCAAAGAATATTTCCAAAAATCTATGCTATCACTAGTAATGCTCTGAAAACCAAACAAGGAGTTGCCAAAATTGATATTCCTTCACCTTCTCATACACCTCTTTTGGTTCAACAAATGAAATAATTTTTACCACCCTCAAAACCTTTCATCTATCCCAATGTTCCACCTAAGTGGTATGACCCTAATCTATTTTTCTAGTTCCATGTTAACATTTGACATTCTCATGAATTTTGTATAGGGGTAAATAAATTTGATGTATCATATATGCTTTGTGATTCATTCAATCACAAAGCTATGATCAAATTTCATCATCAAGAATACACTATTGCTTCCCACAAACAATAAACTTTCAAAACTTATACCTCTAATAGCAACAAATCTTCTTTTAATAATCAATCAAATATCTAGGATGTTTGTGCCATCGATGTTGATTATCATCAATATTATAACAACTCTCAATATATCAACACTACCAAGGTTAATTATTGACGTAAATCAGCTCATAAAGACCCCTTTTCCAAGCCTAAAAATCCATCTTTAGAATAATAACTTCTTAAAGATACTGCCACTACGAATATTGATTTGGAAGCACCTGAGGAACAACTTCCTCCTTCTGATCCTCTAATCACATATATACCTTCCAAAACTAATTTGCCTTCTAAAATCCATGTTGGTTTTTCTAAATCTCATTGGAATTTTATTGAATAAATCAACTCTATGCCTTGTAAAATTCCTCTTATGGATTTGGTTTGGACTTCATCCTATCATCAAAAATTCCTTATGCAACAACTTCAAGAAATTTAAGATCTATCCTCAATTGATGAAGAACCACCGTCTCTTGATTCTCAACATACTAATGTCAACACCATTGAAACCTTGTGTCATTCTTCCAAATCTTCTATTGAATTCTTTGAAGAGGACATGATTAATGATGAAATTATTTTTCATGTTGATGATCCACCACTCTTTACCAAAATAGCCATTAATACCACTCTTATTTGAAAAGTCTTAGTTGATGAATGCTCTGGTATTAATGTGGCATCCTTATGGCTTATACAAAAACTTGGTTATAACAAATATCATCTTAAGCAAACCCATCTCACTTGCCATGGTTTTGATAAGACTAATCAAAATTCACTTGGTTACATTTGGCTTCCATTAACCATAGGACCTAAGACTATTCAAACCAAGATTATGGTCCTTGATCTCCCTTTATATTATAATATCCTTCTTGGTCATCCATGGACCCATTGAATGAGGGATATTACTTCTTTTGTTAGTCAATGTATTAAATTTTTACATAATGGGAAAATGGTAAAAGCATGAAGCTGATCCTAATCCATGGAGCATTTAGTTTCCTAATCCCAAACCTCAATATCATATTCCTACAAATCCTAAGATTAACAATTCTCCTTTACCCAAGTTCATCAACGTGAATCTTTATCTATAAATTAATCTTATAGATTTTGATGATGATGAGCCCAATGAATTACAATAAACTTGCAATACTACCAAGTTTCCTCCATATATTTCATAATGGCTTCCTCCTTCTCTATTACCAAGAGACCATAATATTACTCTTATTGATTATATTACCAATTTTCCCCCTCTATGCAATGCTCAAGATCCTTCTTTAACAAAATATTCCTTCACTTACAATGATTTTGGAGTGGCTAAATTATTTCAAAATCCTCTCATCATGTCTCCTCTTACATTTAGCAATATTGGGATTTCACCTTATAAAACTCCCCCTAATTTTCAAGCTTGTATGATTTATCCAACATATGATGAAAACTATATCATAGCCCAAGCTCAATCTAGAGACTTGGATGTCCAGCATTACCAAAAAAATTCATCCCAAATCCATGCTTTTAATCAGAACATGCATACCATTTATGTAGATCATACCTTAGATCTTAAGGGTCATGTACCTCCCATCAATCCTCCTCTTATTGATACTCCCTAGGTGGTAGAACAAATTATACCTTCTAAACCTCCAAAAGTTCTTACACATTTAGATCTAATCATTTCATCCAATCCTTCTTCCATCACTGAATCCACTGATATTCTAATCTCTTCTATTCCATCTACTTCTTCTACTCTTGACATTAGGCTTGATGCCAAGGTAATCGATGTCTATTAAATTCATTTTGAGTATGATAGACTTGGTAATAAAATTATTTATCTTGAAGTAGATGTCAAATATTATGGTCTTATTACAACCTTGCCTAGTAATGAAGCTATTCTTGAGTTACTCCATTCTCAAAAACCTCAACTTCCTTGACATCATCATAAACTTGGAAATTTCAAAACTAAAACTTTGTGCTTTAACAACTTCATCACTAGTATTGACCCTAAAACAAATCCAATTTTAGCCTTGCCTAATGCACCATACCATTTTCAATATGGTATTTCCATGCTTATTAAAGAAATGAGTCATATCAAATATGGTACCCCATTTTGTCCTCAACCAATTATAGTTTCTTGAGAGCTTTTAACTATAGAATATGATAATTTTATCTTATTCTTTGATAAATATCATAAATCTTTCTCTTGGTCCTATAAGGACATGCCTAACATTTACCTTAGCATAATGATGCATAACATCATTACTTATCTTTATGTCAAGTCAGTGCATTAAAAGTAAAGAAAAAAATTTCCTAAAGTTTCAACCTTATGTCATCAGGAAATAATCAAATTACTTGATGCTAAATTTATCAAAATAGTAGATTATTTTGAATGGGTGTCCAACATTATTCCCATTCAGAAGAAAGTCACTATGGTTATTTATATCTGTATTGATTTCTACAATCTTAATCTTCATTGTCCCAAAGATAGCTTTCCCTTACCTTCAATAGATAATATCATTGATTCATGGTTGCTTACGAAATGTTATCTCTTATAGATGGTTTCTCAAGATATAATTAGATTCATATCACTCCCAAATACCAACATAAGACTACTTTCACCATGGAATGGGGCACCTATTTCTATGTCAAAATGTCCTTTGGTCTCAAAAATTCTGAAGCCACTTACCAACATGAAATGACTCACATCTTTCATGATCTCATTCATAAAATTGTTGAAACTTATGTGGATGATCTTATTATTAAATCCAAGCATTGTAAGATTCATCTTTCTAATCTTGCTATCATCTTTGATCATCTCCTTAAATATAAAGTTAGACTTAATCCTTACAAATGTGTCTTTGGAGTCATATATGGCTAATTGTTAGGATTCTTTATCTCTCTCCATGAAATTGACATTGATCCTTCCAAAATTAGTGTTATCATCAACATGCCTATTCTTTATTCCATTCCAAACATTTATACTTATTTAGGCAAGCTTGGGGCAATTAGATGATTCATCCCCAAAATGGCACATATAATTCACTCTGTTAATTACCTTCTCAAGAAAAATACTACTTTAGACTGGATGGATCCATGCCAAAAAGCCTTTGATAACATGAAAGAGTTATTTATTCGCCCACCTACAATTAATCGTCCTTGGTAACATATGATGACAACTATATCATGGCCCAATCTCAATCTAGAGACTTGGATGTCCAGCATTAACAAAAAAAGTCAGCCCAAATCCATGCTTTTAATCATGACGTGCATACCATTTCTGTAGATCATAACTTAGATCTTAAGGTCATGTACCTCCCATCAATCCTCCTCTTATTGATACTCCCTAGGTGGTAAAACAAATTATACCTTCTAAACCTGCAAAAGTTCTTACACATTTAAATCTAATCATTGCATCCAATCCTTCTCCCATCACTGAATCCACTGATATTCTAATCTCTTCTATTCCATCTACTTCTACTCTTGACATTACGCTTGATGCCAAGGTAATTGATTTCTATTAGATTCATTCTGAGTATGATAGACATGGTAATCAAATTATTTATCTTGAAGTAGATGTCAAATATTATGGTCTTATTACTACCTTTCCAAGTGATGAAGATATTCTTGAGTTACTCCATTCTCGAAAGCCTCAACTTCCTTGACATCATCATAAACTTAGAAATTTCAAAACTAAAACTTTGTGCTTTAAAAACTTCATCACTAGTATTGACCCTAAAACAAATTCAATTTTAGCCTTGCTTAATGCACCATACCATTTTCAAGATGGTATTTCCATGCTTATTGAAGAAATGACTCACATCAAAATGATACCCCATTTTTTCCTCAACCAATTATAGTTTCTTGAGAGCTTTTAACTATAGAACATGATAATTTTAGCTTATTCTTTGATAAATATCATAAATCTTTCTCTTGGTCCTAGAAGGACATGCCTAGCATTTACCTTAGCATAATGATGCATAACATCATTACTTATCTTGGTGTCAAGTCGGTGCGTTAAAAGCAAAGAAATTTTTTCCTAAAGTTTCAACCTTATGTCATTAGGAAATAATCAAATTACTTGATGCTAAATTTATCAAAATAGTAGATTATTTTGAATGGGTGTCCAACATTATTTCCATTCAGAAGAAAGTCACTATGGTTATTTATATCTGTATTGATTTCTACAATCTTAATCTTCATTGTCCCAAAGATAGCTTTCCCTTACCTTCAATAGATAATATCATTGATTCCATGGTTGCTTACGAAATGTTATCTCTTATAGATGGTTTCTCAAGATATAATTAGATTCATATCACTCCCAAATACCAACATAAGACTACTTTCACCATGGAATGGGGCACCTATTTCTATGTCAAAATGTCCTTTAGTCTCAAAAATTTTGAAGCCACTTACCAACATGAAATGACTCACATCTTTCATGATCTCATTCATAAAATTTTTGAAACTTATGTTGATGATCTTATTATTGAATCCAAGCATCGTAAGAATTATCTTTCTAATCTTGCTATCATCTTTGATCATCTCCTTAAATATAAAGTTAGACTTAATCCTTACAAATGTGTCTTTGGAGTCATATATGGCTAATTGTTAGGATTCTTTATCTCTCTCCATGGCATTGACGTTGATCCTTCCAAAATTAGTGTTATCATCAACATGCCTATTATTTATTCTATTCCCAACATTTGTACTTATTTAGGCAAGCTTGGGGCAATTAGATGATTCATCCCCAAAATGTCACATATAATTCACTCTGTTAATTACCTTCTCAAGAAAAATACTACTTTATAATGGATGGATCCATGCCAAAAAGCCTTTGATAACATGAAAGAGTCATTTATTCACCCACCTACACTTCATCCTCCTTGGTAACATTTGATTTTATATACTTCTTCTACACCTATTTCAGTTGGGAAAATGCTTTCCCAACAAGATGATACAAGAAGAGAGTATGATATTGATTACATTATCTGAGGTCTCATCAACTATGAAACATGTTATACCAAGATTAAGTGTGATTGCCTCGCTATCTATTTTGTAGTTAAAAATCTTCGTCACTATATGCTTTACCAAAAAACTTATGTCATTGTTCATTTTGACCCCCTTCATCATTTCTTCTCCAAATCCTTTCTTCTTGGAGATAGAATTGGCAAATGGATAGTCCTCCTTATGGAATTTTATCTTTACATCATCACTCAAAAAGCTATTAAAGGGCAAGTCATAGCTAACCAACTTGATACCACTCCCATTGTAGCCACTTCTTCCTTCAATATGACCTTCTAGATGAAAATATTCTTTACATTTAAGGTCTTAATCAAGATATCTCTCTTAAATATTATTTTCATAGCTTTATCGTTGATCTTGAAGCTAAGAATATTGAATAATATTTCACTCCCTCTAGTACTACTAAACCAAAGGTATTTATCAAGGATCTCCATAAAATTAATGTTGACTTGCATGAGGATACTTAGACCCTTCACTTTGATGGTAATAAATGCCTTTAAGGAGCTAGGACAAGTTGAATTCTCAATAATCCTCTCAAAAAGATCATTCCTTTAACTTTTCACTTTACCTTTGATGTCACCAATAATATGGCTGAGTACAAAGCTCTTATCTTAGGCATGCGAGCTACTCTTGATTTAGACATTTAATACCTTCATGATTTAAGTGAATCTTAACTTATTTTCCATCAATTTAATGATGACTATCAATGTAAAAGTGAGAACCTTATTACCTATCATCAAATTACAACCATTATTGCTAAGGATTTTATCTCTTTCACTATTGAGCCTATTCCTAGAAATCAAAATTCCATTGTTGATTCTCTTGCCTCTTTAGCCTCTCTATTTCATCCACATCAAGTTCTTTCCAATCCTTATTTTCTTACACAAATAAGAATATCTCCTTATTCAGCTCAACCATCTAAGTCACTTATTTGTCATATTGAGGCTATTACCACTAGACAAAGCCCTTGGTATAAAGACATCATTTAATTCTTAGAACACCAAACTTATCCTCCTAATTTAGATTCTCATGAAATGACATGAATTCATAAACAATCTTTCAAGTATGTATTTTGACACAATTGATAGGACCTAGGTTCCCCAAAGCTCTGACACAACTTGTCAGAATTAAGAGCACACTTGATTACCTTTGTATTAGCAACTAAATGTGGAATTTAACCAGAAGTACAAGTAACTAGAAATAAGAAATAACGCAGAATATGAGAGGCAACACACAATTGTATTCAACTCATTCTAGAAGGAAATACAATGAATAAAATCACACTTTCTTCTCACACCTCTCAGATGTACAGATCTCTTTCCCTCAAGAGTTATCTTCTCTCAATATAGGTCACAACAAACAACTCAAACATAGAGCTGTTGTTCACCTCAACCAGTCAGTACAATACTGCCAGTACAACTGAGTATGAACCGATACTCCAAGTAGATCTTCCCTGATATTTCTCCTTGATGTGTTGCTGTCACCTTGGATCTTGCTACCCCACAAATCTCCTTTTGACCCTCGCACACACACACCCCTGCAGATCAACCAACCTTACTTACCCATGTAGATCTCCTCCATGATCTTGCAACAACCTGCAGATCAAACCTGATCTTACATACCTGGAAGAACCCCTGTGATTCCACCAATGGAAGAACTCTTCTAGTTCTACACTTTACAATACAGCCCCATGGGTCTATTATATAGATCCCATGCATACAATAATTTAGACAAGTGGCTCAAGACTCGAACTAGTCTTTAACATGCAAACAACCAGTTCTGGAACCGCATAGGCGACTGATGTTGGTCCCTGTCTGACTGGAGGTGACCGATGTCGGCTAACTTCTGCCGATGTCAGTTACTTTTTGTTGACCCCTACCCAACGTTAGTGTGGCCTACTGATGTCGATGACTGTGACACTCAGCAACCCTCCATGTTTGCATCTGAGTGAAGCTTTTAGCTCCACAACCTAACAATCTCCCACTTGGAGATAAATAGTTGCACCTGTACCTATACCAGTACATTGTCTAATTTGTATCCTAGCTTGTATCCCTCTTCAAGCTCAATCTTGAAGACCAATCACCACACACCCTGTGGTGCTACACCTATGTCTAAATTTCTTCATTCTCAGCTTGCCTTCTTCTACCATTGCTATACTCCCACTCAATCAAAAACCCCTGAGAGTGACCTGTAATCAAAAACACTAACCAGATCTAAACCACCTATTAGTCAACCTCACTCTGAGAACCTCCAACCTCACTCTAATACCAATTGATAGGACCTAGGTTCCCCAAAGCTCTAAAACAACTTGTCAGAATTAAGAGCACACTTGATTACCTTTGTATTAGCAACTAAATGCGGAATTTAACCAAAAGTACAAGTAACTAGAAATAAGAAATAACACAGAATATGAGAGGTAACACACAATTGTATTCAACTCATTCCAAAAGGAAATACAATGAAGAAAATCACACTTTCTTCTCACACCTCTCAGATGTACAGATCTCTTTCCCTCAAGAGTTATCTTCTCTCAATACAGGTCACAACAAATGACTCAAACACAGAGTTGTTGTTCACCTCAACTAGTCAGTACAATACTGCCAGTACAACTGAGTACAAACTGGTACTCTAAGTAGATCTTCCCTGATCTTGCTCCTTGATGTGTTGCTATCACCTTGGATTTTGCTACCTCACATATCTCCTTTTGACCCTCACACACACACACCCCTGTAGATCAATCGACCCTACTTACCCATGTAGATCTCCTCCATGATCTTGCAACAACCTGCAAATCAAACCTAATATTACATACCTAGAAGAACCCCTGTGATTTCACTAATGAAATAACTCTTCTACTTCTACACTTTACAATACATCCCCATGGATCTATTATATAGATCCCATGCATACAATAATTTAGACAAGTGGCTCAAGACTCGAACTAGTCTTTAACATGCAAACAACCCATTTAACTAACTGACTGTTCGTCAACAACCAGTTCTAAAACTGCACAAGTGACCAATGTTAGTCCTTGTCTGACTAGAGGTGACCGATGTCGGCTGACTTTTGCCGATGTTAGTTGCTTTCTGTCGACCCTTGCCTGACGTCAGTGTGGCCTGCCAACGTCGGCAACTGTGACACTCAGCAACCCTCCATGTTTGCATCTGGGTGAAGCTTTTAGCTCCACAACCTAACAACAACATCTTTTACTATTACAACATTGAAGGTACCATACTCTATTATGTTATGCAAGATGAGGTCCCTCCTCCTCTTGAATAAGAACAAGTGGAATTTGTAGTGGTCACTATAGTAGACATGCTATAACATGCAAATGCTTATGTATGGGTTACTTTTGGCCTACTCTTGAAAAAGAAGCAATTGAATATGCTAAAAAATGCACTCCTTGTCAAATTTATGATGATATTGTCCATTTTACTCCTACCTAACTTAAAACTATCAAATCTCCATAGCCATTCTCCACATGGGGATTTGATCTCATTGGTAAACTTCCTCACTCCCAAGATGGGAATGTCTTTGTCATCCCTGTTACTAAATATTTTACCAAATGGGTATAATCCATGTTCCTCATTAACATCATTAGTCCTACCATTTCCAAATTTATTCTTAACTAAATTATTTGCCATTTTGGCATTCCCCATATCATCATTTCTGATAATGGTGGTAATTTCAAAAACAAACATGTTAAACAACTTTGCAACTGATTCAAAATCAATCACAAGTTTTCCATGCTTTATCATCTATAATGCAATGGTTAAGTTGAGGCCACTAATAAAATTCTCAACAAAATTCTTCAAAATATAATTCATGAAAACCACATAGATTGGCATATTCATCTTTACCCTACACTTTGGGCTTATTAGACTAGCATATGCACTGTCATTGGGGCAACTCCATTCTTGCTAGTCTATGGTTATGTGTTAGTTCTACCTTTAGAAGTTGAGTTTCCCTCTCTTTTTAATTCTCTTCATAGAATTATTCTTGATGAAGAGCTACGTGAATCTTGCCTTCATTCCCTTGATCTAATTGATGAACATTATCTTTCCACCTTACAACATAACCACTAATATAAGGCTCGCATCACCCAATAACATAACAAACGTGTTAAAGTCTGCACTTTTAATGTTTGTGATCTTGTCCTTTAATTAGATTAAACCCATGACATAGAAGGAAAATATGCCAAAAAATGGTGGGGCCTATACTTTTTTAAAGATATTCTTGGTCTGAGCACTTACTATCTTCAAACCAATGAAGGCCATGTTTTCAAAGAGCCCACCAATGCTCAATTCCTTAAAAAGTACTTTTCTTCAACATTTTCTTCTTGTCATGTTTTCTATCTATATCTACCTAACAAGTTTTTTAGGTTATTTAAGCATGGTTCTTTCCCTCTATAGTAGTTTCCTTCTTTTACAAACCTTTAGTCCTCCCTTTTGGTATTTTGGTTTCTTGATGTACCATAGTCTTCTTTATCTTCTTGCATTTTCTCTTATTTTTTTGTACCCCTTGGGTTTTTATTTTGTGAGTTGATTTATAAAACCATAGGCATGACCTAAAATCCCTCAAAAACCTACCATCTTTTATCTATTTTTATCTTTTCTTGTTGTTGCTTACCAATTCTATTTTGGCATCCTTTGGGTTTTTCTTTCATGAGTTATTTTGTAAGAAGGTTCCCTCACCTTTATTTTTATCTTGATTATCACCACCTTCATAGGTATCTCTTTTATGAGTTTATTTGTAAGACCATGGATAGGACCTAACCACCCTCATAAAGTTACCATTATTTTCATGTTCTTGATCCTTGTTCTAAAACTTTAGCTTTTACTTTTTTTGCTAGATGAAATCTGCACAATAATATATGTTAGCATGTTTTCCTCCATTTCCCTCTTTATTATGATAAGGAATTGAACTTTTCTATCATTTTATCCCTTCTTTTTGCCCTTTTGTCACATTTTTTGCAATTTTAAGTAATTCAAATTGTTCCATGTGTTATTCCTCTTGATTCCCCTTCTTTTCATCTCTGCATTAGATTAAAAAAATGTCAAAGTCAAGATATCACTTTTATTTCACCTAGATTTACGAGACTCTTAGATCCCATGCTCTTTGATGTTCTCTCTTTTATAAACCTTGTCCCAAGTTTTCAAAATAAAGTCATCTTTAGCAACCATGTTTGGTTTTCCAATCCATATGGAGGAATCTAGAAAAAACCATCAAGAAAGTTAAAATCCAAATCATTTGAAATAAAAGGTAATGATATCTAAAAGGCAACATAAAAATCTCAAAACTCAAATTCACACTAAAAAGACATGATTCCAAGCACATCTCTTATCTCTAATCAAAGCTCAAACTCCATAGTCATCTTCACATAGAGCCGAAGTCCTTTGGGGTGTGATAGGCTAGTGGATCGAAATAGGGAATTTTAAAAAACTCTATGGTTCTACCTACTTTTTCACACAAATACCCAATCTTTGTAGTAGACTGATGGCTCTGTAAGGGGTCCTAAAGAATGTGGAACATGTCATGGGGAGGTAGATCCATTTTAATTTTCATGCATATAGCCTTCATGGGATGATCTATATACTCCATTTGTTGACCTAATACTTGTGTAGCTAAGAGAATTTATTCATAGTTTGTAAGGTCAAAGTCCTCTTATTTTTCCAAACATAATTTGAGTGACTTTAATTCAATAAAGAGTTCCTCTACCTTGGTTTTTCTTTCATTCTCCCCTCTACCCATTTCATTTCCCCCCTTGATAGATAAATGGTGATTCCAAATATATTTTCCCTTCTTCTTTAATTCCTTCTTCTTCGCCTCTTAAAAACATGCTAGCACTAATTTATTTTAGTTTTATCTATCCTTAGAGAAAAACAATGTGTTTGAGAAACTATGGATTCTTCCTTCTTTACACCATAAATTTACATTTACTAAACTTACTTTACTTTCTTTTTACCATTTGTCATGATTTTTCTATCTTGTTATTATGAACACCTAAGTTCATACCCTTTTTCCATTATTAAGTGTGGTTGGCTTGTTGCTCCTCACTCATCAATGTTGTTTTCCCTTTTATGCACCTTTTTCTATTGTTGCGTGAGATGTGGATTATTACTGCTCACTCATCAATGTTGTTTTACCATTTTATTTTTGTTTAGTCTTTTTCCCATTTATTTTTGTTTTTTGTTTTACCATCCTATTTGATATGTGTCCTTAGTTTGATTTGGTGAGTTTGCCTTTATTATTTAAGGATAGCCTATTTGAGTTTTTCTATCTTTAATAACCTTGTCTTTGTGATTACCTGATTTACTCTTGTTGTTTAACTTGGTCATTTGGTATAACATAGCACCTATCACCCCATCTTGCCAAATTTCCTAAGTATGCCCTATCCTCATAGCACTAGATATCTTGGATTTTATTTCATTAATTTATTTTTTCTCTTTAGTTTTGTATTTTTGGGTTTGTTGAAATCAATCTGTGTGCCCTACACAATCAAAACTAACAACACAACAGATAACCGTCCTGTGATAAAGGTAAGTCAAGGTACACATTAAATTTACTTTTTCAATTACTTACTTTTTAGATTAGTTTTCCTTTCAGTCATTTACTTTAAATTATTTTATTCTTTTAAAATACTATAGTTTTTTTAACATCAACAATATGTGTGTTCTTATGTTATTTCTCAAAGCACCATCCCTTGTTACATCTTAGTGACACATGATGAGATTTGAGTGGGCCATATGTATACATATAATATTTTTAACTTTTATCAATTACTGAAGCTTTACATTTTATAAAAACCTATCAAGACTCAATCTTTCTGAGTTCATGCCCTAAGGGGTACACTAGGAAAGGGGTGGGTAGACCATCGATGCTTCGTAAGATTGTTGTTCCTATTTCCACTTGTTATTTACACACTTTTCTCCTAAAACCATTTACCTTAAGCTTATTCTTCTCAGTCCTACCTCCTTCAATCTTTGTCCTCTTTCCATCCTCCTTTTTTTTCCTTAACATCCTTTTTGATTGTTAATTATACTATGTCAACTAGGTCAACCCAGTATAGTTTAGGGGCAGTCTTTACTTGCTTTGTTTGTTAGCCTTTTAGTTGACCTAGCATAGACCTAGTAAATTATCCATGAAAACACGCTAGGTCAACTAGGTCAACCCCATATAGTTAACATTCCCAAAAGGATTTAGGGAAAGATCCACCAATATATACAAGGTCATTTACCACCATTTCATAAGAGAAGAATTATTAATGAAGAAGTGTGAGTGAATATCTGATTATTGACCATTCTACTTGAGGAATAAAGCTTAGGGTTCCATACTTTCTTTGGAGATATGGATATTGTCTTGTGGATAAGTATTTTGTATGATTAGATAGGTTGTGTAGCCTAAAGCTGATTTATCTTGGTTATCCTTACATACCAAAATAATCTCTTTTGAAGCACCTTGGCTAAGGGAGAGATTGAAGCTCTATGGTTTAATCTTCAAAAGTAAGTATTTCTAACTTTATTTCTCCTTTATAAGAGTAGATAGATAATGAATTTGTATTCTTCTCTCCATGTATTTAGGATCCCATATACATTGACATGAATATATGTCTTCTAATACATGTTTAGTTTAGTTATTTTTTTAATTATTTCTAACCCCTACTTTTTGCCACAAGCTTTGGTGTGCACTAGATTAGATTTTAACTTCTTGCTATTAGAATAGAGTGAACATTTAAAACCTTAGGACTCCATTAGGGTTATTGTGCAATTGTGTTAGCCTTTAGGCTTTAGAACCCTTCTTATCATGATGTGTTTTGAAAGATGATATAAGTGATCCCCTAATCAGGTCTAACAAATCCCCATATTGGTCATGCTCTCGATTAACAAGTGTATCCCAATCAGAAGTGTAGGTTTGATCTATCTTATCCAATCTAGGATTAATTCATATACATGATGCATTTTTGATTGAATACATAGGCCATCACCAAGGGGAGGTGGGGTTGGTGGAGATATTAGATCAGGTTTGATTGAAGGAGAAATAAAATCAAAATCAAGAAGGGACTCAGTTAAAGGTAGAGTAGTAATATGATCTAGACTAGGCTCAACTAAGGGAGGAGAAAGATGCATAGAGGGTTAAGTATATTAGAAAACATCTCAAGGACAAGTTGGATATAGGTATCTTAGTATCTAGTGAAGTAGTAAGGACTAGTCATAACATGATCCATAAGTATGTTCCTAAAAGGTTCTTTAAAAACTAGAGGTATGCCATGAAAATGCACCATATTTACCCTACAAAAAAGAAGAATAATTATAAAATTAGAAAATATATAATATAAAATGTGATAAGATAAATGGAAATATTGAAATAAAGATGAATGATAATGAAGGATCTCAACATCTTTAGCCTGAACAAGACCTCTTAGAAATGGGTCATCTAGAGTATAACCATCATCATAGATGGGTATATGAAGATCAATTATGTAGATAAGGATGACCTTATCATCTAATGTTGTATGATGAATAGAGTGTTGAGTCTTAGTTAAGACTAAAGGTATATCATCACTAGATGATTGATAAGAATGTAGATTCAGAGAGGGTAGAAGCTGGGAAATGAGATGAGGAGAGAGATCAGAAGTTTTAATATTGAGGTTGATCTCAATGGGCTCATAATCATCAAAATCTAAGAGGTTAGGTAGGATATTCCTGATGAGTTTGGGGTGATCATGGTAACCTCATGTATATTTGATAGGGAAATTAAAACATTAATATTCTCAGAATGGAACACTTGACAAGGCTTCAAGGGTTGGAATTTTGAATAAAATATAATCTTGGAATTATTCAAAATTATAAGGGTCAGTATCACCTTGATCCTATAGATTACACCATCGTGAGGGAACTTGACACATTTGGAGGTAGAATATGCGATAAAATGAGTCTATGCCCTGCCAAGCAAGATATTATAAGAGAGAGGAAATTGAGGATCATAACCTTCAATTGAATAGTGTTAGGTGGGATGGTAATATGGATCCACACATAACCTAAGGGAGGCATTTGTCGTCAATCGTAGACTTGACACATACTACATGTGGACTTAAGATTACATTTAGAGTATCTAAGGGTTTTAATGAAGTCAAGAGAGGTAACATAATTACCTGAACCCTCATTAATTAAGGTATGATTTACTTGGATGTCACTAATATGGATGCTTATAAAGAGAGGAGGATCATTTTCACGAAGTAGAATCTCATTTGGAATCATAGAAGTAATAGTAAATTTGAGAGAGAGAAGTGTCTATTATTTCATCAACATATATAGACATCTCTTCACATTGTTTTAAGATGTTATCTTATGACCTAGATAAAGTAGCTTCACATCCTAATAGGGAAGGATGGGGGATGTTCATTTTGAATATGAAATGCATAAGGTAGTTGTGATGATGTGAATAATTCTGCATAAGTTGGAGAAAGGGAATTTAAGATGGGAGATTAGCAAGCTCTTTCATAGGATCCCATTCATCATAACTCATGAGGGGAGTGCTAGATAAAGGGGCGTAATGTTGGAGGAGCTCCTCAGAAGGAGGATTATAAGTGAATGTAACTTTGTGTTGAGAGTATGTAGGAGGTTTAATTAGGAGACCAATTGGTTTATTATCATGAGAGGATAAGGTAGTTGATGTAGGTTTATTTTTTGATAGATTTGAATAAGTGGTATTAAAAGGTTGAATATTATTAGTGATGGGTAAAGATGTTAGAGAAAATGTATAAATGGTGTGAGAGGTGTTTATCTAATGGAGGTGTCGGAACTTTTTCATCAAAAGAGATAAGGTACTCTTTCTCAAAAAAAATTAGGTGAGTTAGGGAAGAATCTTGTATAACACATAAAGTATGAGATGATTAGTGCATGTGGGTAGGATGAGAATCAATGAAGGTGACTACCCTTCACATATTAGTCATGTTGACCACATTTTGTTCAAGAGTTGGGTCTATAAGACTATCAACATTATTGGTGGAAGGAGTAATCTTATCATTATTGTCTTGATGTTGTGGAAGAGAGTCTTTTTAAATGGCTAGATGAGCATTATCTTGGTTCAAATCTTGATTTTTAATTTGTGTTTCAGGAGCTTTGAAGGCAATGCCATAGGCTTGTTTATGTTTAAAAATGAGGGAATTATGGTCAAAATTTGGACCAAGGAGGAAATCCATAGCTAAGTTTATAATTTCCTACAAGTCTCATGGGAGTGACCCCAACTAGCATGAAACTAGAAGAATTTATTTTGATTGTACTATGATTTCATAGGGTGAGTAGGATCAAGTTCTCATAGAAGAGGCCTTGGTAGATGATTTTGGAGTTCCACTAAGGATAATGGTTTATGAAAATTGATGTTGTTTATTGAAGAAATGTGAGGATTGAGGATGTGTTTTCAAGGTGGAGCTTATTCTAGAGCAAGGTTAGAATTAATAGATTGAATATTATGAATGGCATCATAGGAATCAATGACACAATTATTAGTAGCATGATGAGTTTTATTTTAATGAGCATGTGAGTGTCCATAGGAGGTTGGGATGGCTCAAATTGACACATAAGAAAATCTTATCACATGGATTGGTCAGGGGCCTCTTCCAAATTTCATAGAGAGAGAATCTAGACTTGATATTGTAACTTAGGATAGAGAGCATTAGTGAATAGATGGAATAGGTTATCATCTATCATGGTGTGTTTAAACTTTTTAGACAAGGTCTTCCACTATTTGATGAAATCTTGTGTAGTTTCCATCTCAATTTTATTCCAATTAATAAAATGAGCTAAGGTATTTTTAGGTAGGTCACTAGCATAAAACTCTTATACTAGAGCATTAACTTGATCTTCCAAACTAGTGATGAAATGAGACTTGAGTTGGTATACCAATCTAAAGCATCTTTGAATAAGGTTTTCACTAAGAGCATGGTAGTGGAAAAAGTGTTTAACTTGAACCAATATATATTTTTAAATGTTTTTAAGTGTAAGGTAGGATCAGTTGACCCATTGTAACTAATGGTAGGGGTGATACCTCCTATATCTATGATATCAATTTGAGGCATAAGATGTTCATTTTGAATATGTTTAATCATTTTGTTAACAAGAGGCGGTTGAGGAATAAGGTTACCATGGAAATCCCTAAGTGGGGGTGGGTGAGGCATTTTGGTTATAAACTACCCATGGAACCTGTTGAGGTTGATTTTAGATATGAATAAGGTGATTCTACATTTGCATCATTTTTTTGGCATTATTGGTTTATAAAGCATTCATTTGGTTAAGATTTTGAAAGAGAAGCTGATGGTTTTGATTAGTGTTATGTGTAACATGAAAAACATTAGCATTAGTATCAGTGGCTTGGGTACCACTATGAGTAGTGGCATGTGTGGTATTAGTGGCTTGAGAGGCATTATTAAAAAAGGAGGCAACTAGTGGCATGATTATCATGTGTTATGAAAGATGCACTAGTAGAAGGATCAGAAGTAGAAGAATCACTAGTGGCATGATTACCATTGGTATCAAATGATGCACTAATGGAGGAATTCATAAGAGTGGGTCTTGAAAAAGGCCCACTATATGTTGAACCTGCCATGTTAGTAGAGATACTTGGCATGGAGGTAGAAGAAATCAAGGAAGAAGAGGTCATTATATGATAAGGGCTCAAAAGATAATGAATAGTTTGAGATGAAAAGAAGTTATTGTCCCCAAATCCTTGTAAGAATGTGGGGGAAGGTGAATGGGGTACTTCTTCTTGACCACTTATCATAAATTTGTAAATAGTGGAAGGGTCTTTTCCTCAATGTTGAGGAAATTCATTAATGAAGAAAAGCATTTTCAAAGTATACTCTAATTTAGGTTGATCTTCTAAGGAGAATAGAGGGTTATGAATGAATAATGCATGAGGAAGAGTCCCATAATTTGTAGTGAGAGTGGCCACATGCACATTACTTTCATCTAAAGTAGGATCCACAAGTTGTTTATGGGTGAACCTATTGGGATTGGTAAAGCTCATCATATATGTTGAGTTCAACTCTATGTTGTCCTCTAATAATAAGTTCATGATGAGAGGAAAAGGATAAATAGGATAATGATGATGCAAAAATAGAGTCAATAAATAGGATACAAAGTTGAATTAGTCAACTATGTGTTATAACCTAATAGGTAGATAAGAATACATAGTCATTTAGGTTTACTGTGTATTGAAAAAAATAAGGTGAAGTAGGATGATAAGGATACACAATTTTTTAGGTTGATTGTGTACTACTAAACAAAGAACTAAAAAGGAAGATAAGAATACACAATCATGTAGATCGATTGTGTACTGCTGGCAAGAAGGTAAAACATAGTCTATAAGGGGTTGTATCAACCAAAATAATAATGTACTGATATGGGGGAATTTTTTTTAAACAAATAATTAGAAGTGAATATGAAAGAAAAAACAAATAATTGGATCAATGTGATTGATCCAATTGGGGCACACAACATAATTCTTTGCACCAACACTAGCCAATGCAAGTTTTATAATATAACATACAATGATTAAAGAGCAAAAAATTGATTGAAAAGTAAATGCTAACTAATTGGTCACCCTTAGTGTTATTATATTATTATAATTTTTTGATTTTAATGTGATAAGAGAGTTGGTTAAAATAGAGAACTAAAAAGTAGTCTAAAGTTAGTTTCATGATGTTTGGGCTAAAATGGATTTGTATTGGCAATGGTACTAGTTTGGTATTGGATCCTACCCCATCACTTCACAATCTCACATTGATAAGGGTGTCGGGTGCTTTTCCAATATATACTTTTAACAATGGATTTATACTTGGATAGATAACCAAGTCAACTTCCCTTTTGGTGATGAAATCCAAGTAATTAGGCCTTGGAAAGATAAATGTTTAAATGTGTTCTGAATGTTAAGTGGTTTTGGTAGTGTGTACAAAAGAGTAAAATAATATAACTAAAATGTTAATTTGAAAAACCACCTATTTAGACTATGTGAGTTACTCTAAACATGCAAATAACTGAAAAGGAAATTTGAATTAATTACTAGCAAATGAATGTTAATTCTTTGATTAAGCGTAGTATAGAGTTGATTCAGGTGACATTGTATGAAAATAGTATATAACAGAGTCAACTTGTTCACTATTATTCTATAGAATCAAGGTCTTTAAGAATAGAGTCGAATAGGTCAACTATGTCTCTTAGACAAAAGATAGATTAAAAAACTAAGGTGACCAGGTTGACCTAGTTAACTTTAGATTTTTAGTTTTAAAGATGGCTAACTTGTGAAAAATAAAACTAAAGGAAGCACTAAAAATGATAAAGAGGAAATAAAGGAACCTTGTTGGGCTTGAATATGATTTAGATTAAAAATTTAATGATTTAATGCTTTAGTTGATGATTTTAAAATCTACAACATAGGTCAACCAACTTCAACAAAACCATCTGGGTAAGAATCATATCTCGAATACAAGTTACATAATAACTACATGTAACTCAAAAATGTTATTTCATCCACATAACAAGATGCTAAGCATAAATTATTTCTTTATTTGTATTCCACATATATAAAAATAAGACATTCATATAACCACTTAATATGATTTGTATTTAAATAATTTGAATACCTTAATTTTAATGCTTCAACTAAGCATTAAATACATAACAAAGAAACCATATTACTTTTTTATATAATTACTAGTCACATGTATTGAACAATTAAAAAACACAGTTTTATAAACAATATCTTAAACAATCAATTGTAGAAGAAAGCATATGGTATACTCTATGAAGACTATAACTATCCCTAAGCTTAGAGTATCATGTATATGAAAATTATACACTCAAACTATAATGTTTCATCAAAAAAATTCACAATACCAAACAATTCCCAATTTAGGGCTTCAAATAAATACACACATAATTTAAATGGTTATCAATTCAAGCTTAGCCAAATCAAAGCTATACCAATTTCATTGTTTCAAAATACATAATTTTGCTTAAGTTAACTCAATGAAGAATAAATTTATGATCGAATAAGAATTAATAATGTTCATTCCCCCATCATAATAGTATTGACAATAATGTGAATTGGAATGGTAACTATTTTTCATTCAACTTGTAGGTTATAGTTTTCTCTATGTGCATGAACCAATATCATGCCTCATGATTTCGTAACAACTAATATAATATGCTATGCATTTATATGTTGAACCTAATAACCTAAATCTCAAACTTATGTATATGTGAAAATGTGTAATCCCTATTACTATAAAATATGTACATATGACCACGTATATACACCCAAGTGTGTATGAATTTTTTTTCAAGTATTTTTAAAGTGAGTGCATATGCATGGCATATGCCTACATAATTTATATTTATGTGTCAACATCCATTATGTAATTAAACCATCTGATATTTAACCACTACGAATCTATGAAATATGTAATCTGATATGATTTATGTTCATGGTGGATTATGCCCTTATGAAAATCCCACAATAATTCTCCCATTTTGAGATGATGGATGTGTCTTATAAGTTACTCATCTTAAAATAAGAGTTAACTATATCATGTCATGTTTAAAGATAAAATCATGTATAATAATGTGAACATGTGGAGAGTATGCCATCATAGTAATTTATATGTCAATCAAGGCATGCATGTAACATATGTAACACAATGCATTAAGTGACATGTATTGATAGATGTATCAATGAAATACATAGTAGTAACCATAATTAAATATATAATAGGATAATAATATGTAGTAAAGGTGTATGATATGGATCATGGCACCACATAATGTCAGTAAGCTTAACAAGCATAAGAGTTAATGCCATACATAAGGCTAAGGGATGCATTTAAAGGACATGAATATGTCATAAAAAAAGGACAAGGGTCACACATAAGGGATGTGAATATGTCATATCAAAGAAGGCCAATGGCCACACATAATAGACAAGAATAAACTAGCCTATCATGCAAGAGAGTAAGAATATATGAAACATAGAACAAGTAAAGAATATTCTACACCATCCATATGTATCAGTGTCACATCATAGTATAATGGCATATCAACATATCAATTTTTAAGGTATTAGTAAATAAAAATACATGTGTAAACAATATCAATAACTAAATATGGTAGAGAGGTCATAAAAAGCTACAACTCGTAATAGTGAAACCCATGGAATAATATACCCCCATATTGATGTAGCCACTTGGTAGAGGAAATTCCAACATCTATACATCCAAGTGTAACTTTTATGCCATACATCACACTGATATGCTATGAAATGTATTTGCGTATGAAAATAATATGCCATATACCAAACATGTGATATATAACATATGTAAATACTGTAATCTAGTAATCATGTCATGCTCACATCCTACTTTTAAGTTTTCTTAAATATTTTGAATATTTTTATATTTTTGAATTACTTTATGTTTTTATTTTTTATAAAATTGAAATTTTAAAAGTGTTAATTGATGATTATGTTGACAATGGAAATTTTCATCTCAGCTAATCAACTCGTTCACCTATCGTGAAGGTCAAGATGGAATCATACTAGTTTAATTAGAGGGACATATGGGATAAATATTAGTCCTAAGTCATGCAAGGGGTATTTTATAGTAATTGTATGTTGGCAAAAACAATTAGTAGATAGAGTCTACCTGTTTGATCATGTATGCTAATTTAGAGCTGAAAAAGAATATTGTGTAAAACTATTTGATCCAGTAACTTGTGGTTGATGAAGACTTGCATAGATATAATAGATTTATTTTGAATCAACTGTGTGTTAAAACTATGCACATAAAGTTAGAACTATATCAAATGGTTTGATACAATAATTAAAATATGGAAAAATATAATAAGATGATAAAAATGATAAAAAATTATGGTGTGAAAGAAAACTTGAAAGGGTTAGATTCACATTAGGTTCACCAAAATGTATGCAAAAGAAAATGTAGCTGATCTATAAATCAATCCTAGCTCAAAAAAATATAAATACTACTTACACTTTTGATTATAGATACATTAGATATTTGGGGTCATGATCAAGATGGATCCACTAGACCTATCAAAGGGATATCTTACCATAATAATATCACTAGGGAGGGTTCCAAACCCTCCAGTTAAGCAAAACTATGCAATAACCCTAACTAGGTCTTATGTTTTCATATTCACTAAACTAATAACAAGTAAAGAAAAGTCTAATCTAGTGCTCACCAAAGCTTTTGGAAAAAAGTGAGGGTAATGAACATTAAAATTAAACATGAAATAGAATACATATACTTAGCTCAATGTATACATAATCATAATGCATGGGAAAGAATGCATATCTATACACTCTCACAAAAGAGGAATAAAGTTAGGAATACTTACCTTTGAAGATGAACCTAATGAGCCTCAATATCTCCCTTGGCCACGGTGATTCACAAGATGTTGTGGTATGTAAGGATGATAAGGATAAATCATCTCTAGGCTACAAAACCTATAAATGTATCCAAAAGACTTCTCCACAAGACAAGATCTATATCTCCAAAGAAAGTATAAAACCCTAAGCTATGATCCTCAATTAAATTAATGGATAAGTATATGTGCATTATATATCTCTTCTTCTTATCTTATCTTCCTAATAAATGATGAAATGAGTGTGTTTATATAGATGAATCTAACTCTAGTCCTTTCTAAAAGTTTAGTGGTGCAATGACTTTGAACTGTTCTTATACCAAATTTATGCACAGTCATTCTCTATCAAATAGGAAATTAAAACACCAAAGAATTTCCAGCATTTGACCTCAAACACCACTCAAAAATAGGGAAGACAACAATCACACAATTATATTCGTTGATCTACAGTCTAGAAGGCCATATATTCAATGTATATACCCCCACTTATCAACAACGAGAAGATTCAGAATCGTCAGCCAATTCGCAGGCAGATTGAAGATTAAAATGGCTTTGAATTTCTTTACAAAAAGAGAATGTGCCTCTTCATTTATCTGAGATATATGTTCAGCTACTCTAACCCTTGGTTTGACAACTTCACAGATTACAATTATCAATATATTTGGCACACTGCTGTCAGTTTGTTCTGAGAGATACAGGCACTGAACATGAATGGCCCACCAAAGCATGGCAATGGATAAATGCTCTCTAATTTTTTTTTTGAAAGGAAATTCATACGAAAGAAGGAGATTTGACTTACCAAGTTCGGAAACATTTTCGTCACACAGCCGCTGGTCACATGAATGGCCCGAATTACCATCCTCCTCCAAATCGGATATGTATCTCCAAATCGGCTTCGGCCCTCGTAGTCAAACTGCACCCGAACAGAATCTCGTGTTAGACCTGGCTCAGGCCCAGTCAGCACACGTTCTAGCATCAATAGTGCATTCAGTGATGTTGACTTTTCGACATTTGGGCGCCCCACATTTGCTAGTTGTAAAGACAACTTGTCATTGCCATCCTTATCTGTATTCCCCTCTTGTTCACATGTATCTAGAGCAGAAGCAACAATCTTTATAGATGCGTGCCATTGTATCCTCAACAACATGAATCTAAAAACAATTCTTACAACCTCGCCAGCTTTCCAAACTCTTTTGGTATGCGTCCATCCTCCACTAGTTGATATATGCGATCTGGCAACTTCCCACGAGCAGATTCTCTGACAAATCAAGCTTCCATAATCTTTTGCATTCCAATAACTCCACAGGGAAGGCACCTCTGAAGAAATTCCATTTTAATACTGGTATCCTTAGCTGAGGAAGTCTGTAAATGGCAGAATACAAGTTTCCATTGATATGCGAGTCTGTGAGAACAATTTTAGTCACCGCCTTACTGAAATTGTTGCAAAACCATTCCCTTCCAATTGCATGGATCTTGGTCTGACGCAACTCTTTTCCCCAAAAGGGATTCTCTTTCTCTCTCCTTCTTCGCTACATTCCTCTTTGTTTCTCCTTGAGATCCTCCTCCGAATTGCTTCCCTTTTCCCAAGGAGATCTTCCCCTATTTTTCCTCTTTTGACTCCCTATCTTCTATGGATTCCAACGTAATACATATATTACTCTCTTGTTTCTCTCCTACGCCCAATTTGGATTTTAAAAAATAGTAAGGAGAATTTTTCTAAACAATTATCTAAGTTGAGAGATATTCTCAACTAATATCTTATGGTTGAAAATTTTCAACCATCTCCTCTACTTCTACTCAACAAACTCTTCAACGTGGAGATTCCCACTTTCACCCCTTTTATTTTTTTTAATATTTACATTTATTCCTCCTTAACAACCTTCAGGAGGGAAAATACAAATTATTGAAATTCAAATTTAAACATGACTTATCCTGTAGATGCTCCTGCATCATTTAGCTAACAGGGTCAACCCAATAAACTCTATATCATTATTGACAATAATAAATTAGGTCCTCGTCTAGGTCAGCCAAGGGCCAACATAGACCCTAAATGAGTTTTGTCAATTATGTTATAAGGTTGATGGGGCTGAAAATGTATCGTAAACTATCAAAAAGTATTTTAGGCTAGGGAAGGGTTAATGAAGGCATAAAATGACTAGAGGAGGGTGAAAAATAGGAGGAAAAGCTTAGATAAATGTTTTTAGGAGATGGGTATGTAGATATAAAGTGGTACTAAAGAGACAACAATACTACAAAGCACCAATAGTCTAACCACCCCTTTCTTGGTACACCCCTTAAGGCATGCACTCAGAGAGATTGAGACTCAATGGGTTCTTACAAGAGAGAAAAATTAGTAATTAATAAAGTTTGAAAATATTATGTGTATATGCTATGTACTTAACTTTGCTAACGTATGTTATCCATGGGCTCATATTATATATTATGTTGGTTGCTTATTATCTACAGTTTCCTTTTTGAACTTTATTTAGCATGTTTTTTTTTACTATTTTTATGCATTATATTACTTGTTTGAGCATTTAAATATGCTCCATTGGTTGTGGCCCCCATGCATATGTTTTCCTATTATGGCATTTATGTATGTCATGGTTTATTTTATGTTGATATTTGAATATATAATTCCTTGATTTGTGGGGATTTAAATAAGTCATGTCCATTATATTATGTGGCATTTCAACCTGCCTCTTATTAGAGGTCTCCTTAGAACATTGTATTTTGATTTGTTTTTTAGTACTCTTGTGTGTGTGCTTGATTACTTGTTGAGCTTGTATTATTACTATCTAGACGTTTCCATGTTTCACTTCATGCATCTTAGGACTAGATGTGATCACATTTTACATGCTTCAATGATATATTTATCTAGACACAGTCCTTATATATGTTACATGGTTTATACATAGATTATATAGTTATCTTATCCTTTTGAGGTAAGGTGACTACTAGTTTGTATTTCCCCTCACCTCAAAAGGGGGGAATATTAATGGGGGAATACAATAGAGGCATGGATTGCACTCTTTTCATAGTTCGCTAGATTTAGATATATAGTGGGGACATTTTATGAAAACATATTCTCCACAAACAGTTTGAAAATTGGTCAAAAATCACAGTCATATGATTTAGATACAAAGTTGTGGCAGAAATGTATACATTGGTACCCTTACTATACCAAGGTTTTAACATGAGAAATATATGAGGTTCATATGCTATGTAGAGGTCATGTAATTTGTAAACTCAAAATTAGTTTTAGATTTCAAAGAATTTTTATGGATTTTCATTACCCACCAAGTTAGAATTTTATGGACTCTATTGAACCAATCTACTATAGTAGTTAAAATTTATTTTTGGTATAGTTGAGGTGATTAAATCACTCAATCTTTCCAATTTTATAGGTTATACTTGATTACATCATCCAATCTCACTAGATTTATAGTGTGATTTAACTTGATTCACTCACACTCACCAAGTTATAAGTATGATTGGGTAGCATGGTTGAGCTAATATCAATTATCAAGTGTTAGATCACATTTTCTCCAAGGTTGGGGGCATGTGTCCTCAAATATTTATATATATTCACATTATAGATTTATATTTTTCCTAATTTTAGTTTTAATGGTTTATAATGATACATATTTCATATTTTTAAATCAAATTATGAAAAGGCAAGGTGGTTGCATCGATACACATTTTTACTCCTAAACCTTGGTCTCTTTACTTTCAATCATTTCAAATGATTTAAATTTCATATTATATTCACTAATTATATATTGTAACATACTCTTGGTTACAGTTTAGTCACCAATAAAGAACCCAAGTTGGACTCATGCAAACACAAGGTGTGTTATACACACCTAGGTACACATTTATTTTACTTTAAACTAGAAATTTAATTACTAGATTAAAGAGGGGGAAATATAGACAATAATTTTAAATTATATAGCACCTCAATCTTTTGAAATTGGAAAATATATATCATAGAGTACCTTTAGCTTTTAAACTTTCTTGTTACTAAAAAGATAGCATACATTATGTCTCTATGCCAAATTACTTATCTCTTAGTTTGACCAATGTTATTCTAATGACTTAGACATTCTATCATTATCATAATGTTATAAACTTTCTTATCTTTAATCTATATAAGTTTTGGACCTATGATTGTTTTCCAACTGTTCAGACACTTGTGTCCTAGTCATACACTTATGTTGACGTAAGTATCCAATGCCCTGAAGTCATCCAATTTATAAATGAAATGTATTTCTATGGTTAGCCTAAGTGATTTTATGTAATATATTCTCCAAAAGGATTAGTATATATACATGATCAATCCTCATTCATTCTTCACCTAACACAAACCTAGAAGCTTATTACCTCTCACAAGGCAACTTATAAAAGGCATTCAATCAAGTAATGAAGTAAGCAAATCTTTCCTATTTTCCCCTATTTCCATATTAATCATAGGGAAAACACATCTACATGTATAAATTACTAAATGATCATCCCATAAGACACATTTTCCAAATTATAATCTAGGTCACTCTATGTACTTGCTTATCACACATCACATTATTATACACACATAGGGAAGAATTACATAGTCTGAGGACATTTATTGAGTATTGGATATTTAGGAACCACTCAATGATAGAGGGGTATTTATAGTAGATTGAAACCATTTTAACACAAACCCATTTTTCCCATAGTGACTACAATGATGAAGAACTAGGGTTTTTTAATTTGATAATGATCGATAGTCCATGATCCAGATCTGAGCACACTAGAGTAAAGGGGACATATAACCCTTAATATTATACATGGTCACATATAGATATAGTAGGTATTACATAAAGGACATCTACATCTAGCTTATATAAAAGCATTGACATAACCATCCAATGTCAAAGAAAGTATTTGAGGTCATAAAAGTGCTTAATCTAGAATATGATGATTAATCTAGAATCCACTTATAGTATTATTCCTTCCTATTCTAGATCCATATTTGTATTATCATAAGAACCCGTTAAGTATCTTGTTTTGATTATCATTTCAATATTTAACATATATGTACTTTTTATTTTTATCATAACTCAACATAATAAATTTAGTATATGTTTATCTGAGTTTGAAATTAATTGGTCTACTTTAGAGATAGTCTACCATCCTTGTGCCCTAGACTATCTCTACCCAGTTAACCTTATATTACCTAGTCTATATAAAGATGAATAACTAGGGTTTTTCTATATAAAAAAGAGTGACAACCCATGATCTATATATGAGAACACCATAGTGAAGTTAACATAAAACCCAAAATATTTTAGGTGGTGACATCTAAATTTAGTAGGTATTCTATATAGGACATCTATGTCCAAGTTAGATAGAAGTGTTGACATAATTGTCTGAGGTTGAAATAATTGTACAAGGTCATATAAATCAAATTTATAGAATATAATAATTGATTTAGAATCCAATTTTAGTCTGATTCCTTCATATTTTAGATCCAAATTTGTATTAGCATAAAAAATAACTATCTTTTTTCATTATTATTTTAATATTTAGCATAATTATATTATCTATTTTTATCATATCGTTGGTAAATAAGAATCCAAATGTAGATAAATTCAAACTAAATCACCAAGTAAAAAATTATAAAAATAGCATGATACACTTTATGATTCTACTATGTACACATATGACACATTTAGTTCAGGGAATGTTTTTCATTTACCACTCCTCTAATATTATCATCCTCATATTGATACCATTTGGTAACATATACAATCTCCAAATATTCCAAGTAAACCAAATACATTATATATATATATATATATATATATATATATATATATATATATATATATATATATATATATATATATATATATATATATATATATATATATATATATATATATATATATATATATATGTTCTAGTATCTCCTTTGCATATATGTTTTCAGTTCCATGTTGGTAGATGGAATATCATATATTTTTATATACACGTGTTTCACACATATCTTGAGTGTGATTGAGGCATACACAAACACATGATCTATGCACTTTTATATGTTGGGCCTTCTCTCTAATCAAGTCATGTGGACATTGGGGGCATCTTATTATTTGATCATGACACATCAAGGTTCTATTATTCTATGATCAATTTACATTATAATGTATGAACTTATATTCTTACACATGCATTTATCCATGCTTATATCTTTCATAGTGTACTTAAATTTTTTTGATACACACATGATATATGGGATAGTCTCTTATGTTTATATTGGTTACTTATAGTCCATGTTTTCATTTTTTCACTTTCTTGACTATATTCCTTGCTTCCTATTATCATGCATTGTATTACTTGTTTAAGCATTTAAATACACTCCATTGATTGTGATCCCCATGCATATGTTTGAATTTTGTGACATTTGCATATGTCATGGTGTGTTGTATGTTGACATTTGAATATTTGATTCTTTTCTTTATGTACATTTGACTAATCCATGTTTCTTCGATTGCACGACATTTGAAATGCCACTTGTTTGAGGTCTCTTTGAACCATTTTATTTTGATTTGATTTTGAGTGATATTGTGTGTGTGATTAATTTAATTTTGATCTTATGATGAAACTATCTATACATTTCCATGATTCACATCATTCATATTAAGACTTGATGTAATCACATTATGCATGTTTCAATTATATATCTACCTAGACATGTTCCTTATATATGGTACATGGTTCATACACATATTATAAAATTATCTTATAATTTTGAGGTAAGATGAATACTAGTTTCTACATACCCTCATCTCAAAAAAGGGGGAATATTTGTGTTGGAATTCCATAGAGGCATTTCTTCCACATTTACATGGTTTTCAAATTAGCCAAATTGCACAACTATATGATTCAGATACATAGTTATGATAGAATTCTATACATTAGTACCATTACTATACCCAGGTTTCAACATGATACATATATGACATGCATATGTTATGAAAATATCACCTAAATTACAAAATCAAACTTAGTTTCATATTTCAAAACACTTTTATGGATCGTCATCACCCACAAGGTTGGACGCTAATAGACTATGTTGAGCCAATCTATTGTAGTAGTTGGTTCATTTTTGATGTGGTTGAGGTGAATAAACCATTCAATATTTCCAATTTTATAGTTCATATTTGATTTAATCATCCAACCTCACTATATTTATTTTTTAAGTTTAATTGGTTCACTCATACTCACCAGGGTAAAAGTATGATTTGGTTGCACGATTGAGCTAATCTTAACTTTTGCATGGAAAATCACCATTTATTTAAGATTGGGGGCATGTGTCCTCTAATATTTATATTTATATGCACTTTAAATATTTAAATTTTTCATAATATCAAATCTAATGTTCATAATGATCCATCTTTTTAAAATCAAATTGCTAAAAATCAAGGTATTTGCATCAATACATAGGTGTACCCCTAAACCTTACTCTATTTTAATTTAAATCATTTTAAATGCTCAAATTATATACAATGATCATATAATGTAACATTATCTTGGTTTTAGGATAGTCACCAATAAATCACTCAAGTTGGACTCATGTGAAGATAAAGTGTGTTATACACACTAAGGTATGCATTTTGTTTCCTTTAAACTAGAAATTTCATTATTACATTAGAAAGGGAGAAATGTAGACACTATTTTTGAATTATATAGCCCCTTAGTCTTGTACACTTGGAAAATAATATAATTATCTATTTATAATGATAATATCTATTTGGATCAAGAACATGAAGGAATAAAACTAGAAGTAGATTCTGTATCAGTCATCAAATTATGTATTTAGCACTTCTATGACCTTGGACACTTGCATCGACCTTGGATAGTTGAATCGATAATTATATCTAACCTAGATGTAGGTGTATTATACATAATACCTAATAGATCTATATGTGAACACCTACAATATTATAGGTTATATGTTATCTTCACTTTGGTGTGCTCAGATCTGGATCATAAATTGTTGCTCCTTGTCAAATAACAAAACCCTAATTCTTCAAATTCATAGTAGTTGTGAGAAAAATAGGTTATTGGGCACATGATGTCAAGCTTCCCAAAATACCCATGTATCAATGAACACTACCTACATATTCCATACTTCAAATATGGACTCAAACTTATGTAGTTATACACTACATGTTAGCTTGTGTGTGCATAATGATGCAATGGGTGATAATAAAGTACATAGAGTGACTGAGCTTGTAACTTAGAAAATGTGGACCATAGGATGCTCTTTCAGTACATCATATATGTAGATGTGTTTTCCTTATGATTGATATGGAAATAGGGAAAAATATGGAAGCTTTGCTCACTTGAGTGTTTGATGGAATGCCTTTTGTAAGTTACTTTGTGAGAGGTAAGAAGTTACTAGGTTTGTGCTATGTGAAGAATGATTGAGGATAAATTTTATATTTATACCAATATTTTTAGATAAAATCTCACATTAAAGCACTCAACTTGACCATAGGATTACATTTAATTTATAAATTAGATGAATTTAGGGTACTTTACACTTGTGTTACAATAGGATACTAGCATCGACATAGTTGTCTGACTTGGATACAAGTGTCTATAAAGCTAGAAAACATGCATAGATATAAAAATTGCAATGACATAAGATAAGAAAATTTGTAACATTATGGGTATGATAGAAGGTTTAATTCATCAGAATAACATTGGCTAGACTAAGAAATAATCAATAGGCAGAAAGAGATAGTGTATGCAAGCCTTTTGGGAGCAAGAAGGTTTAGAAGTTGAAGGTACATCCATGATATGTATGTTAGAGTAGGGTTTTTTTTTCCCCATATTTATTTATTATGTTATTTTTTCCTTCAGTTGGGATTTTCTTACTTTCATTAATAAGCTTTCTTATGTGTGTAATTTGATTGGATGACTAGGAAGTAACTCCTTTGACTAACTAGTATGGGTATAGGAGTTACTCATATATTCTTGACCCTGTCAACCACCTTTTGTAGAGGAGTTACTTATCTATTATAGGGTTTGTTGACCACATTTTATAGAGAAGTAATTTATTACTTTCATATATGTACTCATCTCATTTGAGATATTTTCAACTTAATGAAAGATTGGGTTTTTTCCACTTGATTTTTATCTCTTACAATATTGTCTTTGAGGAATTTCATTTTTCTTTAACAACATTATGATGTGCAAAAGCTTCATCTCGTGTGATCTCAACCTATGAATTTTCATTATCTAAAGCTAGTGACATCTCTAATATGGTATTAAATCCACCCATGGTAACCACATGGCCATTTTTTATTGATGTTAAGCTATATTTTGAAATCATGAGATTTTTATTTGCAAAATAATTTTTGTATACAATCCATTTATGGGATTTTTCATCTTTGGTGGAATGATTTTTTTTGAAAATATGGTTCATTGGTAGCCATTGCCATGTTTTTATGGGTTTTTTATGACTATATTTTCTATGTGTCTTGATACATTTTCTTGAAAAATACTTGCATACCTCCATATAGCCTTAGTTTGGATCTACTATGTTTGGTATCGACTTGTGTATTTGGCCTCAACTTAGCCTTGGCTAGTTTTATGTGTTTGGGAGACTATTTAACCCTCATTCTATGTTACTTCTAGTCATCCCTCATCTATGGCATTTTTACCTACTGAGTCTACTCTCATTGCCACCCAATCAAAACCACCACTCCATGCAGCCTCTATGCACGTGATTTATTTAAACAACACAAAAGACTCCTACAGTTTCAAAAGGGTTGAGAGTTTCTTCTAAAACAAGATAGGTCTATTCAAAGTTTTCCCTAATTTTTTTTAAAAATCTAGCATATTAAAACACCTTTTTTTAATAGCTTGATTTTTAAAAAGGTCAAATAGGCTACTTTTATATGAATTCAAAATTTATCCATAAGAGGATTGGTCAAGTTTAACATTGTTAGTGGATATTTTTTGATTGTTTTTAAAAAAATAATATATTTTAGAAAATATTAAAGAGGAATTATTATTCATATTTTTACTTGCTCATATTATGTACTCATCTTGGATACATTTTCAGCAGATCTTGACGTCCTCACTTGTCTTATACATCACATCTTTTTGATTTTTTCATTAGTTTCTCTAAATACATTCTCAATTGTACCCAATATATTTTGAGCATGCATTGTGTTGTCCCCCAAAAAATATCACTCATTTTTGGGACAACATTTGAACTATTTTGGTCTTACAGACCAAAATTATCTCTTCTCTTTTCAAAATTTGTCTTGGGCATTCAAATTCTTTAGTTTTCAAGCTTTTCTTAAATCTATGGACTCTGCAGGCTTGAATCTACAGACTCGGCAGGCTTGAATCTACAAACTCTGTAGGCTTGAATCTATGAACTCAACAGGAATAAAAATCTACATACTGTGTAGGAAAAGGAAAATCTATAAACTCTATAGGCAGGTTCATTTATTTGTGATCAAAGACTTCTACAAGCGGTTTTAGTCAAAAGAATCAGTTTTCAACACTTAGTCATTCTCCAAGATTGGTTCAGAGCTTTGGTTCAGTTGAAAATCTCCATCGACAAGCATCTGAGTACAAAAAGAGACTTGAACCATTGAACCACTTTGGTTCAAAGGTTCAACGGGTTTAAGGTTCAACAAGTTTAAAGTCTTTGGCAAGAGTTAAGTGCTTCATCAAGGTTCAAAGTTCAATCGCTTCAATTGGTTCATCAGCTTCAAGACACTCAGCCAAATCAAGGTGGCTTGAACCATTGAACTGTTGAACCATTAAACCACTTTGGTTCAAAGTTTCAATAGGTTCAAGGTTCAATGGCAGGTTCAACCAAAGGAATAGTTCAATGGCTTGATTCAACCAAATTGTTCAACACTTTATTTCACTCAGTGTCTTTTGGTTCAACCAAATAGTTCACTCAGTTGGTTCATTCTTTTAGTTCATATTTTGGTTCAATGTCTATAGGTTCAATAGCAGGTTCAAAGACATTTTTCAAAGCTTTGTTTGAACCATTGAACCAAAAATTGGTTCAAAGCCTTGGTTCAACATCAAAGTTCTTGATGGTTCAAAGGCAAGTTCATTATGTTTGGTTCAATGTTTAGTTCATTGGCTTGTTTCATTTATTGAACCATCAACTTGAACCATTTTTGGTTCAACCAATTGGTTCAACGTCAAAGTTCAAAGGGGCGGTTCAATGCAAAAAAGAGACTTCTTGAAGGACAAGTGCCCTTGCAAAAGACACTTTGTCAATAAAAGCACCCTTCAGAAGGGTCATTTTTCAAGGAAGCTAAAAGGTAATTCTTTCAAATTTGTTTAAGGCATTTAAAAATTGACTAAGACTTAATTCTTTTAAATTTTTGTCTAAAGGAATTCCTTCGAACAAAAAGCCCGAAAGAATTCTAAATGGCCGAAGGACCCCGAAGGAATTTTCAAAAGAATTGTCAACATTTTTGCAGACTTTTTGTCCGTGGGAATTTTCCCCAGACTTTTGTCTGTGGGAATTTTCCCCAGACTTTTGTCCATGGGAATTTTCCCCAGGGAAATGTCTATGGGAAACATTTGCTTAAAGGAAGCCTCAAATAGAAATCCCAAGGATTTGTTCACGGGAAATGCCAAGGCAAAGGGCTGCTGAAGGACTTCGAAGGGCAGGTGCCCTTGCGGGGGGACTCTCGGTGGTTAAAGTGAAGGACTATTCCAACTTGACATAGACCATTTCTTAAGGCCCGAAAGGGCAAGTCCAATCCAAAAAAGTACCTAGCAGAAAGCTGAAAGCCAAAAGAGGACCAAGGGGTGACATGCCTGAAGACGTCAAATTCAACATAGTTGACTAGCCATTGGAAACATAGTGATATGCATACAAACATCAAATTGAAGATAATGAAATAGCTATTAATTCTTTAAATTTATAGACCCAAATGCATTCCCAAAATTTAGGACTAAAACTAGCTAAAAGCGAGGAAAGATAGAACAACGAATGAATCTAGGGCCCGATTCAATTAACCAAGAAAGGAGGAACAATGAAGACAAGATCAAACCACCAGGTGGACATTGAAAGTTTTAATCTTTCAATTGCATGACTTGTTTATCTACATTGAGAAGATCAAATGGGTAAAATGCCCCAAAGTTCTAGCTTGTCTTCTTAATAGTTCCCAACGCATCATGATGTATTACTATTCTTGAGTCCTTCAAGTGGCTATATAAGGGAATTTCTTTCATTGTAAAAGTATCTCTTTTTTGACAATCTGAACGAAGCTCTGCCCAAATTGAGAGGCATCATTGAGACTTTGTGCTCAGTCTGTTGATCATATTTTGTTACTAGAATAAGAAAACAAGGGACTTTTTCAGACTTTTATGCTGTGATATCTTTGTTGTTAAGGAAGATTTTCTTGTCTTTTTCCTTGATATATTTTCTATTCCATTAATTTAATAAGCAAGATTAGTAAAATTAGTCAAAAAGGTGTCCTAGAGAATCAACTATGGAGAGACTTTGTGCCCCCATAGCTGCCTTTAGTGTGTTTACTTTTCATTGTTGTGTAAAGGACTTTGGGATGACTTTGTGCCCTCGTTGTCCTTCGTATATTACTCTTGAGCATTTTAGGTGGAGACTTTGTGCTATATCTCAATTTCCTGGTTACTACGCCCTCAGTTACATTCTGCTTTTATTTCCAGGAGTATTCTTGTGGCTGGCTGAATAGTTATAAAAGAAGAGGAGTGATGTCTGTCATTTCCCTTGAGTTTTTCCTTTGTTTTACACATCATCTCTAAAGAAAGAGAGATGGATGCCTTGTTCTACCGTTGAGTATTATTTTTTGTTTATACATATATATAGCATATCCACAGGGAACCTCCCCTTGATGAGAGGAGAGAGCAGTCTCCTTCTAATGTGATAAACTTACACATTTGGATGACTAATCTTCTTACTTTGGTTGATTAGACCTATTTTGTTTACTAGTACGCTGATAGACAAAATATTCAACCAATAGTTTTTGGCAACTCCACTGGGGACACAGTAATTTTGTGTAATTTGAAACCTCAAGTTTCAAATTGAAACATCACTTGTGTCTTACCCATTATCATTATCACCTTATCCATTATACAGTCTAGTGACTCCCATCTGGGTCTTACCCATTATCCATTTATATCCTTACCATTTTCATCCATCTCCATTATATTATTTGGTCTGCAAAACCAGAGCTACTGGGAAAGAAAGTGCAGTTTAAAGCCTCAAGCTTTAAGTTGAAGCAGGGCCAGTTTCTTTTCCATATTTGTCCTATAATATGGAAACTCCACTCAGATGTGTTATCCCTATTGTTCATAATTTGATCATGGTAGTTCGAGGCCCCTGGGGTAACTCATTTGGCCCACTTAATCTAACTCCACCCCTGCATGAGCTACCACTCAGTTCAAGGAAGAATTTCCCCAAATTCTTTGGTGATGGAAGAGTCCACCTTGATGAACACATTTCAGCTTTCACTATAGCCTATGGTGTGATAGGGGTGGAATTTGAAGACATATCAGTCAAGATTTTCATGGAGACATTACAAGGTGTTGTTGCAGACTAGTTTTACCATTTACAGACTAGATTAGTGACTGGATGGGACACTATCAAAGCCAAGTTTGAAGCAAGGTTCAAACTTGTAGAAGATGCTCATGCTTTGCTAGCCCAACTTACGTAGATGAAGAAGGAACCTCATGAGCCTATGAAGGACTTTATTACAAAATTTGACAAGCTGAGAAATAGGATTCTTGTAGTTGCTCAGCCTACACTCGAGAACCTCAAATGCTTCTTCATAAACTCACAACTACCTAAAGTGAGTTTTTTGCTAAGATGTGCTGGCCACATAGACCTTGAAGCTGCTCAAGACTTAGCCACTGAGTTAGAAGATGACCTTATCTTGGCTAAAAAGATAAGAAGGGATTCAAATAGAGGCGCATCTTCCTCATCTTTTGATAACTCACCTGTAGCCACCACTTATCCAATGGTGCAAAAGCTAGCAAATGAAGTGCTAGCCCTCAGAAGACAAATGGCACAAGGGATGTCATCTGCTCCTCCATACATAGATGTACCAAGGAGGACATTCCCTAATCAAGCACATCAAGGGCAACCCAATCATCTTCCTCCCCCATAGAGGAACCTTGCCATTAAAGCACCTCCAGCCAACTTAGCAGTTGGGTATTTAGAAATAGAGCATGATTTCTCTTTCTAACCTAAGTTTAATCAAGAAAATGACACTGGTCTCTTCATGGAGGATCAAGAAGAGTCAGCTGGTGACTCCCACATCAGTTTTCTAGATTACCAAGATGAACCTAGAAGTAAAGGTGGAGCATCTGAAGGATCATATGTTGTGATCACCCAGTCCCATAATTAGTCAGCTCAATAAGCTAATAAAGGAGAAATAGAGGAGCAACCTTAGCCTACAATTTTGATTACTAAGAGTGGGACCACTTTGCCTATCCAGCTGAAGGACCCAGTGATTGCTGAGAAAGTAAGTATCCTAAACATCTATGTGCCTTCTGCTTCAACTTCACAGATCAGTCCTCTCACCCCTCCCATAAACCAAAAAGAAGAACTCCCATCCCCTGTGCCTAGTCCAATCTAGCCATTTGACATAATTGATCATGTCAAATGTGTTGAGACCCAAACGGTGGCCCATGTAACCCAAATTTTGTTTGAGTCTTCAAGCAGAGATGAAATAGTAGAAGAATTGGTGGAGTGCAGCATAAGTGTAGGAGAACCCTCCCTTCCAAATAAAGAATAATTTGAGATATCTAAGGAGTTTGACTTGGATGATCTAATCATGTGCTGGATTGAAATAATAGAACAATAAGTTATGATGGTGGATCATGCTACTGTAAATAAAAATTAGGCAAAGGAATCTGTTACCAAGAAAGCAAGGAGTGATAGTTTCCAGTTTGAAGACCACATCCTACCTTGGAATAAGAAGAAGAAAAGGCCAAGAAGAAGACATAGAAAATTGATTTCCTGGTGGAGAGTTCCATTCGCCTGTCACCGTTTCTGGGGACAAAATGTCTTCTTACTGGTTTACCAAGATGGTGGACTATTTTTATTGTTGCATAATGGGTAGCATCTGAAACACTTCAACTCTTGAAGTATCAGATCATTGCCTCTATATATATGTATATTCATACAGTTTTTAATTCTATTTTGTGTTGTTTATTTCCCTTTTTGATGCCTTTCATCTCTGGGTAGCATGACTCCGTAACCCAATGGCATACTTGAAGACACTGGAGATTCTGGATTCTAATCCTTTCAATTCATTTTGCAATTGATATAAATTCCCCAACTAGAGCCAACTGTTGTCCCCCAAAAAATATCACTCATTTTTGGGACAACATTTAAACTATTTTGGTCTTATAAACCAAGATTATCTCTTCTCTTTTCAAAATTTGTCTTGGGCATTCAAATTCCTCAGTTTTCAAGCTTTTCTTAAATCTACAGACTCTGTAGGCTTGAATCTATGGACTCTTCAGGCTTGAATCTATGGACTTTGCAGGAAGAAAAATCTATAGACTCTACAGGCAGGTTCATTTATATAGGATCAAAGACTTTTGCAAGTGGTTTTAGTCAAAATAATCAGTTTTCAACACTTAGTCATTCTCCAAGATTGGTTCAGAGCTTTGGTTCAATTGAAAAACTCCATCGGCAAGCATCTAAGTACAAAAAGAGACTTGAACCATTGAACCACTTTGGTTCAAAGGTTCAATAGGTTCAAGGTTCAACAAGTTCAAAGTCTTTGGCAAGAGTTAAGTGCTTCATCAAGGTTCAAAGTTCAATCGCTTCAATTGGTTCATCATCTTCAAGACACTCGGCCAAATCAAGGCGGCTGAACCATTGAACCGTTGAACCATTGAACCACTTTGGTTCAAAGGTTCAATGGGTTTAAGGTTCAATGGCAGGTTCAACCAAAGGAACATTTCAATGGCTCAATTCAATCAAGCAGTTCAATGCTTTATTTCACTCAGTGTCTTTTGGTTCAACCAAATAGTTCACTCAGTTGGTTCATTCTTTCAGTTCATCTTTTGGTTCAATGTCTACAGGTTCAACAGCAAGTTCAAAGACATTTTTCAAAACTTTGTTTGAACCATTGAACCAAAAATTGGTTCAAAGCCTTGGTTCAACTGATTGGTTCAACATCAAAGTTCCTGATGGTTCAAAGGCAAGTTCATTATGTTTGGTTTAATGTTTAGTTCATCAGCTTGTTTCATTTATTGAACCATTGGCTTGAACCATTTTTGGTTCAACCGATTGGTTCAACATCAAAGTTTAAAGGGGTGGTTCAATGCAAAAGGAGGCTTCTCAAAGGATAAGTGCCCTTGCAGAAGACACTTAGTCAATAAAAGCACCCTTTGAAAGGGTCATTTTTTAAGGAAGTCAAAAGGTAATTCTTTCAGATTTGTTTAAGGCATTTAAAATTTGATTAAGACTTAATTATTTTAGATTTTTGTCTGAAGGAATTCCTTCAGACGAAAAGCCTGAAAGAATTCTAAATGGCCGAAGGACCCTGAAGGAATTTTCAAAAGAACAGTCAACATTTTTGTGGACTTTTTGTCTGCGGGAATTTTCCCTGAACTTTTGTTCGCAGGAATTTTCCCCAGACTTTTATCTACAAGAATTTTCCTTAGGGAAATGTCCGCAGGAAACATTTGCCTGAAGGAAGCCTCAAATAGAAAGCCCAGGGATTTATCCATGGGAACTACCAAGGCAAAAGGCTGTCGGAGGACTTCAAAGGGCAGGTGCCCTTGCGGGGGGACTCTCGGTGGTTAAAGTGAAGGACTATTCTAACTTGACATAGACCATTTCTTAAGGCCTGAAAGGGCAAGTCTAATCCAGAAAAGTACCTAGCAAAAAGTTGAAAGCTGAAAGAGGACCAAGGGGTGACGCGCTCGAAGATGTCAAATTCAACACAGTCGACTAGTCGTTGGAAACATAGTGATGGGCACATGAATGTCAAATTGAATACAATTAAATAGCCATTGATTCTTTGAATTTATAGACTTGAATGCATTCCTAGAATTCAGGACCAAAACTAGCTAAAAGCAAGGAAAGATAGAACAATGAATGAATCTAGGGCCTTATTCAATTAACCAGGAAAGGAGGAATGATGAAGACAAGATCAGACCGCCAGGTGGACATTAAAAGTTGTAATCTTTCAATTGCATGACTTATTTATTTACATTGAGAAGATCAAATGGGTAAAATCCCCCAAAGTTCTAGCTTGTCTTCCTAATAGTTCCCAATGCATCATGATGTATTACTATTCTTGAGTCCTTCTTAAACTAGCTATATAAGGGACTTTCTTTCATTGTAAAAGTATCTCTTTTTTGACAATTTGAATGAAACTCTGCCCAAATTGAGAGGCATCATTGAGACTTTGTGCTCAGTCTGTTGATCATATTTTGTTACTGGAATAAGAAAGCAAGGGACTTTTTCAGACTTTGTGCTATGATATCTTTGTTGTTAAAGAAGATGTTCTTATGTCTTTTTCCTTGATATATTTTTTTTTCCATTAATTTAATAAGTAGGATTAGTAAAATTAGTCAGAAAGGTGTCCTGGAGAATCAACTGTGGAGAGACTTTGTGCCCCCATAGCTACCTTCAGTGTGTTTACTTTTCATTGTTGTGTAAAGGACTTTGGGATGAATTTTTTCCCTCATTGTCCTTCGTATATTACTCTTGAGCATTTTAGGTGGAGACTTTGTGTTATATCTCAATTTGTTGGTTACTACGCCCTTAGTTACATTCTTCTTTTATTTCTAAGAGTATTCTTGTGGCTAGTTGAATAGTTCTTTTAAAAGAAGAGGAGTGATGTTTATCATTTCCCTTGAGTTTTTCCTTTGTTTTACACACATCATCTCTGAAGAAAGAGAGATGGATGCCTTGTTCTACCCTTGAGTATTATTTTCTATTTATACATATATATAACATATCCATAGGGAACCTCCCCTTGATGAGAGGAAAAAGCAGTCTCCTTTTGATGTGATAAAATTACACATTTGGATGACTAATCTTCTTACTTTGGCTGATCAGACCTATTTTGTTTACTAGTACACTCATAGACAAAATATTCAACCAACACATTGTTTTCAACATTAGGGGGGTTCATCAGTTTATAGTTTGGGGGGGATGTAATTTATTTTAAGTTATTCTTTCTTTCTACTTGAATTTTCATTTCTAAAACAATAAAAACTTGCACTACCACTAAAACTCAACTTAGCACTAAAATGGATTCAGTTTTAATCAACCCACTAACTTCCTTTAACTATCATGAATAGAAAATCAATATGGTAATCATTTTAAGGAGTACGGGTTTGTATAAGATAACCATGGGTGATGAAATTAAACCTAGCACAATTATAGAAAAAGCTAATTGGTATAACCATAGTGATGAAATCTATGGTCTAATATGTCTTTCTATAGCACCTAAAATCCTATTTCACTTATAGCCTACCAAATCACCTCATGATTTAAGGACCATTCTAAGTAAACTATTTGGGAATTAAGATGTGATGAGAGGTCATGAGCTTGAGAATGAAATCATTATCATAAGTCCTTGAAACTTTGACACCCTTCAAGATTTCTTCACTAAGTTAAAGTCCTTGAGATTGCAGTTGAAATAATGTGGGATAAATAAAGAAGATGACCAACATATTCTTTCTATACTCTCTAAACTAGGTCTTGACTATTCAGTCTTTGTCTCTACTTTTCATTCCACTAAAATTGATTTGAGATCTACATGGAAAATTCCCTCTTTAGATGCTTTAATTAATAACTTAACCACATATCAAGACAAGTTGATCCAGATGGGCACATTGAAGTCCACAAAACCTCAAGCCCTAATTTTTAGAAATAGGAAATCAAAGACTTCAAACAAAGAGAAGAAGAAGAATAATAAGGATCAATAGAAGAAGAAAGAATAGACCTCTACCAAAACCAACACTAAATTTGTATACAATCAAAAATGTATTAGATTTATAAATCAATCCTAGCTTGAAGAAGATAGATCTTAATTATGCTTATGATTGGGGATACATTAGATATTTGGGTACATGATCCATTTTCAGATCTGATACACTCGATTATGGGATATATTATCATAATAATATCACTAGGGAGGGTTCCAAATCCTCCAGTCAAGACAAACCATGCAAAAAATCTAATTAAGTCTGTTGAGTTGTGGAGCTAAAAGCTTCACCAAATGAGCAAATACAAGGTTGCTATATTTACACAGTCGCCGATGTCGATCAGGGATCAATTGGAGGCTGTCGATGTTGGTTATGGATCAGCTGACATCGATCATATGTAGGTAGATAGGGACCGACGTTGATCACCTGTGCATTCCAGAAGTCTATTTTTATGGATGAACAGATTGTTTGCATGAAAAGTTTAACTGTTAGTGTTAAGTCCGCATTTCTATTTTTGGCAGGACTGATTTGAACCTTTGATTAAGAGGTGTATCTAATGGTTGAGAATGCATAGCTCATGATCCCTAATTCTATATAATAGGGATAGATCTTCATAGCTTGTGTAGTGTATGAGAAAAAGCGTGAATCAATTCAAGTAGCTGAATTGTGTTTGTAATTGATAGAGATAACTCTTGAAGGAAAGAGATCTGTACATCTAAGAGGTGTGGAAGAAATAGATATTTCTTCAATTGTATTTCCTTTTGGAAGAGTTTAATACAAGTTTTCATTGTTTCTTGTATCTCTTATTCTTTGCTGATTATGATTTCTAGTTACTTATTATTTTGGTTTAATTCCATGTTTAGTTGCTCACATAAGAGTAATCAATTGTATTTGTAAGATCCTGACAAGTGGTATCAGAGCTTGGGTTCACTAACAAGTGGTTTTAGATCTATTTAGTGTGTGTTGATTATAGGTCACTCATAGGGGATTCTGTTTGAGTGGGAGTATAACAATGGTAGAAGAAAGTAAACTAAGAATGGAGAAGTTTAACGACAAGAATTATCAATTATGGAGGATGTAGATAGAAGATTATCTGTATCAAAAAGATCTATACTTACCGTTGGGTGGGGTTTCAAGCAAGCCCACAGATATGCAAGATAAAGAATGGAAAGTTCTTGATAGAAAGGCTCTGGGATCCATAAGGTTGAGCCTGGCATCTTTTATGATTTCTAACTTGTCACAGGCAAAGACAATGGTAGAGTTAATAGATACTTTAGCAAATTTATATGAAAAACCCTCAGCTTTAAATAAGGTATATCTTATAAAGCAATTATTTAATTTGCAAATATAGGAAGGTGGATCTATATATAGTCATCTAAATGATTTCCATGCAATAGTAAATCAGTTAAATTCAGTTAAAATAGTTTTTGATGATGAAATTAAGGCTCTCTTAATTTTATGCTCTTTACCTAAAAGTTGGCATAGCTTGGTAATGGAAGTTAGTAATACTGCATATGCTACAAATATCTTGAAAGTAGATGATGTTGTTAGTGTAATCTTGAATGAATAAATTCATAGAAAAAGCACAAAAGAAACATTAGGTAATGCTTTAAGTATTGAAAGCAGGGGAAGGCAAAAAGAGAAGCGCAAGCATGGGAGATCAAGGTCTAAGTCAAAGATGAGAGGTAGATCCAAATCCATAAATGGAAGAAAAATAACCTGCTAGAATTGTGGAAAGATAGGGCATGCAAAGAAAGATTGTTTGTTGCTGGTTAAAGAAGAAAGTTAGCATGAAGGTAAAGAAGAAGCAAAAGTTGCAGGTATTGTTGCACAAGATGCTCTCATATTTTCTTTGGATAATAAAATAGAATCTTGGGTTTTAGATTTTGGTGTCTCTTTCCATGTTACCCCAAATAGAGAATATTTCAATGATTATGTCCAGGGAGATTTTGGAATAGTTTATTTAGGGGATGATGAGCCTTGTAAAATTGTTGTCAAAAGAAAAGTGCAACTAAAATTATAGAATGGCAACACATGGGTGCTGAAGGATGTCATCCATGTACCCATCCTGAAGAGGAATCTGATTTATGTAGGAAAGTTGGGGGATGAGGGTTGCATAGTAACTCTCACAGTTGAATCTTGAAAGGTTACCAAGGGTGCACTTGTATTAGCCAGAGGTAAGAGAGTAGGTACTCTCTATTTATGTAATTATATTACTAATTATTCTCCTTCTATTTTATCTAATTCAGATGTAGATGCAAAGTTGTGGCATTGTAGGCTTGGCCACATGAGTGAGAATGGAATGAGTGTTCTTAAGTCAAAAGGTAAGCTTTCAAATTTGAAAAGCATAGATCTAGATTTTTGTGAGCATTGTATTTTTGGAAAATAGAAGAGAGTGAGATTTCTCAAAACTGGGTCAACAAAGAAGAAGCACAAGTTGGAGCTTGTTCACATAGACGTGTGGGAAGTAGCTTAGGTAGCTTCTATTAGAGGATCACAGTATTATGTTACTTTCATTGATGATGCTACAAGAAACATATTGGTTTATTGCATAAAGAATAAATTTGATGTTTTTGGCACATTTAAGAAATGGAAAGCTTTGGTTGAGAATAAAATAGGTTTGAGATTGAAGTGCCTTAGATCTGATAATGGTGGTGAGTACTATAGCTATAAATTCAATAGATACTATTCTATGAGTGGAATACATAGGGAAAGGATGGTTCCAAGGACACCTCAGCAAAATGGAGTTGCTGAAAGGATGAATAGAATAATTTTGGAGCATGCACAGAGTATGAGGTTGCATGCTGGTTTGCCCTTATAGTTTTGGGCAGAAGCTGTAGATACTACAATTTACCTGATTAATAGAGAACCCTCTACTTCTCTGAATGGTGGAATTCTAGAAGAGGCTTGGACAGGTAAAAAGGTAGATCTTTCATTTCTCAGAGTTTTTGGTTCTGAAGTTTTTGTGCACGTTGATAAATAAAATAGAAAGAAGTTGGATGCTAAGTCTATGAGGTGCACTTTTATTGGTTATGGCTCTGGAGATTTTGGATTTCAATTGTGGAATCTAGGAACTAACAAAATTATTAGAAGCCATGATATTGTTTTCAATGAAAAGGTGATGTACAGTGATCAGCTCAAGAAGCTGAATAATACTGAGCAGAGCAATGTTGATTTGGATGAGGTGATGATCCAAAATGAGCTCACAAGAAAATATAATCATAGACAGGAAAACATAGACATCGACATCAGTCAGGCAAGAACCAACGTTGGTCATACAGGAATCAATGTCAGTCAGGTGGAACCGATGTCGGTCAGGTACAGACCTAGAGATGACTAAGATCAGTCACTGACAGAGAATTTGGGCAGACAACAAGCTATGAATGAGTCTTAAATTCCCATGAGGAGGTCAGAAAGGGTAAGTAAACCTCCAATTCGATATTCCCCTTCATTATTCTACTTGTTGGTCACTGATGGTGGAGAACCAGAGATTGTTGATGAAGCAATGCAGGTAAAAACCTAGAAACAGTGGGAGCTTGGCATGAATGAGGAGATTGATTCCTTGAAGGAGAACCAAACATGGGATTTGGTTGAGTTGCCAATTGGTAAGAAAGCACTGAAAAACAAATGGGTTTACAGGTTAAAGGAAGGTGAGAATGGACAAATGAGACATAAGGCCAGGTTGGTAGTAAAGGGATTTACACAGAAACTAGGTATTGATTTTGATGAAATTTTTTCTCCTGTAGTAAAAATGACTTCTATTCAGACTATATTGTCTTTAGTTTCTATTGAGGATTTGCATCTTGAGCAGCTTGATGTTAAGATAGCATTTCTTCATGGAGATTTGGATGAAGAGATATCTATGGATCAGTCGGAAGCTTTTGAGGTCAAAGGTAAGGAGAAGCTTGTGTGCAGATTGAAGAAAAGCTTATATGGTCTTAAGCAAGCTCCTAGACAATGGTATTTGAGGTTTGACAGGTTTATGATTGAGCATGGTTTTAGTAGATGTCAATTTGACCATTGTGTTTATTTTAAGAGATTGGATAATGGTAGATATATTATCCTATTACTATATGTAGGTGATATGATTTTTGCAGGTTCACACATGCAGAATATTACTGAGCTTAAGGTAAAATTAGCTCACACATTTGCCATGAAAGATTTAGGAGCAGCAAAGAAAATCCTTGGCATGAGTATTAAGAGAGATAGGAAAAATCACAGTTTGATTTTATCTCAAAAGGATTATGTGAACAAGGTGTTGGAAAGGTTCAATATGCAGGATGCAAAACTAGTAAGCACACCTATGGCTGGACACTTAAAGTTGAGCAAATAACAGTGTCCTAATTCACATGATGAGGTAGAGTACATGAGTAGAGTTCCATATGCTTCCACAGTTGGGAGCTTAATGTATGTAATGGTATGTAATAGACCAGATATTGCCCAAGTAGTGGGAGTTGTCAGTAAGTTTATGGCCAATCCAAGAAAGGAACATTGGAAAGTAGTCCAGTAGATTCTCATATATCTGAGAGGGACCAACAGTAGGCATTTATGCTATGGTGGGTCAAACACTTCTCTACATGGATATGTAGATGCAGATATGGTAGGTGACTTAGATGGTAGGAGAAGCACCACAGGATATGTTTTCACTGTTGGTGGAATAGCGGTTAGCTGGATTTCAAAGTTGCAGAAGGTTGTTGCCTTGTCTACTACAAAGGCAAAATATATTGCAGTCACAGAGGCTAGCAAAGAGATGATATGGATGGCTTGGTTCATGGAAGAGTTGGGAAAGGAGCAAGAGAGTTGCAGATTATATAATGATAGTCAAAGTGAAATTCATTTGGCAAATAATTTAGCCTTTCATTCAAGAACCAAACATATACAGCTTAGGTACCACTTCATTAGACAGGTATTGAAGGATGGTGAGTTGAAGCTGGAAAAGATCCATACAGATAAGAACCCTATTGATATGTTAACAAAGCTAGTAACAAAGGAGAAGTTGAATCTTCATTCAACTTTTGTTGGTATTCAAGATTGAGCTTGAAAATGGACAAGCTAAAGGATGTTGATGTACAGGTATAGGTGCAGTTGTTTATCTCCAAGTGGGAGATTGTTGAGTTGTGGAGCTAAAAGCTTCACCAAATGAGCAAATACAAGGTTGCTATATTTACACAGTCACCGACATCAGTTAGGGATCGACTAGAGGCTGCCGATGTTGGTTATGGATTGGCTAACATCGGTCATATGCAGGCAGACAGGGACTGACGTCGGTCACCTGTGCGTTCCAGAAGTCTATTTTCATGGATGAACAGATTGTTTGCATGAAAAGTTTAATTGTTAGTGTTAAGTCCGCATTTCTATTTTTGGTAGGACTGATTTGAACCTTTGATTAAGAGGTGTATCTAATGGTTGAGAATGCATAGCTCATGATCCCTAATTCTATATAATAGGGATAGATCTTCATAGCTTGTGTAGTGTATGAGAAAAAGGGTGAATCAATTCAAGTAGCTAAATTGTGTTTGTAATTGATAGAGAGAACTCTTAAAGGAAAGAGATATATACATCTGAGAGGTGTGGAAGAAAGATAGATTTATTTAATTGTATTTCCTTTTGGAAGAGTTTAATACAAGTTTTCATTGTTTCCTGTATCTCTTATTCTTTGCTGATTCTGATTTCTAGTTACTTATTATTCTAGTTTAATTCTGTGTTTAGTTGCTTACAAAAGAGTAATCAATTGTGTATGTAAGATCCTGACAAAGTCCTATGTTTTTGTATTCACTATACTAGTAACAAGTAAAGCAAAGAAATCTAATCTAGTGATCACCAAAGCTTATGACACAATATGGGGGTTAGTAAACAAAAAAGATTAAAGATGCATAAGAGAATACTAATTAATTTATGCATAGGTAAGATCCTAATACATGGAGAAGAAGAGTAATATTATTCAAAATCCAATACTTATGCTACTTATATCTACTAAAGAGAGGAGCAAATTTATAGGTACTTACCTAGAAGACAAATACGTCAAGACTCAATCTCTCACTTAGCTAAAGGTGTTTTATAAGAGGTTGTTATGGTTTATAAGGATCACTAAGAAAGGCCAAAGCATATAATATTTCTCCATAAGACTAGATTCTCCAAGTAGAAACCCTAAGCTAAGAATCCTAAAGTCGAATGGTGGAAGAGTAGATTGTAAGGAAGTACAAATAAATAATAACTCTTGATGTCTCTCTAATAAAGGAGGAATGGATGTGTTTATATAGGTAGATCTAACCCTAAACCTTTATAAAAGTTTCATCTAACAAGGTTGACCTAGTTAACCTAGTATCATTATTGATAAAAACTTAATAGGTCATAGGTTAGGTTGACCAAGAGCTAACCTGGGCCCTAAATGAGTTTCACCAATAAAAGTACAAGGTCGACCTAGTTGACCTAGTCATGTAAACTATCAAAATGATTTTTAGGTTAGGAAAAAGGCTAATGAACATGGTAAAGGATTGCAGGAGTGAAAAAGAGGAGTAATAACTTAGGAGAATGTTTTTAGGAGCTATTTATATTGGTAATAAGTGGAAATAAGGAACACCAATCCTATGAAGCACTAATGGTCTATCCACCCCTTTCTCGATGCACCCTTCAGGGTGTGCACTTAGAGAGATTAAGAATCAATAGGTTTTTGTAAGATATAGAGCATCACTAATTGATAAAGTTTGAAAATATTATGTGTATATATATGTTCCACTCAAAACTCATCACATGTCACCTAGGTACAACATGGGATGGTGATTTGATAAATAACATAGTAATACACAATGTTAAGGATAAAAAAAGTAGTAGTATTTTAAAATAAAAATAATTGAAAAAGGATGAAAAAAGAAATAACAAAAAAATAAATGTGATGCATACCTTGACTTACCTTTATCATTGGATGGTTATCTACCTTATTTGTAGTTTTGATTATGGAGGGCATAGAGACTACTTTTGACAAACCTAAGAATACAAAACTAAAGAGAAAAAATAAAAAAATGCAAGAAATCCAAGATAACTAGTGCTATGTGGATGGGAAGTACTTGTAAATTTGCAAGCTAGAGTGATAAGTGATAAGTTAGACCAAATGACCAAATCAAAAGATAGAGTAAATTGGGTAACTAAAAATCTAAGGATACTAAAAGCCAAAAAACTCAAACAAGTAAACCTTGAGTAAGAAAGGCAAACTCACCAAGTCAAAACAAGGATACATGTCAAAAGGATGGTAATCAAACATCTATGTGAAAGTAGTAACAATCCTTACTTAGATAAATATGGGTAGACAAAATGGTAAAACAACATTGATGAGTGACAAGTAACAAGCCTTACTCAATCATCAATGGAAAAAGGTGCATAAAATGGAAAACAACATTGGTGAGTGAGAAGTAACAAGGCAACCTCACTCAATAATGGAAAAAAGTAAATGAAAGTCAAAATGGACTCAAGTGTCCACAAAAAGGGGTCATACAACAATAACAGATGGTAAAAAGAAATCAAGGCATATATATAAATGTAAATTTATGTTGTAAAGAAAGTAATCCATAGTTTTTCAAATGTGTTGTTTTATTCTAAGGATAGATAAAATTGGAACAAAATAGTGATAGAATGTTTTTAAGACGTGGAGAAGGAAGTATAGAAGAGGGAAAATAGATTTTGAATCACAATTTGCCTGTTAAGGGGGGAAATGAAATAGGTAGATGAGAGAATGAAGGGAAAACAAAGGTAGAGTAACTTTGTATCTAAGTCAAGACACTCAATTAATGTTTGTCAAAAAAAGAGGACTTTTAACCTTAAGGACTCTAAATAACTTCTCTTAGCCACATAAGTCCTAAGTCAAAAAATGAAGTATGTAGATCATCCCATGAAGGATATATGCATAAAAATTAAAGTGGACCTACCTTCCCATAATGTGCTCCCCTTTCCTCATGTCCCCTTATAGAGCTATCAATCTACTATGAAGATTGGGTACTTACATGAGAAAATAGTTATCACCATAGAGATTTTTGAATTCTCTTATTCTAATCTACTAGCCTACCACAGCCCAATGGACCTTGGCTCTATTATGAGGCTAACTATGGAGTTTGAGATTCAATTAGAGATAGAATATGTGCTTGTAATCACATATTTTAGTGTGATTTTGACTTTGGAGATTTGTATGTTGGTGTTTGTATATCATTGCCTTTTATTTCAAATGATTTGGATTTTAACTTTATTGATGGCTTTATCTATTCCACCTCCATATAGATTTGGAAAACCAAACATGGATGTTAAAGATGACTTTCATTTGAATACTTCGGACTTGGTTTCTAAGAGAGAGAACTTCAGATAGCATGGTGTCTAAGAGTCTCATAAAGTCAGGTGAAATAAAAGTGCTATTTTGGCTTTGACCTTATTTTATCTAATGGAGTGAAAGGAAAAGAAATCAAGAGGACTGCAACATGAAATAATTTAAATTACTTCAAATCATAAAAAATGTGACAAAGGGTGAAAAAGGTATACAATGAAACTAAAGTGTGATTCCTTAGCATAAGAATGAGGTAAATGGAGTAAAACATGATAACACAAGTTGTTATGCAAATTTCATCTATCAAAAGAAGCAAAAGATAAAGTTGAGAACACAAATTAAGAAATTGTAACCATTACAAAACACACTGTAGAAAATGAATGAAAATATGGTGATTTTATGAGAAAGGCCAGGTCCTATCCATGGTCTTACACTGTAAATCATAAAAAAGAAATCTTTAAGGGTGATAAAAAAAGTATGTGTAAAATAAATGAGATAATAAAAAGATGGCATTTTTGAGGAAGGTTAGGTCATATCCATGGTCTTACACTATAACTCACAAAATATAAACCCAAAGGGTACCAAAAAGTGTGTGACAATGAGAAATAAAAGTACATCATGAGGAAGATTAGGTCCCATCCATAGTTTTATAATCTAACTCATGATAAAAAGGGAAACCAAAAGACTAAAGAGGAAGGAATAAAGTTTGTGAAAAAGTGAGAACTACTGCAAAGGGTGAGACCCATGTAAGTATCCTATAAAAAGTGTTAGATGGATAGCATATAAAAAGAATGAAAAAAAAGAGAAGATTAGGAAAAATAATTCTTGAGTAATTATGTGTTGGTGGGATCTTTGAAAACATGACCTTAATTGGTTTGAAGGCGATAAGTACTTGGACCAGGGATATATTTGATTAAATTTGGGCCCCACCATTTTTGGGCATATTTACCTTATTTATCATGAGTGTAGTATAATTTAAGGACAAGATCACCAACATTAAACATGTGAACATTGACTCGTTTGTTATACTATTTGGCAATATGGGCCTTGTATTGGCGATTATGTTGCAAAGTAGAAAGAGGGTTTTCATCAAGAAGATCAAGAGCATGAAGGAGAGAACCACATAATTATTCATTGGGTATGATACTATGAAGAGATATATGGAGAGAGGGAATATCAACTTCTAATGGAATGACTAATTCAGAACCATAGACTAGAGAGAATGGTGTTTCCCTAGTGGTAGTACGTATGCTAGTGTGATGGCCCATAGATTAGGATAGAGATATAGGTGTCAATCCGTACAGGTTTTAGTAATTATATTTTGCATAATTTTATTAAGAATTTTGTTTGTGGCCTCAATTTGGGTATTATATTGTGGATGATATGGTGTGGAAAATTTATGATTAATTTTAAATTTAGCACAAAGTTTTTTGACATATTTATTTTTGAAATTACCATCATTATCAGAAATGATAGTATGAGGGACACAAAAGTGGAAAATGATTTGATTAAGGATAAATTTGAATATGGTGGTACCGGTGACATTAACAAAGGGCATAACCTCAAACCATTTTATAAAATATTATATGACTATGATTATAAAGACATGCCCATCTTAAGATCGAGGTAATTTACCTCTAAGATCTAATCCCCACATGGAGAATGGCCAAGGAGATTCAACTATTTGAAGCTCAGTTAGAGGTGAATGAATTAAATCATTATGAAGTTAGTAAGGAGTAATATTTTTAGCAAATTTTATGGCATACTTTTAAAGAGTGGGCCAAAATTATTCCATATGTAGGCATTTATGGGTTGTAGCATGTTCGCTACAATGACCACCACAAATGACCCCATGTGCTTGTTCAAGGAGAGGAAGAACCTCATATTTCATAACACAATGGAGAAAGGTACCTTAAGAATTGTGATAATATAAAATGTTATATAAAAATACATATTTAAAATCTTGTTTGTGAATGCAAATATTTTCATGGGAATCTAGGTTAGGGGCATAAGTTTGGTGTTCTAAAAATTGAATGATGTCTTTGTATCATGGGCTTTATCGAATGGTGATAGCCTCAATGTGGTATATAAGTGAATCATGTGGTTTAATAGAGGATTGATATTTTATTATTTAGATAATAAAAGTGGGATCAATAAGAACTTGGTGTAGATGAAAAATAAAGGCTGAAGAAGTAGGGGAATTAACAATAGAATTTTGATCTCGAGGGATAGGATCGATGGTGAAGAAATAAAATATTTGTTAAGAGTAGTTGTAATTTGATGATAATAAATGAGGTTATTTATTTTATATTGGTAATCACCATTGACTTGGTGGTAAATGAACTGAGAATCTCCTAACATATGTAGGTATTGGATATCTAAATCAAGATTAGTTGTCATGCCTAAGATTAAAGATTCATAGTCTACCATGTTATTAGTGACATCAAATGTGAAGTGAAAAGCTAAAGGGATGATTTTTTTGAGAGGAATTGTAATAATACAACCTACCCTAGCTCCTTTAAGGAATTTAACACCATAAAAGTGAAGGGTCTAAGTATCCTCATATAAATAAACATTAATTTTAGGAAATTCTTTGATAACTACTTTTAGTTTAGTAGTATTAGGGAGGATAGCAGTTTCATTGATATTACTTGATTAAAGATCAATAGTGAAATTATGGAAGTAATATTTAAGGGATATGATTTTATTGAGACCTTTAATATAGAGAATATTATAATTGGGAAGAATATCTTGAAGGTGTTTGGTAGTGAGCACAGGAGCTACGATAAGTTGATCGGCTATGATTTGTCCTTTAATAGATTTTTGAGTAACAATTCAGAGATCAAATTACATAAGGAGGATAATACACTTTCCAATTTTATCTCTAGGAAGAAATTCTTTGGAGAAGAAGTGATGAAGGGGATCAAAATGGATGATAAAATAAGTGGTCTGATAAATCATATAATGTCAAAGTTTTTTAGCTACAAAAAGATGGCAAGGCAATCACATTTGACTTTTGTGTAATGGTTCTCATACTCAATGAGGCCTCAACTGATATAATATATGGCATACTCTCTTCCAATATAATCTTTTAGGCCTGCATTGCCCCAACTAATATGGGTGTGGAATAAGTATACAATATTAAATGTTAATTATTTGAAGGAGGACAAAGCATAGGTGGGTGAAGCAATGATTATTTCATGTTATCAAAGGCTTTTTGACAAGGATCTACCCATTATAAAGCATTACCTTTATTTAAAAGAGAATTGATGGAATGGATATTGTAGACACCTAAAATTGGCCATTGATGACCTCCAACTAGGCTTTTGACCAATTTCCACCAAAAATACACAATTTAGCCTAAAAACACTAAAACATGCTAAAAGATTTAAAACAAACATATTAAAGTGTCGAATTTGGTTAGCGTATCCCTAAATGGGGTAATAAAATTTATGAACTAGCTAACTTTGATTGGATCATTTCAAGTTAAAATGTCAATTTTGCACTTGGGTGCTCTGGATTGCTCTTTTCTATCAAATCTCTTACACAAGATGTGTGCCTTTATTATTTATTTTCAATAACATCCTAAATGGGATAACATATCTAATGCATCTAACAGTGACTTCCAATTCCAACCCAATCAAATTTTGGACCAATAATAAGGCATTTTGATCCATTTGAGTAATTTATGCACAAAGTGCTTAATCATGATTAAGAGATAATTAATCCAAATCAAGCCATAATGAATAATTCCATGGAAACCTGTTGAAAACTTATTTTTGGAAATGAATATTGAATATTTGCATCATCAAGTGACTTCATTTCTTGGGAAAACATCCCTAAGCCATAAATGCCATAAATATTAGGATGTGTGCCCTCTATACCTCATCAATGCCATAAAGTGGTCTTATGTTGATCTTTGGGAGAAATATGAATTTGATTATAACCCGAGAGTCCATCCATATGTTGATGTATGTTTTTTTTGGGTGTTGAGGCATTGATGTTGTCATTGATGTCAAAATCAATATGGATGTCATTGATGTCAATATTAGAGTAAAGGCCATTTATGGTGAAGTAGTATGTGATAAGGTGTCTTATGGCAAGAGAGAATTTTAAGGAAACCTATTATCTCTTTTTTGAGAGAGAATTTGAAATAAACTTGGTCACTTTTATGAGTTTTTTTACATGTTTCAAGATCAAGATACAAGGTACGCATACCATTGAGTATTAGGTGTCTTAAGAAGCCTAGTCTAGCCCTATGAGAAGTTGTATGCATAAATCATGGGAAATCCTAGTGAATTATGTTAATATAACCATGAGAGAGTGTATAAAGTTGTGTAAACATGTGAAAGAGGTAAATAATAATTCAAAATAGTTTTAAGATCAATTTTGAGGCGTAGTCCTTGCATGAAGAAACTTTGTGAAAAGGCAAAGGCCTAGTAGCATGTTGAGGTGAGCAGTCTAAGGCTTGAGATAAGAATATTAGTAATGTATGAGGATGGTATGAATTTTTATTGCATGAAGATGAGGTTTTGAGAGTATTACAAGAGATTTCAAGGTGTGTTCAAGGTTTAAGTATGGCTTATAAGTTTAGGCCTAATGAGCGAAGAGACCTAGTGTGGACTAATGACGGGTCAAGTTTAGTTTCCAAGGTGCCATAGATATTAATAGAATTTTAAGAGGTGTGTAATGTTGTGTCAAGTTTTTTAACCAAGTTTTAGGTCAATTATTGAAGGATAAATCATGAAACTTGGTGTTGTGGTTTTCTATGTGCATAAAATGAGGTGTTGCAGATCCAAGAAGGATTTTATTATGCTCGTTGACATGTGCAACCTTTGCATGAGGATAAAATAAATTCATGGTAGTTATGGAAGATTCATAGCTTAAATATTGGCATTATTTTTGGATTTAAGCATCAATCCTTTATGAATGATTGCTAAGAATGAAATGCAGTCTAAACCCTCCTAAACCCTTCATAATGACCTGATAAGAAAGATCTTGTTATAAATGGCTCAAAATGAATTAAATTACTTAGTTATATGATTGTATCATGTAGAGGACTCTCCCAAGTTTCTCTAGGTGGAATTGGTATATTAGAAGAGTGAATGGAATCTATAAGAAACCCCTTGTTTCTCATATTTTTGATGTAATAGGTAGGGTTAACTAGGTCAAAACATGAAAATTATTGGAGGATGATGTGTGAGACTTTTTATGTTCATGTAAGTTTTTTATAAGGCTTCAGACCTTAAATATGCTAAACTAGTCATGGAAGTTGGCATATAGCTAAATAGGACTAATGAGGAAGACTTGTGAGAAAACCAAATAAAAGTGAGAATGAGATTAGGGATAGGTTATAGTGGATTAGGGATGGATCCAAATGCATGGGGTAATTTTTAAATACCTATATCACCTTTCTCCCTTGAATATAAGTTTTTTTAATGCTCATATACAAGCAAAAATTTGTTCTCAAAGTGCCCTATCTAACATAGCGAGGTTTGTGTAGGGTGAAGACATGAGATTGCTCTGTAAGACCAATATTGATGTGTGTGTGTGTGTGTGTGTGTGTGTGTGTGTGTGTGTTATAAGTATTATAAAGGATCATTTAAACACATTGGAATATTAATAAAATATTCACATAGGTGTTCTAAGTCTTGGTTTTCATGACCATGTTTTTGAAGCTATAGGCAGTTTTCTATGTGTGAGTGAGAATGATGTTCCTTGGTCTTTTTGCACAGATTTGAATAATAAAATTCACATTAATTTGATATATAGGTCTCACATGTTATTTTTAATGTATTTTAATTCATTATAAATTCCAATGAAGGTGTGAAAAATCAAAGGTTCTTGATTGGGTTTTTGAAGCCTATGTGCAGTTCTAAGTAAGCATATGAAAATGGTTGATTTAAGGTCTTATACCTTATTTGGTGAAATAAAATGAACATTATGATGACCCTAAGGTAATTTAGGTTATATAAATGTGGTTTTTTAATATTTTTATGTGTCAAAGTTGAGTGTATTCTTCATATTTTTAAGACAAACTTTATGGTAGTGAGAAGGCCTTATTGTGAGTAGACCTAATGATGTGGTCTAAGGAGTAAAATGAGATAAATCATGTTGGGAACATAAGGTGAGATTATCAAGGGTATAATTTAAGTGTGTATGATTTTTTTCATCCATTTTTTGAGGCTCAAGGTGTTCCAAGGTGGCCAAAGTAAAATGTGTGCTTTGAGAAGGCCTAATTACATTAGGTCTCTATTAGGCCTACTAGTGATTTTGGCCCTTAATAGTAATGAATGACCTATACAGTGGTTATTTAACTTCTTAAACATTTTTTTTGATATATTACAAATATTATAAGAGTATATATACTTTTTTGGCTGACCAAAATGGGTAAGAGCAAGAGTCAAGTATAAAGAGAAGGTATAATAAACCTAATTGACTAGTTAGAATATTGAGGAGATGAGTCAATGATATAGAGTTTTATAAAAAAATTATAGGGATTTAATACCATCACATAGGTGTGTTTAATATTTAATTAATATATAACTATGTTTCTATAGGTGATGAGCAAGGTCATATGACCTAATTCTACCAAGAAAAGGGCTAGTTGCGTGAAAAGGCCTAGTAGGCTATTTGAGAGAGATAAAAGAGTGAGAAAAGAAAAATAAGGTGGTAATATTAATTTGAGTGAGAAAAATGTGTCCAAATGTGATCATATGTTTAATTTAGTTGAGTTGGTGTTGAGTTACCTAGGGGGTTGGTGCCTCCTTTCAAGTTGGTGTTTGTTAAAGGACTAGTTGAGTTGGTGCTTGACTAGTTACGGGTTGGTGCTCCTTGTGGAGTTGGTGATTTATTAAATATTGATTAATTTATTATATGAATATATTCCAAGTTATGTTTAATTTTTTATTATTCCTAAGAGGTTTTCCCATATATCTTTTGTGTTCTTATGTTTTTGACTTTTATATATGTTTTTATATGCATTGGTTAATATATGTATGTGAATGAATGCTTCATGGATTATAAGTCAATTTAATGAATGTTTTAAATAAACTTATTCATACCCATATAAATATATTAAATTCCAACATTTTTTATCATATTAGGTCCTTTGAAGGAGTCCTAATAGCCTAAAGAGATCCTAAGCAAGTAAATATGACTAGTCAAGTGCAAGCTGGTATCTCTACAAGCAAGACTCCTCTATTTAATGGATGAAATTATGATTTTTGTAGTGTCAAGATGAGGAAATATTTGATGTCTCAAGGTCATTATGTTTTTTAATAATTTTTGGATGGTTAAACTGCTCCTCTTATTCCTCCTATAGTTGCAATAGGTAAGAAGGTTAGTGATAATAATTCAAAAGCAATGGATGGTATTATGTGTGGCCTATTGGAGGAAAAACTTGTGAAGGTAATTCACTATGTGTCTACTAAATAAATGTGGGAAAATTTTAAGATTATTCATGAGGGATACTCCAAGGTCAATTTGGCTAAGTTGTAAACCCATAGAAGATAATTTGAAAGCCTTAGGATGAATGAAGATGAGACCATTGCAGTGTACTTTTTGAGGGTTGATGAAGTGGTCAACATCATAAGAGGCCTAGGTGAAGAATTAAAATAATATACTATTTTTAGAAAGGTTTTAAGATATTTAACTCCCAATTTTGATTCTAAAGTGCTTTTGTTGAAGAGATGTAAGATCTAGACAAGCTAGAGATGGATGGACTTCATAGCACCCTAACAACCTATGAGATGAGGACAAATGAAGGAAGACTTGTAAACAAGGAAGATAATTTTAAGGAAAAAAACAAGTTAAAAGAGAATAAGACACAAGGTAATAAATTAAAATAAAATTATGATTTTGATATTGATAATGATGAATTGATAGCTATGTTTTCAAGAAAATTAAAAATAGGTTCAGGTAAATACAAGGGTAAGCTACCCTTCAAGTGTTTTAATTATGGAAAGATTGGACACTTTGCTAAAAAGTGCCCTCATAAGCATAAATAAAAATATGATGAAGAGCATGATGAAGGTCATGATGATGACAAAAAGTCATATAGGTCTCATAAGAGAAAGAAAAGTTTTAGAAAGTATGATGACAATAAAAAAAATCAAAAACAAAAGAAGCTTTTACACCCAAGAAGATTACAGCTCATCTGATGAGAGTGAGAGAAGTGATTATGAGATTGACCATGAAGGTGATGGTCCTAATGTCAATTAATTAATCTTCATGGCTAAGGAATCAAGTTTTTCAAATCAATAAGAGTCCATATGGATTGGAGGTGTTATTGGTGATTCAGATGAAGAAGAAGATGAGGTGGAATTTGAGGCTAAGTTGATGAATACTCTAGAATAACTGAAGATGGTGAAGAAGAATAATAGGGTGATGAAGTATCTTATCAAATACTATGAGGAGAAAATAAACTTGTTTAAATATAGACTAAGCAACAACTCCAATTAAGATTGTGACTGCAAGCTTAAAGGATAAAGAAGAAGAATGTGCAAGGTATGTAACTATATAACTGAAGTGGATCTTTGAGAGCTGATTTGGATAGGAATCAAGTATTGTTAAGTCTTTTATAACACCTTGAGTACCAATGATCTAGATAAAATCTTGAGTAGTCAAAATACTACTAATTATAGAATAGTTATTGGTTTTAATAGAGATCAAAAGAAGAACACTAATGTGATCAAGAAGGTCAATGGTCAATCAAGGAATGATGGTATTGGTAGAATATAGACTAATCCTATTATGAAGCCTAGTGTATAAGGTATGTTAATCCTTTCATTGGATAGTGTTATTAATGTAACCAATTTTTTCATAGATCAAGGCATTGTGGAAGATCCTCCAAGAATGAATATGTATGGAATTATGAGGAAACTCATCAATCAAGAGGTATGGGTCATGGTGTGTTTCCATAAAAATTAATGTGTGTTTAAATTTTCAAAAGGTTTGTCATATTTAAAAGTGTTGTAAGCATGGATTCTCAAGTCAAAACAAGAAAGTTGAGGCCCTTATAATGCAAGAAAGAAGATAAGATAGTGAATAGAAACTAAAAGCAGTTAAAATGAATGAAGACCAATTTGTAAGTACAAGTAGACTATTTTCCATGGTGGATCATAGTTCAAATGAAAAGGAGTGTCAATAATTCTCCTTATCAGTTCAAATTGTGTATGGATTCAAGACAAATAGACCAATTCAAAATTCTACTCAAACTAAAATTAAACAGGTCAAGCCAAAAAGCCTATTAAAACCTAAGAGGATCATGAAGAAGGGCCAGTCTAGTAAAGACATAGATATTTGGTAATATCCTAATTTTATGTTATTTTAGTAACCAAGAGAGAGGTGACTCCATTAGTCTTCATGGAGGCACTCAGCTAGAGATCAGAAGCATGAAGGATGCATGATCTTAGGGGGAGATTTATGTTCTTTGTTAATGTTCAGATCCAAGGTTATATTAATAGTCTATTTGGAGGTGTGATTATAAGATATAGGTTACAAATAACTTATATTATGACTTGATTAAACCAAGTCACATTTATGACAGTGATTGAATATCTCATGGAGATAATGGGAGCTTAGTTGGGTACTTCTATGAGTTGAGTTCTTGTTTGGTTGATCATAGGAAGATTGATCTTATTTAGTGAAGAAAACATGTTTCTCAGGTCCAAGGATTAGATGGTAGATATCAAGAGATGACCCTTTGTCATTAATGTCAAAGGGGGAGAAATTTCCAATTTGGGAGAAGGGTCAATTTGAAAAAGATCCATCTTGGGGAGATATGAATGATCATCTTTTTTATGTTTTTTCCATCAATGACAAAGGGGGATATTGTTGAGGAATGTTTTTTTTGTTGGTGTTTAGTAATTTATCTTTTCATTAATTTCAAATTCAATATGGATGTCATTAATGTCAAGGTCAGAGTAGAGGTCATGCATGGTGAAGTGGTATGCGATAAGGTGTCTTATGGAAAGAGAGAATTTGAAGGAAACCTATTGTTTCTTTGTTGATAGAGAATTTGAAAGCAACCTGGTAACTTTTCTAAGGTTTTTGTCATGTTTCAAGATCAAGATACAAGGTAAGCATACTATTGAGTATTAGGTGTCTTAAGAAGCCTAATCTAGTCCTATGAGAAGGTGTATCCATAAAACATAGTAAATCCTAGTGAATTATGTTAGTATAGGCATGAGAGAGTGTATAAATTTGTGTAAACATGTAAAATATTCAAAAAATCCTTCATAAAAGTTCCAAGGTTAGTTTTGAGGCTAAGTCCTTATATGAAGAAACTTAGTAAAAAGACATAGGCTTGGTAGCATGTTGAGGTCAGTAGTCTAAGGCTTGAGAGAAGAATATTATAAGTGTATGAGTATGTTATGAAGTTTTATGACATGAATATGAGGTTTTGAGAGAAGTATAAGATGTTTCAAATTGTGTTCAAGGTCTAAGTATGGCTTACAAGTTTAGGCCTAACGAGCAAAGAGACCTAGTGTGGCCTAATGAGGGGTCAAGTTCAATTTTGAAGGTGCAAGATCTCATAAGATAATTGTCATAGGTGTGAGAGGTTGTGTTAATGTTTTTTACCACTTTTGAGGTCAATTATTTAATTATAAATCATGAAAATTGGTGTTGTGGTTTTTTATGTGCACAAAATGAGGTGTTGCAGACCTGAGAATGATTTTTTTATGCTCTTTGGCATGTGAAACCTTTAAATTAGGATCCAATTATTTCATTTTTGTTATGGAAGGTTCATATCTTAAATCTCCTAGCATTGGTTTTGGATTTAATGGGAAACCCTTATGAATGATTGTTAAGAATGAAAAGCAGTTTAAACCCTCCTAAAACCCTGATAATGACATGTTAGGAAAGATCTTGTTGGAAATGGATTAGATTGGATTGGATGACCTAGTTTGATGATTGAATCATGTAGATGACTTTCCCAATTTTATCTAGGTGTCATTAGTATGTCATAAGAATGAGTGGAAGCTATAGTAAACCCCTTGTTTCTTGTATTTTTTATGTACCAGGTAGGATTGACTAGGTCAAAGCATACAAATGATTGGAGGATGATGTGTGAGACTTATATTTTATGTTTATGTAATTTTATATTCATTATTTAGACCTTAAATATGATAAAATAGTTATTAAATTTGGCTTATAGTTAAACAGGCCTAATGAAGAAGACTTGTGAGAAAATCAGACAAAAGTGAGAATGAGATTAGGGATGGGTTGAAGTGGATTAGGAATGGATACAAATCCATGGGGTCATTTTTAAAGAAAAATATCATCTTTCACCCTTGAATATAATTTTTTTTTATGCTCTTATATAAGCAAAAATTTGTTCTCAAAGTGACGTATCTAACACAGTGAGGTCTGTGTAGGGTGAAGACATGAGATTGGTCTGTAAGACCAATACTTATATTGAACCATATAATGTGTGTGTGTGTGTGTGTGTGTGTGTGTGTGTGTGTGTGTGTGTGTGTGTGTGTGTGTGTGTTATAATTATGTTTAAGGATCATATAAATTCATTATAAGATTCACAAAATATTCACATAGGTATTCTAAGTCTTGTTTTTCATGACTGTGTTTTTGGAGCTACAGACAGTTTTTTGTGTGTGAGTGAGAATGATGTTCTTGAGTCTTTTTGCATAGATTTTAATAATACAATGAAAATTAATTTTATATATATGTATCATATGTTATTTTTAATGTATTTTTATGCATTATAAATGCCTATTAAGGTTCTTGATTAGGTTTTTGAAGCCTCTATGTAGTTCTAAGTAAGCACATGAAAATGGTTTATTTGAGGTCTTCTACCCTATTTGGTGAAATATAATGAAAATTATGATGAACATATTGTCATGTATTATATATCCATGTGTTTTTTTAATATTTTTATGTGGTAAATTTGATTTTATACTTCATATTTACAAGATAAACTTTATGGTAGTGAGAAGGCCTTATTGTGAGTAGAGCCAATTATGTGGTTTAAGGAGTAAAATGAGATAATTGATCTTGGGGACATAATGTGAGATTATCAAGGGTCTAATTAAATAATTTATGAAGTTTTTAATCCATTTTTGGATGCTCAAGGTGTTCCAAGTTGGCCAAATTGAAACGTGTGCTTTGATAAGGCCTAATTGCTTTAGGTCTCTATTAGGCCTAATGGTGGTTTTGGCCCTTAAGGGTAATGACTGACATCTTTAGTGGTTGTTTCAATTGTGAATTTTTTTTTTTGATTATTTTAAATATTATACAATTATGGATAGGTTTTTGGCTGACCAAGATGGGTGAGATCAAGAGTTAAGTATAAAGAGAAGGTCTAATAAGCCTAATTGACAAGTTAGAATATTGAGGAGATGAGCGAATGATATAGAGTTTTTGATACCAATTAAATGGATTTAAGACCATTATATAGGTGTGATTAATATTTAATGAATATATAAATATGTTTATATAGGTGATTATCAAGGTCATATGACCTAATTTTGCCAAGGAAAGGGCTAGTTGAGTGAGAAGGCCTAATATGTTGTTTGAGAGAGATAAAAGAGTGAGAAGAGAAAAATATGGTGGTAATATTAATTTGAGTGATAAAAATATGTCAAAAGGTGATCATAGGTTCAAGGTATCTGATTTGGTGCTGATTTATTTAGGGGGTTGGTACCTTCTTACAAATTGGTGCTTGTTAAAGGACTAGTTGAGTTGGTACTTGACTAGTGAGGGGTTGGTGCTCCTTATGGGGTTTGTGCCTCACTAAATATTTATTAATTGTTTATATTAATTTATTAAAAGATATGTTTTAGTGATTTTTATCCCTCAATAGAGTTTCCCACACATATTATGTGTTCTTATGTTGTTGGTTTATATATATATATGTTTGTTTATGTATTGGTTAATGTATATATGTGAATGAATGCTTCATAAATTATAATTCAAATTGAAGGAATGTTTTAAGGAAATTGATTCAACCCCCATATTAGTATATTCACTTCCAACACCATAAGAGATAACATTTCATAACTAGTTATGGAATCAACAATGGTATCTATTGAGGGTAGAGGGAATTGTCCTTAGAATAAGCAAGATTAAGATCATGAAAATCAATACTAATGCAAATGACCATGATTTTTTTAATGGGAAATATTTTAAAAACCCATTAAAAATAATCCACTAGTTTGATAAACTTATCATCAATAATTTTGATAATTTCTTTGTGACATAAGATGGAAACTTCAGGTGGAAATTTTTATTTCTTTTGATTCACAGGTTTGGCATCAAAATAAGTGATGATATTATGCACCATAATGCTATGATAAATACCAAGAATTTAATCATAAGACAAAGAAAATATATCATGATATTTATAAAAAATAAGCTAAAGTTATCATGCTTAGTAGGTGAGAGTTTGTGAAAAACTATAATTGGTTGAGGGCATGATGGAGTACCATATTCAATGCGAGTAGTTTATTTGATAAGCATAGTATTGCAATATTGGAAATGGTATGGCGCATTAGGTAAAGAATAAATTATATTAGTTTTAGGATCAATGTTAGTGGTGAAGTTGTTGAAATAAGGGGATTTATTTTTCAAATTCCCATGTTTGTGATATTGCTAAGGAAGTTGAGGTTCTCAAGCATGAAGTAATTCAAGAATATATTCATCACTAGGAATAGTGGGAACAAGACCATAATACTCAACATACATATTGAGATCAAGAATGTGATTACCATGGTAGTCTTATTCAGAATGTATCTAATGGGCATCTGTGGCCTTGACATCTAATGTGATCTCAAGAGTAGGAGAGGTAGATGGATCAGATGGGATTAGTGCATCATAAGTTTTTTTGATGGGGGGAAGAATCAGATGTAATGATGGGATCTGTAGGTTGAAGAGAAGATGCAATAATATCTAAAGGTTTAGAAGGTATGAGTTGTTCTACCACCCAAGGAGTATCAAGAAGCCAAGTATTCATAGGAGGTACATGACCTTCAAGATCTAATTCATGATCCATGGAAATGGTATGGACATATCGATTAAAGCATGTATTTGAGATAAAGTCTTCTGATAATTTTGAATATAGAAGTCTCAATATTGAGTTTGGGCCATGATCTAGTTATCATCATAGGTTGTAAAAATGGTACATGCTTGAGATTCAATGGGAGTTTTAGAAGGTGAAATCCCAATATTACTAAATTGTTAGGTTGTGGAGCTAAAAGCTTCACTGATGTAGACATGGAGGAGGTTGCTAAGGTTGTGAAGGATTGCTGAGTTGCAAAATGAGTTGCAGGGCAATTGACATTAGTCTGATCAACCGACATCGGTCATATTACAGTGTAAAAGCAACTGATGTCGGTTATGAGTCGGCTGACATCAGTCAAGAAGGAGCCGACATCGGCAACCTGTGTGTGCATGCAGTTTGCATGCGAGTTCTGAATAGGTCTATTTTTAGACTGTTAATTTGCATGTTAAAGACTTAATTTAGTCTTGGAGTTGTGAGTCTAATTATTGTAATTAAGAAAGTCTAATTATTGTATGCATGAGATCTATATAATAGACTCATGGGCTATATTGTAAAAGTGTGCTAGAGAGTAAGAGAGAAAATATTAGCCCCTTTAGAGGGAAGAGAGCAAGGTGTGTTCCTCCTAGTTCCAAAGGGGTGCTGAGTGTGTATGATCTTGCAGAGTTGCTGGTGTGCAAGTTCTGGTAGAAGATCCACCGGGGTACTAGTTGAAGAATCATAAGGACTTGGTGAGGCAAGGACAAGGGTTCTTCAGGGTGTAGAGATATCTACAGGGTAAGTAAGGTCTGTTGATTTGCAGGTGGCAGCAAGGAAAGGGAGATCTACTTGGAGTACGGTTGTGTACTTGGTGTACTAACAGTGTTGTTACTGACTAGTGGAGGTGAACAATAACTCTATATTTGAGTTGATTGTTGTGACCGTGATGAGAGAGTGAAGTGTTGGAGGAGAATTACAAGTGAACCCTAGATGTGTGGGAGCTCTAGAGGAGTGGGAAGAAGAAGTGTGGCATCTTCTTTATTGTATTTTCTTTTGAGTGATTATTAATACAATTGTGTATTGTCTCTCATATCATGTGTTGTTTCATATTTCTAGTTACTTATCATTCTGGTTAAATTCTGTGTTTAGTTGATTATACAAGAGGTAATCATATATACTCTTATTGAGGAGTAGGATCCTGATAGTTGGTATCAGAGCTAAGGTTGCAGGGAGCAAGTTTTGTGTTTGATTACAGGTTACTCACAGGGGTTTCTGATTGAGTGGGAGTATAGCAATGGCAAAAGAAAGTAAGCTACGAATGGAGAAACGGAATAGCACGAATGGTCTGATTGATGGAAAGAAAGAGCAGGTAAAGGAAGATTGTTGGTTGATAGAAGATTAGCATGTAGAAGCAGATGTTACAGGTGTTGTTACACAGGTTACTCTGGATAAAGTAGAATCTTGGTTTACAGATTCTTTTGCCTCTTTCCATGTAACCCAAAATAGAGCATCTTTTCAAGTGTATGTCCAGGGAGACTTTGGAGAGATTTATTTAGGGGTTGGTGAGCCTTGTCAGATTGTTGGCAAAGGGGAAGTGAAGCTGAAATTGTAGACGGATAACACATAGGTGTTAAAGGAGGTCATGCAGGTACCAATCTTGGAGATGAGTCTAATTTCTTTAGGAAAGTTGGGTGATGAGAGATGCACAATAACTCTCACAGTGGATGCACTTGAATTAGACAGTGGTAAGAAAGTAGGTATCCTTTATCTATCTACATATATTATTGATTCACCTTCTGTTGTAGAGATGTGGCTTTGTAGGCTTGGTCACATATGTAGGAGGGGAATGCATGTTCTTAAGTGAAAGACAAATATCTTTGATAAACTTAAGAATTAGAAAGCCTTGGTGTTCTTAGAGGAGATGACGGACAGAGATCAACTATGGGGACTGAATTATTCTGAGCAGGGCTGTGTTAATTTCAATAGGGTTTTGATCCAAAATGAGCTCACAGGTAAAAAGTCATCACTCACAAGGGAACACAGGTACCGACATTGGTCAAGAGGAACTGATGTCGAACAGATAGGCACCGACGTCGGTCATGTGCAAATCAGTAGAGTCGGTGATGTCAGGTAGCAGGAACTGACATCGGTCATATGGGAACCGAAGTCGGCAAGAGGTACACTAGTGTCAGCTAGGAAACTGACATCGGCAAATAGGGTCAGTCACAAGGAACTGATGTCGATCGGGTGTAGATTGGGAGATGGCCGAGATCGGTCACTAAAACAGATGTTAGGTGGACAGCAAGTTGTCAAGAAGTCTCAAACGCCCATATGGAGGACTGAAAGGGTAAGTGGACCTCATATTCATTGTTCACCTTCTTTATATTACTTTTTACTTACTGATGGTCGAGAACCAGGAAGATGTGAAGAGGCAATGCAGGTAGAATCCAAAAATAGTGGGAGCTTAGCATGGATGAGGAGTGTGAGTCCTTGGAGAAGAACCAAACAAGAGTTTGTTGGTGGAGTTGTCAGTTGGAAGAAATCACTAAAAGATGGATGGATTCCCAAGTTAAAGAAGAGAGTGGATGGATACGTGAGATGGAAGGCCAGGTATATGGTCTTGAGGAAGCTGCAGGACAGTGGTACAGGTTTGACAAGTGGATGACAAAGTAGGACTTTAGTCAATGTTAGTGTAACTATTGTGTTTGTCTTACCAGGTGGATGATGGTTTCAAAATTATCCTATTACTGTATGTGGATGGTATGCTTGGTGTAGGGTCAGACATACAGGGTTTTGCTGAGCTAAAGGTAAGGTTAGTTCAGAGGTATGTCATGAAGAATTTGGGAGCAGCAAAATTCTTTGGCATAAGAGACATGGAAGATCACAGGTTGATCTCCAGTGGGAGCTGATGTGAAGAAGGTGTTGGTGAGGTTTAAGATATAGGATGCAGAATTGGTAAGCACACCAAGGGCTGGACAGTTCAAGCTGAGCTTAGAACAGGGTTTGAAATCACATAAGGTCTAGTGTAGACCTGAGTTTTCCCAAGTAGTGGGAGTTGTCAGAGAGTTTGGAGCTAATTCAGGGAAGGTAGATTCTTAGGTATCTGAGAGGGACTAGTAGCAGGGATTCATGTTATGCAGGGTTAAGGTCTTCACTACATGGAGTTGTAGGTTTGGATGTGGCAGGTTACTTGGATGATAGGAGGTGCACCACAGGGTGTGTGGTGGTTGGTCTTCAGGTTTGAGCTTGAAGAGGGATACAAGCCAGGAAACAAATTAGATGGTGTACAGGTATAGGTATAGTGCATCTATTTATCTCCAAGTGGGAGATTGTTAGGTTGTGGAGCTAAAAGCTTCACTGATGCAGACATGGAGGAGGTTGCTGAGGTTGCGAAGGATTGCTGAGTTGTAGAATGAGTTGCAGGGCAACCGATGTCGGTCTGATCAACCGACGTTGGTCATATTATAGTGCAAAAGCAACTGACATCGGTTATGAGTTGGCCGACATCGGTTAGGAAGGAGCTGATGTCAGCAACTTGTGTGTGCATGCAGTTTGCATGCGGGTTTCGGATAGGTCTTTTTTTGGACTGTCAGTTTGCATGTTAAAGACTTAATTTAGTCTTGGAGTTGTGAGTCTAATTATTGTAATTGAAAAAGTCTAATTATTGTATGCATGAGATCTATATAATAGACTCATGGGCTGTATTTTAAAAGTGTGCTAGAGAGTAAGAGAGCAAATATTAGCTCCTTCAGAGGGAAGAGAGCAAGGTGTGTTCCTCCTAGTTCCAAAGGGGTACTGAGTGTGTATGATCTTGGAGAGTTGCAGGTGTGCAAGTTCTGGTAGAAGATCCACTGAGGTACTGGTTGAAGAATCATAAGGACTTGGTGAGGCAAGGACAAGGGTTCTTCACGGTGTAGAGATATCTACAGGGTAAGTAACGTCTGTTGATTTGTAGGTGGCAGTAAGGAAAGGGAGATCTACTTGGAGTACATTTGTGTACTTGGTGTACTGGCAGCATTATTATTGACTGGTGGAGGTGAACAACAACTCTATATTTGAGTTGATTATTGTGACCGTGATGAGAGAGTGAAGTGTTGGAGGAGAATTATAGGTGAACCCTAGATGTGTGGGAGCTCTAGAGGAGTGGGAAGAAGAAGTGTGGCATCTTCTTTATTGTATTTTCTTCTGAGTGACTATTAATACAATTGTGTATTGTCTCTCATATCCTGTGTTGTTTCATATTTCTAGTTACTTATCATTCTAGTTAAATTTTGTGTTTAGTTGCTTATACAAGAGGTAATCATATATACTCTTATTAAGGAGTAGGATCCTGACATAAATTTACATGGAGACATGATTAAAGGGTCTTAAAATAATTTAGCCACTCCATATTCATTACATGTGAAGGCATCTTCTAAAAAATAAGGCTCCTAAGCATTACATGGAGGGGGAAAAGTAATGATCTCATCAATGAGAGCAATAGTATAGTCACAAGGTAATAAAGAAGGAGGAATCCACTCTAATATATAGGAAGGTAGCTTGGTATTGTTTCAAGTATGTTGTAAGTCACTAGGTTCATCATCATCATCTAAATAAACTAGAGTGACTTGTAAGTCTAGATTGATGTTGATGAACTCTGGTAAGGGAGAACTATTGATGGTATGAATGGTAGGGATGAAATATTGGGATTTTGGATTAGGAAGTTAAAGACTCCAAGGGTTGGGATCAATTTCATGTTTATACCATTTTTCATTATGTAATAATTTGATGCATTATCTACCAAAATAAGTGATGGCCCTCATTCTATGAGTCCAAGGGTAAACAAGGAGTATGTTATAAGATAAGGGAAAATAAAGAACCATAAGTTTAGTTTAAATGATCTTGGGTCCACTTTTTAGGGGAAGCAAAATAAAACCAAGTGGCTTTTGAATAGTTTTATCAAATCCATGATAGGTAAGGTGGGTTTTCTTGAGACAATCCTTATTATATCCAAGTTTTTGGATGAGATAAAAATATGTCACATTAATACCAAAGCATTCATCAACTAAGAATTTATGGATAAGGGTATTATTAATGGCTATTTTAATTAATAGTGGCATATAATTAGCATGAAAAAGGATTTCATCATTAATCATGTCTTCTTTAATAAATTCAATAGATGGTTAGAATTGCTTCATGAGAAAGTCTTGACATTTAACTTGGTCAAGAGCTTTGTTGAGTGTTTGAGGAGTAAAATTTTGAACCTTATATTGAAGATAAGGATTTAAATTAGTTATAAATATTTTAAACAAATTTTCATTAGTCATGTTATGATCAAATTTATGATCTAGATAGTTCCATCATATAATTGAATCATGAGTTGATTCGGTGGGAGATTGCTTAGCATTGATGAAATGGATAAGAAATTTTTTGGGAAGATCATTATATTAAAACTCTTTGACTAAAGTATTGACTAAATCCTCAAGTTTCCAAATGGAATATTGGGGAAGTTGGTTGTACCATTCCAATACATCACTAGTGAAGGTTTTTAACTAGTTTAGTTATGGCAAAAGTATTAATTTGGATCCACTTTTTGTAAATATTTCCAAAGGCTTTAAGAAAGGATGCAAGGTCTTTAGTCCCATCATATTTTATATTTTGAGATATATTACCAATATCAATGGATATAATGAAGGGAAATAAAGGATCATTTTGGATGTTTTGAAGCATTTTGTTATTTATAACAGGTTAAAGAATAACATTTCCTAAGGCATCTCTAAGAGGTGGAAGAATAAAATTTGGGTTGGCTTGAGGATTGATAGCTAGAGGTTGATTATACATGTTGATCAAATGACATTGTAATTGCATCATTTGAGAGGTGTTAGAGGTTTGCATTATGTTTATTTGTTGTATGAATTATGCAATAAGTTGAGTTATATCAATTGGTGGGTTAGTGTTTGTAGGAGAATTCCCTATATTGATATTAGGGGGAGGGTTGTTAGAAGGTTTATTATTAGTGGTATTATTGGACCAATTGTTCCTAAATTATGTTGAAAAAATTTAAGATGAGAGATGTATTGATAGGTACAAAGAGGATCATATCCACCTTCTTCATCTTGAGGTGTGATTTAAACCATGTTGTAATCCATAGATGAAGGAGGAAAAGAGGTAATCTAAAAGTGAGGTTTCTCTTAAAAGGAAAAGAGAGTGAAAAATGAATATCCCATATAGTGTCTTAATAGATTTAGGTTGTCCAAAATGATTTTAATAGGGGACTTCATGATGATTTGGTAAAAATCAATAGAATGTTAAGGAAAGAGAAACAAAGAACTAAGTTAGATAGACAAGATAAAAATAAGAGTATAGAGTTGACCAAGTTGACCTATTACTAAAAAATAATAAAAACATATCCTGATAAAGGTAAAAGGTCAACTTGGTTGACCTAGTACTATAATCTAACTAGTAAAATAGATATAGAGTAAATTGGGTCAACTTAGTACTGTAGGCAAGGAAAAAAAAGTCTGTAAGAGACTGTGTTGAATACAATGATAGTGTAATAAAAATAGGGAAAAAAAATCCAATTTAATTGTTGTCACTTATATTTTCACCCTTTAAATATATGTCTCATCTCTCCTCATCCAAGTGGCACAATTAAAACACCTCTAAGTTGTGGGTAGCCTAAGAATGAAGTGAATATCTAGATAGGGATAGATCCCTTGATGCACCACTTTTATATCAGTAATACACCTATGATTTCAATAAAAAGGGAGATAAAAATAAAATTAAACTATTCTAAAGGTGGTGATACACAAATTAATTGATAACTACCAACCAATTGCATGTCACACACAAAACCAAGAGACTAACTAGGTATACACTTCTCTAATCTGAATATTCTCACATCAGTATTTGATTATGAGGTTGTGATGAATGTTTAGGATAGAATGAATATATAAGAGTCATTTAATGTCACTATTGAATATAATAACTCACTCAACCTTGATACTTCATATAACACTTCACATGATCTTGAAGAAGAAGCTTTCAAACTACAAATAGGTGAGAGAATCAGACAACAATGCTAAGGAAACAAAAATAATCACTAAGAAAGATAAATAATCACTATTGAAATTTACATAAGAGGTAAAATTAGTATTATTTATTGATCCATGGTATGTAAATGAGCAGGGCTTCACCATACTTAGGTGGAGCATCCTTATAATAGCCAAAATGGCTAGTTCTTATAGAAATTGACAGAGAGAGGAGAAGAAAGAAGTAAAAAGGTTAAAAGGAAAAGTATAAAGCTAATAAAAGGAGTTACATGTGCATTATAATATAATTTTAAACTTATCATGCAAATTTATAAGAGATAATTGGTAGCCCAAGTCATAAAACTCTTGAAATGTGGCATGAAGTCTCTTCTCTTGGTCCAAGAAACTACCCTCATCATTCACCTCTTTTATAACATCTCAAAACTAACTAGGGATATGTATAATGATTGGATTAAAATTTAATGGTTTAATAAATGATTCTTCATCAATTGGTTTCATTCTTAATCATTTGGATTCCTTTGAGAATGAGCCATCACTACTTGTAGTCAAAGAAACTGCCTTTTTCACACACCTTGCACACTTGGCTTCCAAAATGGATTAAATTTATCATGAAAATATTTAAAATTGGGTGAAATACACATTAAAATACCATACATATCCTTAGAGGCATTAGTCACACCTTAAAATCAACTTACTTGAAGTTTTCACCCTTCTCACTATTATTTTCACTATGTTAGTTCTAATTGGCTGAGATAAGAGCTCTTGTTAAGGCACCTAAGATTTATTATAAAGAATTAAATGGAAATGGGTAGCTACATTAAGTATTATTATTTCATCACATGTGATTTTAATCTTCTTATAACCTACAAAAAAATAAAAATTATCAAGAAAACCTTGATTTGTACTCCATCTGTACAATTTTGTATAGTCCAAAAGGATGGGAAGTAGCCCTCTATCTGAGACAAAATAAAGGGAAATTCCTCTATTTTATTATATAGGATTAATATTTGAGGATATTATCCAAGTTTTAAATACCTTGTACACAAAAATTCATCATTTTTTCATATCATTTGAACTTTCAACTCTCTCAAATTCCAAGACAGACTGTGAAAGGGTAGACTGTGTGTAGAAATTTTGGTATGGACTATGTATTACTTGTTTAGAGACCCTTCCATATTATATGTACACCATGAGAGTGTAATGAGGATATTTTTTTCATTATTAATGTGTTATGAGTTTTATTATCACTCTAACCTCCTACATATCTCTTCCCATACCTTGACTGTTTAAGACTGTGTATAATTTTCCTGACTATGTTTTACTTCAAAATAAGGAACCACTTGTAGATGTGTTTTGGAATTGTATCTATTCTCTAATAATTCATATATATCTTTCATATCATTTAATATTATTTTAAATTAAATTTAATGTACTTATATTCCTATCAATTTTTTACTCACTAGTTTCCTCCCACTGTCATACCACAGTCAAACTGTAGGTGACTATTTTGTGACCAAATGGATCCTATAGGTAATAATCTAAACCTGGTATTAAATGTGGACCCATTTTATTTTTACCTTAAGGATATTTGTGTCATTTTTATTAAAAAATACCCCCTATCCAATAACTATGATCCCCTTAAATTTCAACACATTAAAGAACTATTTGAACATGTAACACTATAGAGAACACTTCACATTCTATAATACAAAAATGTATGAAATGGGAAACTTATATTAACATGCTCTTATGACAAAATGATATTTTTTCAAGTAAAACCATTTATTTTTCTCTTGAATTTAAACATTGAAATATTATACCAATTATCACTTCAAAAATACTTCATCATGGAAAAGTCACAAGAATGGCTAGGCCTTTGTTCAGATATATTAAGGTAATTAGTCCCTAAAATCTCTTATTATGTGAATCATGCATCACCAAGTCCTTCTATAACTCAATATACTCCCCATGGAAAACTATACCTTTCCTATACCATTACATACCTTGATAAAGATTCAATCAAATTCCCAAAATGATATTTCAACCTTACTCAGTCTTTGTTAAGCCACCTGTAGGTGGTTATTTGCAGATGGGTTTATAACTATATGGCATGAGGTATTTCCTATAATTTACTAGTTTTATAATTGATATAATACCTCCATAATTTATGTTATGTATATTATCCATGTCTCCAAACCTTGTTGAAACTCATAAAATAGTTCAAACTTTCACTTTTCCATCTACAGACCTCTGTGAATGCATATGAAAATATGGCATAGACAGTGAGAGTGAGATATGGTAGTGTGCATGTGAATTGACTCATAATCCATCCTAAACCCTCTAAAATATCTCAAATGGATTATTTTAAACCTAAATTACCTCAACCTAGTCCTAAAACTCCTTCCCACATGTTTTCTCATGAATGGTACATGTAGATATACTTATAATGTTACAAACCTGGCAGTGAAGGGAAAACATGGGCACATGCATGCATAAAGGTATACAACGTATCCTAAAACTTTTAAATGTCTAAAATTAGTTACTAAAACCTTTAAAAACCTATGAAAAATATCAAATACCTTTATTTCATGGGGTTATATCCTACAAATGCACCTCAAGACTGAGCAAAGTAGAACTATGGGGTTGTGTAAGAGCATTAGTCATCATAGTCTAATATATTACCATTTTTAAATGTTTTTTTTTGATGTATCATGTTTTAATAATAATTATAACCTCTTATGGACTTCTAAAACACCTTCATGAATGTTTTCACACCTCAAAACACCATAGTTATAGTTAGGAACAAGCAAAAAGTGATTGTGTCTCCATATGTGACTGTGTATTCTTTATGATGCCTTGGGTTGTAATATTGGAAATAAAGAGGTTAAAATGAGATGAAATAAATTAACCACACAATATTACAATCATATGAATCCCTTGTAAATAAATAAAAATTATGCAAATGGTGAACTTGACTACCATTCGACATGGAACATTAACTTACAAACTAAACTAATTAGCCCCTGAGATCTTTGCCAAACATGAAAATAAGCATAGAAAGCATGAGAGGAGGGATTAAAAATCCTATTAAATCAATCTCAACAACTAAATTATATGTAACTATCCATACAATATCAAAACCTATAGGGTGCATAGATTGGCAAGTAAATTAGATAGGAAAACTTATTAAGAATAGTTCATAAAGCATAGGCAACCATTTTTATAAAACCAAACATCAAATGTAATTTTACTGAGTGTATAAGACACCCCCAGGAGAATTTTTCTTGAAACCTATCCTACTAGCTATAACATCTAAAAATTTGAGGGCCATTCTTGCTTACCAAGCCTAGTGGAATAAGAGAGAAGTGGCTTTCTTAGTTTATTGGATCTCCTAATAAAAATGATCATTGGAACAATTTTTTAGAAGATCAAAGGACACTCTTGAAGTGCCATTAGCTTTAGGAGGCCATAAAAGTCTGTACACCTCAAGAAAACTCCCCTTTTTCTAAGAAAATTGTTCTTTCTTATAAATAACCTACAAATTTTCAATTATAAATGGTTTAATAAGGCATAATAGGATGCATGAAACATGACATCACATTTTTACACCTTCACTTTACCCAAGGAGGCTATACAAGTCATTAAATGCTCCTTTTATGACCTTTAAATGGATCAAAAAGACAAAGATTAAAATGACTAATACCAAGGATAAAATGTCATTAAATGAGATCAAAAGACTTATAATACACCCTATGACATAATACTAGATCCCATAAAAACACCTAAAGGTTAAGTTTTTACCTATAGGGGTCCCAATTTGACATGTAGGGTCAAATTTGGTCAACAAAATGGTGACTCATAAGGGTAGCATGCATGTTATGCTATATATTAGTAGCCTTATCCTATCCATGGGCTTAGTGATTCATCTAAATTTTGAAATAAAACAAGAAGAACTGACACTTGACAATAAGGCTTTGACCAAGACAAGAGAACTAATTACCTCAACCACATAAAATAAAGGACACACATGTGTATTCAAAGCACTTAAGGAAAATAAAAAAATATATGCACAACTATAAATTAAGCATACTTCTTTTCCAGGATCAAAATGAAAATTTCTTGAAATTTTTTCTTCATGAGATGAATCATAGTGCCAAGCATGTTGCTCCTTGGATTGGATGCTTAGTAGATCAGACCTATTCCTTGGCACTTCACTTAATCTACTCTCAAGTAGATCATCCTTAAATATGTCTCCAATGTAAATGTATTCCTCTTGAATTTTTACACATACCTCATACTTTTGCCTATTCTTCATCTCATAATCAACTTGTATCTTCTTGGTAGGCATGAATTCAATAGGAGTAGTTTCTTGTTCCTTGGAAGATTAAGGCCAATAGAAGCCTGTTATATCCTTTAAAATCTTAGATAGTGATGGAATAACCAATGATTATTTCCTCTTCTTTGACACAAGGAAGACATTCTTCAATATCAACACAATCAAAAGATTCAACATAAGAAATCACCTCTTCTTCGCCATTTAGAACCTCTTGAGGGATATCAAGTTGTATCTCAACTATTATAACCTGAATTTTCTTCTCAATTATTTCAAGATCCTCAATTTATTTCTCCTTATTGGTTATGCTAATGCTAGGCATTTTTTAATCAAGTGACCTTGCCCAATGAGGCTGCCAAGGAGCTATGTTTTTTTAAAGCAAGAGTTTTGAATTCTTATCAACCAACCAAATGCTCCTCTTTAAGCTCCCAAACCATAGGTACACCAAGGAAAAGGGTGATAGGGTGATGATAAGATGAACTAGTTGGTAGAAGTGGAACATGGAACTCAACATCATATTGAGAATGAATTGTAGGGGATCCTTTTGGGAGTTCTTGAGGAAGGGGAGGCAAACCTTGGGCTAAAATATCTTGGTTTTATTCCTTCAATTTTAAAATCACTTCATTTAAATATAATTCATCTTGATCACTCTCTTGAGGAAGGGTATATGGGGTGTGTTTAGGCATGGGATCTTCTTTTGGCTCTAAACCTTCCATCACACCTTGACTCAACAATTTAATTCTCAACACTAACTCTTTAATTTTCTTGGCTAGGTTCTCTTGGAAAAGTCTCTCTTGAAGTTGATAGGCATTTTCATGAGGATGAGGAATACAATGGGGTTTAATGGAAAACAAGAGGTCCCTTGAGGAAGGGTGGGATGGGATTCCATAGGATCAAGGTCTTTCTCAACTTCAAAATCTTTATCTAGGATTTTATCCCCTTTCTTTCTCCATGATTCCATTACCTTATTCTAGATAAGGATGTTAGGATTAAGAGTCTTTTCTTGATGTAGTGATTCAATTTGAGGAGTGGATGAAGCGTTCCAGAAACTTGGGATCTCCTTAGGCTTGGATTCTCTACCTTATCTCCAACTTAGGATTTCATATCTAAAAATCTCTTTTTGAAGTGGGGATGTAATGGGAGAGGGAAATGAGGGCTTAGATTCCACTTCCTTTGCTGATAAGATAGAATAATTCATTTTATTATTTTCTAACTCAATTTACCTATCAAGGTTTGATTTAAAAACAAAGTTTGTCTTCCCAACTCTCTCTTCCAACTGATTGGGAAAAAGATTACTTTGATAAGCTTGATTGGGTTCATGAGTATGGGTCAAGTAGAATTGATATAAATATTAGGGAGGTGGATATGAGGGATGATATATTTAGTGAGGATGCTCCTCATGAATTATTAACTTATCTTCTAAAGATGAAACTAGGCCACTCATATCTAGCATCTCACTTGTGATCCTTTGCCAATTTGCTCTTTCAATAGGTTCCCACTCTCTTTTAACTAGCTCTAATTCATATCTTATATTATGAATGAGATGACTAGGAACATCTTGACCATGTCCCCTTTGTGTGTCAAACTCCATCATGTACCACTCATATCCCAAAATAGTTTGATTGAAAGTTGAAATGGACTAATTTGAGAAGTGACTAGGTTGACTAGGAGGATCAAGATATTGAGAAGTTTGGTTATAGGACTAATAAAATTCATGACAAGGTTGATAAGGGTCATATTGGAGCTAGTAAAGATCATGACAAGGATAACAAGAATCATACAAAGGATGATAGGGAATGTCATAAGCTTGAGATATCTCATCAACTTGTGTAAAACAATACTGAACACCAAAACCAGCCATGGAACTTCATTGGGAAGCAAGAACACAAAGAAAAATTACCAAAAATCTTCAAAATAAAAACTTAGGTTGCTTGACTAGCTGATGTAACTTCAAATTCACCATTGATGCTTGGATAGATGCTTCCAAAGGTTGATAAGTGGCAAGACAACACCAAAAATATTTTAACTTATTAGATAATGAGTCCCATTGGGCATGCCAAAAACTATTGTCACTTGTATTTTCACCCTTTGAGGAGATTTCTCAACTCTCATCATCTAAGTGGCATAATTAAAACACCTCTAGGCTATGGGTAGCCTAAGAATGAGGTGAATTTCTAGATAGGGATAGCTCCCTTGATGTACCATTTTTAGATCACTACTACACATATGCTTGTAAGGAAAAGGGAGAGAAAATTGAAAGTAAACTATCCTAAAGATGGTGATACACCAAATTAATTGATAACTACCAACCAGTTTTATGTCACACATGAGACCAAGAGACTAACTAGGCATACACTTCTCTAATTTGAATCTTCTCACATCAGTATTTCATTATGAGGTTATGATGAATTTTTAAGCTAGGAGGACTAGAAAAGAAACCTATAATGGCATTATTAAATATTATAACTAACTAAACCTTGACACTTCATAGAACACTTCACATGACTTACAAAAATAATCTTTCAAGCTACAAATAGGTGAGAGAATGAAATAAAAATGCTAAGGAAATAACAATCATCACTAAGTAAGATCAATAATTCAAGTGAACACACTATTAATAATCATAGAAGAGTTAAAATTAGTATTATTTATTGATCCATGGTATGCAAATGAGCAGGGATTCACCATACTTAGGTGGAGAATCCTTACAATAGCCATAATGGCTAGTTCTTATAGAACTTAAGAGAGAAAGGAGAAGAAATAAGTCCAAAGGTCATAAGGACAAGTGTCAAGCTAATAAAAGGAATTGAATGTGTATGAGAAGATAATTTGAAACTAATCATCCAAATTTAGAAGAGATAAGTGGTACCCCAAGTCATGAAACTCTTGAAATATGGCATGAAGTCTCTTTTATTAGTCTAGGAAACTACCCTCATCGTTCACCTCTTTTAGAACATCCAAAAATTGACTATGGATAGGTATAATGATTATAATGATATTTAAATGTTTTATACATTATTATTCATGCATTTTATGCATTCTTAATCATTTGGATTCCTTTGAGAATGAGCCATCACTACCCACAGTTAAAGAAACTCCCTTTTTCACACACTTTGCATACTTGGCTTCCAAAATGGATTTATTTTATCATGAAAATCCATAAAATGGATTTAAATACATGTGTAAATATAATCCATGGCATTATAGGCATCATATACCTATTAAAATCAACTTACTTGAAGTTTTCACCCTTCTCACTATCATGTTCATTATGTCAGTTTTGACTAGCTGAGATGAGAGCTCTTGTTGAAGCACCTAGGATTTGTTATGAAGGATTAAATGTACATGGTGAGTTATATTAAGTCTCAATATTTCCTCTCATGTGATTTAAATCTTTATACTCCTCTTAGAACCTATAAAAACACAAAAATTGTCAAGAAAGCCCTGATTTGTACTCCATCTATATAATTTCGTACAATCCAAAAAGATGGGAAGTAGCCCTTTGTTTGAGATAAAATAGAGAGAAATTACCCTATTTTATTATATAATATTAATTTTTTATGAGAATATCCAAGTTTTAAATACCTTATACACATAAAATCAGCCCTTGGTCATATCATTTGACCTTCTAACTCTCTCAAATTCTAAGACATACTATGAAAGAGCAGACTGTGTGTAGGATTTTTGGTATGGACTGTGTATTTCTTGTTTAGATCCCATTCCCTATTATATATCCACTATGAGAGAATAATTAGGCTATTTTTTTCATGATGAAGGTGTTCTAATTTTTTTTATCACTTTAACCTCCTACATATCTCTTCCCATACCTTAACTATTCAAGATTGTGTACAATTTTCTTGACTATGTTTTACTTCAGAACAAGGAACCACTTGTAGATAAAACTTTGTCTTTTGGAATTTTATCTATGATCTAATAATTTATCTATCTTTTTGAGCTCATTTAATATTATATTTAAATCAATTCATTGTACTTATAGGCCTGTCAATGTCTGACTCACTAGTTTCCTCCCACTGTCACACCATAGTCAAACTATAGGTGACTATTTTGTGACCAAATGAAGCCTATAAGTAATAGTCTAAACCTGATATTGAATTTGGACCCATTTTAGTTATCCCTTAAGTATAATGGTGTCCTTTTTATTCATAAATATCCCCCTATCCAATAACTAGGCTCTCATTATATTTCAACACATAGAGAACACTTCACATTCTATAGTAAAAAAATGTATGAAATGGGAAGCTTATATCAACATGATCTTCTGACCAAATGATATTTTTTCAAGTCAAATGACCACTTTATCACTTTAGTTTCAACATGGAAATCTTATACCAATTAGCAATATAAAAATACTTCATCATGGAAAAGTCACAGGAATGGCTAGGCCTTTGTTTGGATATATTAAGGTATTAGTCTCTAAACTTTCTTCTATATGTGAATCATGCATCAATAATTCTTTCTACAACTCAAGATCCTCCCCATTTAAAAATATAGCATTAATCTACCCTTATATACCTTGATAAAGATTCAAGCAAACTCCCAAAATGATATTTCAACCTTGCTCAGTCTCTGTTAAGCCATCTATAGGTGGTTATTTGCAGATGGGTTTATAAGGATATGGCATGAGGTATCTCCTATAATGACCTAGCTTTATAATTGATATCATAAATCTATAATTTATGTTATGGATCTTCTCTATGTCTCCAAACATTGGTGAAACTCATAATGAATGCATATGAAAATATGGCATAGATAGTAAGATTGGGATATGGTAGTGTGCATGTGAATTGACTCATAATCCATCCTAAACCCTCTAAAATATCTCAAATTTATTTTTTTCAACTTAAATGACCTCAACCTAGTCCTAAACCTCCTTCCGACATGTTTTCTCATGAATGGTGCCTATAGATATACTTGTAATGTTGCAAAGTTGGCAGTGAAGGGAAAACATGGGCACATACATGCTTAAAGGTATGAAACAAGTCCTAGAACTTTTCAAGGTCTCAAATTATTTCTTCTGACCTTAAAAAACCTCTTAACAAGATCAACTACCTTTATTTCATGGGGTTATATCCTATAGATGTGCCTCAGCATTGAGCAAAGTAGAACTATGGGGTTGTGTAGGAGCATTAGTCATCACAGTCTGATATCAGACCATTTAGAGATGTTAATTTTTATGGATCATGTTGTAATAATATTTACAACCTCTTATTTACTTCTTAAGCACCCTCATGAATTTTTTCACACTTCAAATCACCATGGTTACAATCAAGAACAAGTAGAAAGTTGACTATGTTTCTATATGTGTTTGTGTATTCTTCATGATGTTGATATTGGGTGTTAAGATTGGAAATAAGGAGGTGATAATGAGATGAAATAAATTAACCACATCATATTATGATAATATGAATCCCAAATAAACATTCTAAAAATGGTGAACTTGACTACCATTCCACCTAGAATATTAACTTACAAACTAAACTAATTAGCCCATGAGATCTTTTCCAAACATGAAACTGAGCATGAAAGTCATGAGAGGATGGATTAAAAATGCTATTGAATCAATATCAACAACTATATTATACAAAACTATCCATACGAGAATAAAACCTATAGGGTAAATAGATTGACAATAAAATTAGATAGGCCAACTTCTTAAAAATGGTTCATAAAGCACAAGCCACCATTCTTCTAAAATTAAACATCAAATGGAATCTGACTGAGTGTAAAAGACACACTAGGAGTATTTTTCCTAAAACCTCTCCTACTAGTTGTACCATTTGAAAACCTGAGGGTCATTCTTGATTACCAAACCTAGTGGAAGAAGAGAGGAGCAATTTTCTTAGTTTTTTGGAGTTCTTGATTAAACTAATCATTGGAAAAATTGTGTGGAAGATAAAAGGACACTCTTGAAGTGTCATCATCTATATGAGGCTATAGAAGTCCATACACCTTAAGAAAACTCCCCTTTTTTTAAGAAAACTATTCTTTCTTCTGAAGAACCTACCACTTTTTAGTTAGAAATGATTAAACAAAGCATAATTAGGCACATGTCACATGACCTCACCTTTTTTCACCTTCACTTTACCCAAGGAAGCTATACAAGTCATTAAATTCTCCTTTTATGACCTTTAAATGGCTCAGAAAGACAAAGATTAAAATGACTAATACCAAGGATAAAATGACATTAAATGACATAAAAAGACTTATAATACACCTTATGACATAATAATAGACCCATAAAAACACCTAAAGGTCAATTTTTTACCTATAGGGGTCCCAATTTGACCTACAGGGTCAAATTTGGTCAATATTACTTTGAGGCAAGAAATGAAAGCAAATACAATCAATTGGGTCAATGAGAATGATCCAATTGAGACACACAACATGAAACCTTGCGCCAACATTGGTTAATGCAAGTTTTTAAAATAAAACATATAATGAGCAAAGAGAAAGTAGTTAAACAAAAAAAAAATGCTAACTAAATGGTCATCCTGAATGTTGTTAGATTATTATAAAGTGTTATTTTAAGTGTGATGGGGAAGTCAGCTGAAAATAGGGAACTAGAAATCAATCTATGGATGGTTTCAAGATGTTTGGGCTGAAAGGGATCTGTGTTGGCAATTATATTGGCTTGGTATTGGGGCCTACCCCCTCACTTCACAATCCCATAGTGAGAAGGATGCTAGGTACTTTGCCAATATATACCATTAACCACATGTTTATACTTAGCTAGAAAATCAAGTCAACTTCCCCCTTGGTGATGAAATCCAAATAGGTAGGCCTTGGGTTGACAAATGTTTAAATGTATTTTAAAATTATGTGATTTGCTAGTGTGTGCAAGAAAGATAAAAATAATGAAACTAAATGGTATATTGAAAAATGACCTAATTAGACTATGTGATCTATTCTAACCATGAAAACAACTAAAAGTAAAAGTGTGAATTAATTACTAGCATATAATTTCAATTTCCAATCTAAAATACATTAGAGAGTTGATTCAGATGATAGTGTATGTAGACATTATAGAACATAATCGATACTATCACTATTGTATTACAAAATTAAGATTCCTTAAGAACTAAGTCGACTAGTTCAACCTATTCTTTTAGACATAAAACAAAATATAAAACTAGGTTGACCAAGTTGACCTAGTTTGTTGTATGGTTTCAATTTTAAAGAGTGTAAACTTTAAAAAATAAAACTGTAAGGAATAACCTAATTAAAAGAGAGAGAAGAAAAGGAATCTTGGTGGGTTGGAAGATAATGAGGAGTGTAAAATCTATATTTAAATTCCCTAAATATTGCTTTCAAGTTATACCAACTATGTCAATTGGGTTGACCTAGTTCTGGAATTTCATATTTGTTAAAACTTATTAAGATGACTATACTGGCCTGATTGACCTAGTTTGTTATCTGGAAGCTGTCTAGAATATTATGTTGACCTATTTGACCTAATTTATTGTCTATAAGTGAAGAATATTATTGTGTCAACCTATTCGATACAATAACTTGTATCTGATGAAGACCTACACATAAAGAATATAGTCATTTTTTATGTAACTATGTGTTAAACCTATGCATAGAAGTTAGAAACTATACCGGCCCTATCAACCTAGTATTGAAAATATAGAAAAATAATAAATAAAATGATAGAAATGAAAAATGTGAAAGAAAACCTATAAGGATTAGATTCATGTTAGGTTCATAAAATGTATGTAATAAAAAATGCATCAAATTTATAAATCAATCTTAGCTTGGAGAAGATAGATCTTACTTACACTTCCAATTAGGGATACATTAGATAATCATGAACATGACAAATATGAGAATCTACTAGACCTAATTAGGGGATATCTTATCAAAATAATATCACTAGAGAGGGTTATAAATCCTTTAGTCAAGCAAAACCACACAATAATCCTAATTAAGTCCTATGTTTTCATATTTATTATACTGTTAATAAGTAAAGCAAAGAAATATAATCTAGTGCTCACCAAAGCTTATGGCACAATATTTAGGTTAGTAAACATGCATAAGATAATCCTAATTAAGATATATATAGGTAAGACCCTAATGCATGGAGAAGAAGAGTAATATTATTTAAAAGCCAATACTTATGTTATTTCTATCTACTAAAGAGAGGAGCAAAGTTAGAGATACTTACCTAAAAGATGAACTCATAGAGACTGATTATCTCCCTTATCCAAAGGTGCTTTACAAGAGGTTGTTGTGATTTTTAAGGATCACTAAGAAAGGCCAAAGCATCCAAGACTTCTCCACAAGACAAGATTCTCTAAGTAGAAACCCTAATCTAAGACTCCTTAAGTATAATGGTTAAAGAACAAATTGTAAAGAAGCAAAAATGAATAATAAATATTTGTTTCTCTCCAATAATGGTAAAATGGATGTGTTTATATAGGCATATCTAACCCTAAACCCTTTTGAAAGTTTTGTCTGATAGGGTCAACCCAGTCAACCTAGTATTGTTATTGACAAAAACTCAATAGGTCACGAGCTAGGTTGGCCAAGAGCTGACCTAGACCCTAAATGAGTTTCACCAATAAAAGTACAAGTTCGATCCAATCAACCTAGTCATTTAAACTATCAAAAGGGTTCTTAGTTTAGGAAAAGGGCTAATGAAGGTGGTAAATGATTGGAGGAGTGTGTAAAAGAGGATTAATATCTTAGGGGACTATTTTGAGGAGCTAGTTAGATTACTAATAAGTGGAAATAAGGAAAAATAATCCTTTAAAGAACTAATGGTCTTCCCACCCCTTTCTTGGTACATCCCTTAGGGTGTGCACTTAGACAGATTGAGACTCGACATGTTCCTACAAGATAGAAAGCATCAATAATTGATAAAGTTTGAAAATATTATGTGTATATAGAAGCCTCATTTTCTAATGAAAAACCTAAGAAAAACATGGTTAAGTGTTCTTATTATAATAAAAATGGGCATGATGAAAATAATTGCATGAAGAAGTAAATAGTTTACCTAACTCATCTCCTAGAGAAGAACAACATAGGTGTTTATGAGTCCATCAAGCAGAATTCATCTACCCAAGATTATACTAAGGGAAAGGGAAAGGGAAAAGAGAAAGAAAATGGCAAGGCTATTGTAGTAGTTGTAGCTTCAACATATTCATGGGTTATTGACTCAGGTGATTCTCACCACATGGGTTCTTCACTAGGTGATTTTTCTTCCTTAGAGCCTTATAGCATGTCTTCCATTAGTTTAGATGATGAAACTATTATACTAACTATAGGGAGAGGGTATGTTTAAATAGAAAGAGGAATATTTAATAATTTTCTAAGTGTCCCTTTCTCTTTCAACCAATCTCCTATTAGTGTATCAAATGACTCATATCAATAAAAGCATGAGGATTGAGTTTTTACTAGATTTAGTTATCATCAAGGAGTTTCTTAGTGATTCTACAATGGCAATGGGTAGGGTAGATCACGAATCTAGGCTATACACCTTCTCACATTTTACTCCTAATTTTTCTGACTACATAGCCGACTCATTTAGATAGAGTTAGGAAATTATAGCATGAGTAGTTTGGCCACCTTAATTACCATTATCTTGAACAACTTAGAAAAAATGACATGGTTATAGGATTTCCTTTAGCCTAATTATTTAAAGGAATTTGTGAGGTTTGTTCTCTTGGAAAACATCTCAAATCAAAATTTGACAAAGGCAAAGCTTAGAGGGATTTACAAGCATTGGAGTTAGTACACAATGATGTGTCTAGGCATTTTCTTAATATATCTTTTACAAGGGCTAAGTAAATTCTCAATTTCATTGATGATTTATCAAGATATACATGGGTCAAATTTATTAAGAAAAATTCTAAGGTATTTGAATATTTTTAATACTTCAAGGCACTTGTTGAGAAATAATCTAAGAAATCCATCAAGGTTCTTAATCTTCAAACTAAAAATGGAGGTGAATATGTTAGTAATAGATTTGAACAATTTTTCACCATAGAGGGGATTGATTTGGAGTGGTTAGTTACTTACAGTGTTTCATATAATGGAGTTTCACAATGCAAGAATAGATCCTTGAAAGAGATGGCTAGTTGTATGATTCACTCTAAGTTCTTATCACCTTAGTATTGCGTCAAAGCTATTAATTATGCTTTTTATATTCAGAATAGGGTTCCTTATAAATATTTGAAAGACATAATAGCCTTTAAATCTTGGCATGGAAGGAAACCTAAAATTGAGCACCTTAGGGTTTTTAGATCTCTAGTTATGGCACACATATCAAATAATATAAACAAAGCTATGAAACCTTAGTCCAAGCCTTGCATCTTTGTAAGTTATCTATATGGTTTAAAGGGGTAAATCCTTATACATCTAACCACATATGAGTTTTTCATAGATATAAGTGTTCACTATCATTAGAGTCCCAAGGACTGAAAACTTAACACTGCTTCTCTTTCATTAGATTCACTTAGACTTGATGATTCTTCTTTAGACTTGGATAATATAGAATAGGTTCTTGAGCCAGGGTCTTCTTCTTATTCTTCCAATTCTGATAATGATTGTAGTGATGGGGAGTCTTATACATCCACCTTTAGTTATGTTTTAGAGGATGATGAGTCAACACCTAACTCACCCACTTTCTTTCCCCTTTGGGATAGAGAGACACTTTAGAGTGTAGGTAATTGGGTAGGGGATCTAATAGATGATAGATGTACTTAGGTATATTACCAGAGTGCTCCACATGCTTTTTTTTTCTAGTTTATATCAACAAACATTCTTATGGGCTTCAATCATACTTGAGTGGGATAGGTCTATGTAAGAAGAATATTATTCCTTAATAAAAAATCACACTTGGGATTTGAATTCACTTCCTAAGGGAAGGAATATGGCTCAATGTAGGTGGATATATCAAACCAAATTTGTAGTAGATGGGTTGGTTGATAAATACAATGCATGATTGGTCTCTAAGATTTTTACATAGGTAGTCCCTCAGGATTGGTACACCAAGATAGATTCCCTCCTCTTTACTTCAAGTTTCACTAGGTGTCATTTAGACCCCAATGTATACTTATTTTAGTAGGATCATTCTTTACTAATCCTACTCCTTTATATTGATGATATTTTGATAACCCAAAGTTCCTTATCATCTATTATAGTGATGAATATAGATCTATAAGATAAATTTGACATGATAGATTTGGGTCTTCTATATTACTTTCTCAGCATTGAGATTTCATAGTTTACTTTAGGGATTTCACTTACATAGTCCAGCTATGTTCTCAATATTTTCTACTTTACTTTACTTTGGTGGGGGGGGCGGGGTGTTTACTATAGGTTTTCTACTTTTCTCTACTTTATGAGGATTATTTTGTATATGGGTACCTGCTTAGGCCTAATTATTGAGACCCATTTATTTTTCACACTACCCACCTAAGTTGTGCTTATGGGAGGGTGTTAGAGTAGGGGTTTTATTTTTTTCCATATTAATTTATTGTGGTATTTTTCCTCTCAATTGTAATTTTTCTACTTTCATGGAGAATATTGCTTATGTGTGCAAGTTGACTAGGTGACTAGGAAGTAACTCCCTTGACTAGCTATTATGGGTATGGGAGTTACTCATCTATTCTTAAACCTGTCAACCACCTTTTATGGAAGAGTTACTTGTCTATTATAGTGGTCTATTAACCACATTTTGTGGAGGATTTAATTGATTAATTTCCTATATGTACTCATCTCATTTGAGATATTTTCAAATTAATGAAAGGCTAGGTTTTACTCCACTTACTTTTATCTCTTACAATATTTTATTTGAGTGATTTCATTTTGATACAATAATATTATGGTGTGCACAATTTTTATCTCTTGTGATCTTGACCTATGCATTTGAGTTATCCAAAATTGATGACAAATTTGATCATGTATTTTCCAAGTGTACAAGACTAAGGTAATATATAATTTATAAATAGTGTCTACATCTCTCCCTTTAATCTAATAATGACATTACTAGTTTAAAGTTAATGAAATTAGTACCTTGGTGTGTATAACACATTTTGTTTTTATGTGAATCCAAATTGAGTTTTTTGTTGGTGAATGACCTGCAACCAAGAGCATGTTATAGTATATAATTGATACATATTATCTAAAATTGAAAGCATTCAAAATTATTGAAATTCAAAGAGGGAAAGGTTTAGGAGTACACTTGTATATCAATGCAACTGCCTTGCCTTTTGGAAAATTGATATGAAAAGATGAAAGATGTATCATTATGAATCATTAAATCTGATATTAAGACAAATATAAATCTATAAAGTGCATATATATGGAAATATTGGACGACACATGCCCCCAACCTTGGATAAAAGGTGATTTGCCATCTGATAATTGATATTATCTCAACTATGCAACCCAATCAAAATTATAAGCTGGTGAGTGTGAGTGAACCAAGTCAACTCACACTATAAATATGGTGAGTTTTGATGATGTAATCAGTTCTAACCTATAAACTTGGTAATTTTGAGTGATTTAATCACCTAAATCATACTAAAAACAAACCAACTAATGTAGTAGATTATCTCAACATAGTTCATAAAATTCCAATCTTGTGGGTGATGATAGTCCATAAAAGTGTTTTAGAATCTAAATTTTATTTCAATTTTTCAATTTAGGTGCCCTTTTCATAGCATATGCACATTATATATGTCTCTAGTAATGGTACAAAAGTATATAATTTTTCCACAACTGTGTATTTGAATCATGTAACTATGATTTTTGGCCAATTTGAAAACTATGTAATTGTGGAGAACATGTTTCCGTAACATGAACCCACTATATATTAAAAAAATTGAAACTAGTTTAAGTGTGGAAAACATGGTTCTAAAACATGCCCTCACTATCTATTTGATTTTGGTGAACTATTAAAAATGTGGAAGCCATGCCTCTATGACATGTCCCCACTAATATACCCCCTTTTGAGGTGAGGTTAAGTAGAAATTGTTAGTCACCTTACCTCAAAAGGATAAAATAATTGTATAATATATGTATGAACCATGTAGCATATATAAGGAACATGTATATGTAGATATATCATTGAATCACACATAATGTGATCAAATCAAGTCCTAATATGTACTATGTGAATAATGGTAATGTATAGATAGTAAAAATATAAGATAAACAAGTAATAAATCACACCCAAAATAGCACTCAAAAGAAAATCAAAAGAAAATGGTCTAAGAAGACCTCCAAGAATGAGCATGTTCAAAATGCACACAATCAAAGGGACATAACTTAGCCAAATGTCCAAAAAGTAAGGAATGGCATAAAATGCATAATGGGGGAAATCTAGGTTGTTGGACCTAATTCATTTGGATGATATGAGAGATGAAGCCTTGCATAATTTTACCAAGCACAAAGTAACCATGAAAATATGGCTAGATATAAAATTTCAAGTGAAGTGTTTTTATTTTTCATACTTATTTTTATTATGGGACATAGCCCATGATAATAAAAGTTAGCATTCTAAGATAAGCCATATTTGGTACTCAAGGAAGTGTAAAAAGGAAAACATAGATAATAGGAAACTAGCATAACATAGCATACTAGCCCATGGATAATATGTTTAGTAAAAAATATTAAGTACATAGCATATCAAGTACATTAATAAAGATATAAGTATGGATAAAGGCATGTGTAAGTACTTAAGCTAAAACATGATAATAAAAAATGATCATAGAATAATATAACCTGGATGTTTCATGATCAAAGAAGTGGATGCCCCTAATGTCCACATGACATGAGTAGAGTGAATGCCCAACATCTGAAAGTGCATAGATCATGTATTTATGTATGCCTAAATCACACTCAATAGATGCACAAAACACATATGTATATATAAATAAATGATATGCTATCTACCAACATGGAACCAACAACATATATGTCAAAGGGATAATAAAACATGTAAATGTTGAAAATATTTTTGGATTTTTGAAGTTTTTTTTTTTTGTTTTTTGTTTTGGTATTTAACCCTAAAATCTAGATTGAGAAATCTAGGGTTAAAAGGGTAGATATATATTAGGGCACAAGGATGGTATACTATCTCTAAATCAATACAATTGATTTGCAAACTCAAATAAACATATATTAAATTTATTATGCTCAGATATGCTCAAAATAGAAAATACAAGTATGATATATATTGTAATGATAATGAAAAAAATAGTTATTTATGATGATAATATAGATCTTGATATGAAATAGTAAGGAATAATATTGGAAGTGGATTCTATATTAATTATTAGATTATGGATTAAGCACTTTTGTGACCTCAAACATTTGCATCAACCTTGAATGGTTATGTCGATGCTTCTTTCTAGCCTGGATGTAGGTGTCCTATACAAAATACCTACTAGATATAGATGCAACCATCTAGAATATTTTGGGTTATGATTCACCTTTTCTCTAGTATTCTCATATATGGATCATGGGATGTTGCTCCTTGTTAAATAGAAAAACCCTAGTTATTAATATTCATTGTAGCTATGGGAAAAATGGGTTAGTGGGCACACAATGTTGAGCTACCCCAAGGACCCCTCTATCAATGAGCATTACCTACATAGCCAATACTCTGAAGAGGGCCTCAAACTTATGTAATTCTTCCCTACATGTTGGCTTGTGTTTTCTAAGGATAAAATGTGTGATAAACAAGTACATATAATGACCTATCTTATAACTTTGTAAATGTGGCTTATGGGATGATCATTCAATTCTTCAGACCTGTAGATGTGTTGTCCCTATGACTGATATGGAAATATAGGAAAATAAAGAATATTCACGCACTTGAGTTCATAATTTAATTATTTTTATAAGTTTCCTTGTGAGAGATAATAATTTTATAGGTGAATAATGATTGAGAATTGCTCTTTTATAAATACCAATATTTTTATCAAATATATTGTATTAAAGTACTTAGGCTGACCATAGGAAGACATTTCATTTGTAAATTGGATAACTTTAGGTCTTGGACACTTTCACTTAAATAGGACAAGAGCATAGATGTAGGCATTTGAATAGGATGTAAATGTTTGGAAAGTGAGAATATAAGAACAGGACTCAAACTTGAAGAGACATAAGATAAGTAGGTTTTTAACATTTTGGGTATGATGGAAGCTTTGTGTTATCATAATAACTTTATTAGACTAAGAAATATACCATAGGCACATAGAGAAAGTTTATGATATCCTTTCAATAATAGGAAGGTATATAAGTTGAAGGTACATCCATGATATATATTTTACAAGTGTATAAGATTGAAGTGCTATATAATTCAAAAATAGAGTCTAAATTCACCCCTTTAATCTAGTAATGAAATTACTACTTTAAAGGAAAATAAATGTGTAATTAGGTGTATGTAATATATCTTATCTTCATGTGAGTCTAACATAAGTGCTTTTTTGGTGACTCACCTAAAACCAATAGCATGATACAATATATAATTAGTGACCATAATTTGAAATTGAAAGCATTTGAAATGACTAAAATTGAAAGAGAGTACAGTTTAGGAGTACATAGGTGTATCAATACAACCACCTTGATTTTTGGCATTTTGATTTGAAAATATGAAAGATGTATCATTATAAACCATTAAATTTAATATTATGAAAAATATATATATTTTAAGTGCATATATATATATATATATATATATATATATATATATTGGAGGACACATGCCCCCAACCTTCAATAAAAGGTGAGTTTCCACCTAGCATTTGAGATTAGATAAACTGTGTAACCCAATAATACTTATAACCTAGTGAGTGTGAGTGAATCAAGTCAACTCAAACTATAAATATGGTGAGTTTGGATGATTTAATCAAGTACAACATATAATTGAGTGACTTAATCACTTCAACCATATGTAAAATGAACCAACTATTTTAGTAGCTTGGCTCAATACAATCCATAAAAGTTTAACCTCATGGGTAATGACAATCCATAAAAGTGTTTTGAAATATGAAACTAATTTTTATTTTAAAATTTATGTGGCCTTTGAATATAATATTCACCTCATATATGTCTCATGATAAAACTTGGGTATAGTAATAGTACCAATTTATATAGTTCTACCTAACTGTGTATCTAAATCATATAACTATGCAATTTGGCCATTTTTCAAACTATGTAAGTGTAGATAACATGTTGTATTTTATGAATAAGGATGAAATTTGTGATAATAAATTACATATATTGACCTATCTTTTAACTTATAAAATGGGCTCATGGGTTTATCTTTAAGTTCTTCAGACTTGTAGATGTGTTTTCCCTATGACTGATATAAAAATAGGGGGAAATAGGGAAGTTTTTCTCACTTGAGTGATGGATTAAATGGCTTTTGTAAGTTACCTTATAAGAATTAAGTATTTTATAGGTTTTTAATAGGTGGATAATTAAGGAGGATTGAATATACATATATATCAATCATTTTAGAAAACATATCACATTAAAGCACTTAGGTTGACCATATGAATACATTTCATTTGTAAATTGGATGACTTTAGAGCATTAGACATTCTGCTATAATAATATATTAGTGTTGGCATAGGCATATAAATGGGAAATAAGGGTTTAGAATGCTATAAAATATGCATAGGTATAGAACTTGTAGAGACATAAGATAAGCAAGTTTTAAGCATTCTAGGTATGATAAAATGTCAGAGTCATCAGAATAACATTGGTGAGGCTAAGAGATATGCAATAGGTACAAAGAGATGGTGTATACTATATTTTCAAAAATATTAAGGTATATAAATTTAAGTTACATCCATGATATATATTTTTCAAGTGTATATGACCAAGGTGTTATATAACTTAGAAAGTGTCTACACCACCCCCATTTAATCTAGTAATGAAATTACTAGTTTAAAGGAAAAGAAATGGGTACATGAGTGTGTATAACACACCTTGTCTTCCCATGAGTCCAATTTGAGTGTGTTGTTTTTGACTTACCTAAAACCAAGAGCATGTTATTTTATATAATTAGTGAATATAATATAAATTGAAATCATTTGAAATAACTGATATTGAAAGAGAACAAGGTTTAGGATTACACCTATATATTGATGCAACCACATTTCCTTTTGGAAATTTTATTTGAAAAAATGAAATATGTATCATTATGAACCATTATAGATGATATTAGGATAAACATGGACACATTCCCCAAACCTTAGAGAAAAGGTGAGTTGTTACCCAATAGTTGAGATTAGCTCAAATGTGCAACACAATCATGCTTATAACCTGGTGAGTATAAGTGAAAAAAGTCAGCTCACACTCTATATCTTGTGATGTTGTATGATGTAATCAAGTGATTTAATCACATCAACCATATTAAAAATTAACTAACTATTGTAGTAGATTGGCTTAATTCAGTCCATAAAAGTCCAACTTGGTGGGTGATGATAGTCCATAAAAGTGTTTGGAAATTTAAAACTAATTTTTATTTTATAATTTAGGTTCCCTTTACATATAGTGTGCACTTCATATACATATCATGTTAAAAATTGTGTATAGTAATGGTAACAATTTATAAAATTCTCACATGATTATGTATCTAAATCATATAGCTGTCCAATTTGGCCAATTTACAAATTGTGTAAGTGTGGAGAACATGCTTGTAAAACATTCCCCCACTATATATTTTAAACTTAAACTAGCATGAGTGTGGATATAATATTTCCAAAACATTCCCTCACTATATATTTGAATTTGGTGAACTGTGAAAAATGTGGAAGCCATGCCTTTGTGGCATGCCCTTATAAATATGCCCCCTTGTCTAAGGTGAGGGGAAGTAGAAACTGGTAGTCACATTACCTCAAAAGGATAATATAAATATGTAATATGTTTATGAACCATGTATCATATACAAATAGCATTTCTAAGTAGATATATCATTGAATCATGCAAAATGTGATCCTATCAAGTCTTAAGTAGTATGACACAAATCATGATAACATCTAGATAGTAAAAGTACAAGTTCAATAATAAATCAAGAACACACACATAAGAAAACTCAAAATAAAATGGTCCAAAGAGGACTAAAACAAGGGGTGTGTTCAATGTCACCTAATCAAAGGGACATGAGTTAGTCATATGTACAAAATTCAAGGAATAAAATATTTAAATGTGAACATACAAAAAACCATGACATATACAAATGTCATAATGTGAAAACTTAGGCACGGGGGCCACAATCAATGGAGCATAATAAAATGCTAAAACAAATACTAAAAATCAAGGAACACACTCAAGGAAGTGAAAAAATGAAAACATAGATAATAAGGAACCCACATAACATAGCATAATATCCCATAGATAATATGAGTTAGCAAAAAATGTTAAGTACATAGAATATCAAGTACACTACGAAATATATAAGCATGGGTAAATAAATGTGTAATTACATAAGCCCAAACATGATAATGAAAAGTGATTGAAGAATAATATAACTTGGATGTATCATGATCAAAGAAGTGGATGCCCCCAATGTCCACATGACATGAGTAGAGGAAATGTCCAACATCTGAAAGTGCATAGATTGTCTATCTTTGTATGTCTATACCACACTCAAAAGATGCATGAAACACATGTATATATAAAAGAAATGATACGATATCTATAACCATAGAACTAATAACTTATTGCCAATGGGATAATAGAATATGTAAATACTATAAATATAATAAGCATTCTCATCATACCCTCTAGGTAGAGGTCTACTCATATCAACCTCTATAGGATGAGGGAGAGATATGAGGTGACACTCTATAAGCCATGGGATTAATGAAGTGGGAGACTTAGGTAACCATAAAAAATTTATTCATGGTGTATTGGATAAGACAAGATGAATAGGTTATTATGACACCACATTAGCTATGGTAGTTGTTTATTTTTTAGGTTTAGGAGGTTTTACCTTGTAACTTGGTTTGATAATAAACTTGGTATTATATGTAGATGTAGTCAGTGTGTTTAATACATACTTAAGTTTGTTCAATGAGAAAAGTTTCATTTCACAATCATGAATAACATGGTATAAGTCTTTGAAATATTTGATTTTTTTGAAGATAATGGACTCATGTAAAGGAGAAAGCAAACCTTTATTGAAGATGTCATGAAGCTCTTTATCTGCTATAGGATTGGTCATTTTAGATAACATTATCTTGTAGAGTAAGACATATTCATTAATTATTTCATTGGTTCCTTGTTTAATTTTACAATTTGGTCATAGGAAACATTTTCAATGATATTAATAGAGAAGTGTGTAAAAAACTAGTCTGTAAGTGGTTTTAATGCATTTACTGATCAAGTTTGTAAATCATAGATTCACTTTAAAACACATTCTTTTAAGCTCATTGGAAATAATTTTGTCAAAATTTTATCATTGGAGGCATAATCAAGGCATGCCGCATAAAAAGATTGAAGATATTGTTTAGGATCACCCTTTCCATCATAAAATGTGAAATTAGGTTAAATAAAACCAATTGGAAATGGGTGAAATTATATCTATAGTGTAAGAGTATTATGCAATACCTCTTGTGAATTAATAGCATAAGGTGATTTCATAAAATTTTATTCAATATTTGTAACCTTGGTTTGCAAAAGTTTTATAGTTTGGACAAGATATTTCACCTCTTGGTATTTTAGGTTAGATATTTGAGAAGTCACCAAAGGATTTGTACCCATAAGTTGGGTAGATATAATAATTGAAACCCGTAATTGGGTTGAGGTATCAAGGTTTCCTGTGTAAGATGTGGCAATAGTAGTTTTAGGGAATAAAGGTTGGAATACATATCATGTCCCTCCACTATATGTTGGTGGATTGATTGGAGTGAAATCAATTATAGTACCTTATAAATATTCACCATCACTAGGTGAGGAAGACTTAACCTTATATATTTATTGATTTCATCTCTTTCAACATATAAAAATGCAGCTATTAAACCCTTGTTGTTATTTATATGATTCATTAATGTTTCTTTATCTTCCATTTGAAATTGAATTTTTTGGTTAATATTTTCCATTGATTATAAAATGAAATATAATATAATTTTAAATAACAAACACAAACCCTTAAAATATATATTAGGGAATCTAGGGTTAAATGAGTAGAGATAGCCTAGGGCACAATGGTTGTCGACTATCTCCAAAATAGGCCAATTAATTTGTAAACTCAACTAAATGTATACTAAATTTATTATGCTAAGATATGCAAAAAATGAAAAATACATTGATTTTAGATATTTAAATGATAATGAAAACAATATACTTAGCTGGTTCTGATGCTAATACATATCTAGATCTAGAACAAGAAAGGAATTAGACTAAAAGTGGATTCTAGTTTAATAGTCAGATTCTATATTAAGAAATTTTATGACCTTGGATTGAATGTGATATTTTTTCTAAAAGGATAGGTATATATACAAGATCAATCTTCATTCATTACTTATTCATTTGATCATACCTTGATCACTATCATGTAAACAATGTTATGATTGATACTAGTGCAAGCAAAAATGTTTGTACCATGACATTACTTATGTATTTAGGTTTTACAAATCATGATCTACATCCTTCAACTAGATCATTTAGAGAATTTGATGGGACTTCACAACAAATTCTTGGTGTGATTGACTTACCTTTATAGGTAGGTCTTTCCCATGTGGTTATTACCTTCTTAGTTATACCTTCCATGGGTTTCTTTGATATGTTATTTTGATGACCTTGGATACATACACTTCCAACAATACCTTCTAAAATACATGAGTGTGTTAAATACATTCATACCAATTGGGTAATTATATTTTTAAGAATTCCATATGAACATCCACTTGAACAAGAGAAATTTATAGCCAGACATTTAGTTATCAAACCTACTAACATTAATCCTCTACAAAAGGGTAAGCAATAGGAAATCCCCTTTTCTAGGTGTTTAGTACTTGAAAGACCATTACATCATAGACATATAATGGATTCAATGTAATCTCCATCTACTACACACCATATTTATATATCTAGAGCACCTAAACATGTTCATAATAATGTTATTCCAAAAAAACTGCACAACACTCAACAATGGGTTCTACAAACCCCCATTTCTTATATTGTTTCTTCATGACCACCAAGTCTCATTATACATAAGTAAAGCATTATAGATTCTACAATGATAGATATTGAACCTATACATGCTCCTTGACAACACCACTATTTTATTGCACCAAGTTACTAGTGGAGAGATACTTATGAGCATCCATTGGATGAGATCATAGGATATTTCTTTCTTTGTCATGTTTCAAAAATACCAAAAAAACTAAAAAACTTCAAAAATCCAAAAAAAATCTTAGCATTCATAGGTTCCTATTAGTTCCTTGGCATATATGATGTTGGTTCTATGTTGTTAGATAACATATCATTTATTTATATACCTATGTTTCATGCATCCTTTGAGTGTGATCTAGGCATACACAAATACATGATTTATGCACTTATAGATGTTGAAAATTACATCTACTCATGTCATGTGGACATTGGGTGCATCTGCTTCTTTAATCATGATTTATCTAAGTTCTATTATCTATGATCACTTTATATTATCATGTTTGGGCTTATGTACTTACACATGCCTTTATCCATGATTATATGTTTTGAAATGTAATTGATATGTTATGTACTTATATTTTTTTGATAACACATATAATCCATGGGCTAGTATGTTATGTTTTATTAGTTGCTTATTGCCTGTATTTTCCTTTTTGAATTTCTTTGAGTAAGTTCCTTGATTTTTGTTTTTATTAAATGTAAAAGTGGGTTTTAGAGGGACCCTACCAATACAAAATAACCACACCCATGGTCAAGGACAAGAAATAAAGTAACATAAAGCATAGTAATAAAAAATAAACCCATATGAGTTAAACAACATATACACAATAGATTAACATTTGATAAATAGCCATTAATAAGAAGTAAAGGGAGCAAGAGAGAATTAGATATGGGTGTTCTTCTAGTCTTCATAGGCCTTGGTCCAATCCCCAGTCACACTCTTAAGATTCTTATCTAGGATCCTAACCAAATTGTCATCCTCATTCTTTGTGTTGATACCTTTGATTTTATTCTTTGGCCTAGTCCCTACCTCATCCTATTTTTTAGTGTTAATAAACATGGACAAACCTTACATACTATGCATGGCATTATTAATCATGACCCTAATGAAACTCATAAGGAGAGTGAGCGTATCCTTGAGTTCTTTGTTATCCATTTATAGAGTGTTAATTCTATTAGTGAGAAGCTCAATTTGAGTGGACATTTCCACTTATTTCTCTTTGGTACAATAAAGCTCATCTATTTTATTGATATTTTTTATGTCCTACTTCAAATGAGTATGATCCTTCATGAACCACCATAGGAAATATTTATACAAGTTTACTTCATCCTCCAACTATTCTAGCTTGTTTTGATTCTTGAAATAATCCTCCATAGAGTTCAGATCAAATTGGGGTTGAACTTTAGGTTCGGGTTCACCTATTTTAATTCCAACACTCTTGAGATTATCCTTGCTATCCAAAAATTTCTATCTCTCCCCCTCACTTTGGTGAGGTAGATCAACCTTTCTAGGATTATCATTCACCTCAATAGGATGCCTATCATTCTTACTACTAGTATGATCAGTTGTGCTCACTAGAGAAGGAGATTCCTAAAATAGATGGTCATTAAAGATAGGATCTTCCCTAAAATTAACCCTACTAAGAGGAGAATGTGACCTTATCCTTCATGGGCTTAGGCTTAGTACTAATTTTCAGAATTATTTTTGAATTATCATTAGGAAAAAGGTTCTTATGCTTCTTATCACTAATAAAAATGACCACATGATGCAGTGACTATATTTTCTTACCCAATTTAACCTCATTAATTGAATACTCCAACAAGTGGAGGATGTAAAATGGAATGATATTGGGGATATTATGGTAGAGATAGTTTAATAAAGGAATATGGTAATAATGTATAACCTTGTAGCATTCTTCAAGGGCCACATACCTGATAACTTACACAGTTGCATCATTGAAAGGAACAAGGAAGTCATCCCTTTTAAACCCACCTTGAAAAGCAGTGAGATGCTCTTCCCAAACCAAAAATTTCTCCTTCTCTTGATCTAAGTCTTTAGTTAACCTGATGTATTTATTCTCTTCAATCTTGAGCCTAGTGACTCTAGACATAATCTACTCAGTGATTTCCACTAAAACATTGTGGATGTTGACCACCCTGTCAACCCAATTATTAACATACTAATGAGAGAGATGCACATCATAACCATAGATGTGATCAATGGAAGTGATGATACCCTAGTGTGGAAAATTTTCTAGAGCTCCAAATTCTTTTTGATATGGTCTATGGACATGGGTTCCACTCTATTTAGTCCTCCCCCTATGATATAGAGACTATCTACAGACTTACCCAAAATATATTAGTTGAAAAGGAAACAAATTAGGATTAAACCATTGATATCAATAGCCTCTAAGTGATTATTAGATGCTCTAACTATGGGTAATCTTATTCCATTTTTTTCAACCATTAAACCCCTCATCATTAATACGTAATTGGTACTTACCCTAATCAATATTGGGCATGTAATACTCTCCCTATTCATTAAACCCAATCCTCCATGACTAGGGTATTGATGATAAGTTTATCCTTGTTAATTATGACATTCATATTATTAGGTTGAGCCTCCATATTATTCCAAATTTTGAACTGATTGGCCTTACCCCTCTATTGGCAAAGGAATCAGTAAACATATTGCCTTCCTGATACATGTGCTAAAAATGATGTTATGGAAGTTATTACTTAAGTGAATGATTTCCTCTATAATGTGTAATATGGACTAGGTCATTGTATTCTTCTTATTGATACAATGAATAATATTGAGAGAATCCCCCTCAATTTATATATTTTGACATCCTAGATGAAGATCCACTTAGACACCCCACAAGGCAACTAATGCTTCTGATAAATGACTAGTTTGGAAGCCCATGCTTCCTTCATAAGTAGGATAATCTCCCCCTAATGGTCCTGAATCACACTACCCTATCATAAAACGCCAGGACTCCATTTGGACACATTTTAAAAATTTAATTTGATGCATCTAGGTTGGGGAGCCATCCATCTCACATTTTTCCTCAAAGTAAGCTTAGGATCTACAAAGGGCCTATTCTCAAGGGTGATCTGCCACTCCTTAGCAATGGTTTCCTCAAAAGGTGAAAAGTAATACATTTTTTCCCATTTAATACTTTTGAAGTTTTAATATAAAATGGAAAAGATCTTATTGGTCACTCTAAAAAGGGGGTTTTTCTTATCATGGAAAATTATGTTATTTCACTCCTTCCAAATACCCCATAGAAGATGAGGGAAAGCTAGATGCCAAATCTCCTTGAGTTCTTGGTTGACAGATGGACTTGACCAAGCTTTCCAAGCTTCCATAATAGATGGAGGGTGAAACCAAAAAGGTTTGAATTTTTGAAACGAATATCCCAAAATATTGAAGGTATACACATAGTATATAAAAATGTGAAAGACATATTCTAAGGCATCCTCATAGAGAACACATTTATTTACTATAGTAAGGCCTATTTTAATAATATTATCTATTGTGAGAATCCTATTTTAAACACTTAACCATAATAAAATATTATTTTTTGGAATCAGATTCTTATTCCAAACTTTACTTAAAGGATTAGCCATATCCATATAGTTTTGAAGCTTCAAATAGTTAGAATTGATGTGGTGATTCCCATCTGCTGAATCAACCCATACCAGTTCATCCTCCCATTAAAGATTTATTATATGATTTACCTTGAGGATGAGATTAAGATCTGAGATAATGGTGGTTGTATCAGCATCAACATTGTCAATGGTTAGATGTTTCTATCTCTTTATACCATTACAAAGCTGGATGTAATTAGCCACCATTTTTTCTAATTCAAGAGAGATAGGATGGCCAATTTGGTGCCAAGATTCAAGAGTCTCAAGTGAGTGTTTTCATTTCCTAGCTTCCAATTGTATCCTTTTAAGATATTATCCTTATTCTTGGAAAAGAAGCTCCAAATAGCTGACCCTTTAATAAAGTTTTCCTCTATCAAGAAAGTAATCAATGGTCTATTCTCAAGATATTTGGCATAAAATATGGTCGCCCATTGATTAGGATCCTTGAGAAACTGACAACAAATTTCCATGACTAATGCCTTATTCATAGTGGAGAGGTTTCTAATTCCCAACCCTCTAATGGATTTTAGAAGGCAAACCTTATCCCATGCCATCAAAGGGAATTTGTGAATATCCTCCACCCCCATCTGAAAGAACCATGTTTGGATTCTATCAATTTTCCCTTGGATAACCTTGGCCATTTTTAATAAGGACATTAGGTAGCTAAGGGTGCTCTAAAAAACACTTTTGATGAGGAAAAATTTGCCCTCTTGGGAAAGAAGGGCACCTTTCCATCTTGAAAGCTTACTTTGAAATCTCTCAATCATGGGGTTTCAAAATTTTGCCTTCATTCTCCCTTTGAACAACGACATACCTAAATATGTTGAGGGAAGATCCTCGATCTAAAATTTAATAAATAAGCAATTTTGATTTGATGATGACCTAGAGTATTCATAAATAATAAGTCACTTTTGGAGTAGTTAACAAATTGCCTAGACACTGCAGCATACCTATCCAAAATAAATTTCATTTCCTCATCTAGAGGACTATTTGAGTCATTATTTTTGTTATTAAAATGCCAACTATAAAAACCATATTTGGTGGAGTCCGCAACTCTACCACCATGTATGGTAATAGTACTTTATTAATTCTACAATTACACTATTTTTTTACCATATAATTATTTTTGTGCTTCTGGTTATGACACATGGTAGGATAAGAAGCAATTAGATAAGCCCGCATGGTGGGTCATCAAGCCACCACATGGCCTACCACCACATCCTCTATTTTCCAAATTATCAACCCAACTCAAGGTTTCACCCAAATCACATGTCAACCTAACTCATATTGAAACCCAACTCATAATACAACCTAACTCAGCATGCATACCAACTCGAGTTTTAGCTTGGTGATCCATTTTAACCACTTAACACAAACTTGTCTAAGTTATTCAGGTCGAGATATTCTCTAACTAAGCTTGAGATTCTTATCAAAGTGCATTGAATATGTATCCTAAGGCATGAGTGTTATGTAACACCTTACCTTATTTTAAGGCCTTCCAACACCTTTATCCTGAATATTTAGGATAATAATTATGGTTTTGTTAAAATCTTGTTGGAAAAGACCACATAAATAGATAATGAAAGAATAATTATAGGGAGGAATAAAAGAAATATGGACATGGAATGGTAGAGGAGTGGTGGGTAGAGGCCATTGGCCAAGGCCAAGGTGTTGCATCAAATGATTAATTACGCTGAGGCTAAACCATTGAAGAGGTCTACTTTACAAAACTAAGCCATGAGAAAATAAGATAGAAGGTTCATGTTCAGCTGATTCCATCAGGGGGATATGAGTTTCAATTCAGATGGCTTTGGAGCCATCAAAGATAGAATCATCCATTTGACATGGATGGATAGAACTAAATTAACTATATTACCCATTTGACAAGGCTATTTAAGCTTGGGGTGAGAGGAACAAAAAAGTAGGATATCTACGTAAAAGTCAAATGGAGAACACCTTCTATTATTTATTCGATGCTTCTAATTGAATGATCTTCATCCATGAAATAAATAGATGGAGGAAAGAATCAAATTGCATTCTCCAATTTAAAACTTGAGTATGGGTGTTGTGTAAGAGAAAAGAGACCTTTCGCATTTTCATATGGCCATTTTGGAGGAGCTATCTATTGGGAACCTTAAAGCTAGTAGTCAAAAGCATGGTCAAAGAGCAGGCTCGAGCAAAGGCTTTTTTAAATAAAATGTCTTTATACAGTCTGAAATGGAAAATGAGCACTAACTAATGAAATAAGGGAAAGATAAGAATTTATTTTTGGAGCATGAGCAAGTGTGTAGACATTCAGATTGAGTCTATAAGGGAAAGATGACTTTACCTATTGTATGGATCTTTAGACCCTGGCAAAGGCATAGATAGTTATGGGCACATAGACCTATCTAAGGGAAGCATTTTATCTACCCAACATGGCCTTGGCCTTGATAGCTATTATTAAGAAAGGATGTGGCCTAGGTTATGCACACTTGGAATGTAGGCACACAAGTTGAGTTTCTATGCAGGCATCATTGACTATTTAATTGGCATCTTTATTGGTCAAGACTGAGCTGAGCATAAAAGGGCATGGATGTATGAGGTAGCCATGGATACATGATATGACTATTTATTAATATAGTCTTAATTCATCATTATCTTCTCTTATTTTAGTGATATAATATCCATGGAAGAAGTTATGATACACTATCTTTATTACAAGCCTTCTAAAAACTCATCTGCTATGTTAATTTTGTAGGTATAGATACAAGCCTATGTCAATTATTTTTACTTTATTCTATTTATATAAAGGCACTATAGCTATGAAATAAATTCATGTATCCATGGAAGGAATAATTAAATAGATATTGAAGGAAGAAACCTACTTATTCTATAAGGCTTAATGGCCAAGGGCATATTTAATCTTTTCCTTACATCTTATTTAAAGATAGAGAACCGAGTCTAGGGTCAATCAAATCCTTCTATTTTATGGTGATATAGAAGGAATAATGTATTGTGTGCCTCTATATTGACATACAAAGAGACCCATGACTCTAAATTTTGATTGCCTCTATTTTTTGTTTGTGGCGAAGGAGGATATAGTTATATAGTTATAGGTTGTTGCTAAGAGATGCAGGTCTCTCGTAACTAGAGGCACTCCTGTTTAATTTTGTACCCTTTTTAAGAGTTTTTATAGATAATATTATTGGAGAATAATTTATTTAATGTATGAAGAAGGATAAGGAGGTGCTACAGAATGGAAGAAGATGATTTATTGAGCAATTGTAAAGTCTTTACATAGTTGGGTTTACAACACTATTACAATTTTCTTAAATCCATTTCTGATGTAAGTTGAAAAGTGTATATTTGCATCATTTTTATAATTGATCAAATTGTAGTTAAGAAATCCTAGAGATGTATCCCAAATGATGGGTGAACTCTATTATCACTTTGGTGTCAATGTGTCACTATTTTCCCTTCTACTTTCAGTTTTATTTGCAAAATTGAAAGGTGAATGTTTACAGTTTGGAATTAGTTTAAATAGGGTTTTCTATTCACTCTATCTTGATTTCCTCTACAAATTATATTTACTTTAGGAATTGAGAATTTAGTATCCATTTTTAGAAAACTATTTTTTCAGTTTACAGATCAAATTTGGTATCAGAGCAAGTGATTACAGGACCTTACTTCAGTTGTGATATACTTCTATTTTGAAGTTTTTAAATATAAAAATTTGGTTTTGATTATTTTTTTTGAGTTGACCATGAAAGGAGGCTAGTTTGAATGGAAATTGGAGGGTGTTCCAATTCTCTAGAAGAAGACAAGATTTTGACAACCAAGATTCTAGAACCACTAGCCCTATAGGATCAATAGAAATGAAGAACACAACACTTTGACACTTGAAGTGTGAGATGGTTTTATGAAAGGAACAACATTTCTTCCTTGGGAATCATTTAGATAAAATGCAAGGCATTTTCAATAATGTATCTCCAAGAGGAATTAGTTGCATTTCAATTGCCAGTCTTACACAGAGGGCAGATTGAAGTATGGTTATGATCTGATTTCATATTGGTATTAACACAAATTTTGGTCTTAAAAACTAGTTGTGTAGCCTTATTATTTTGGATTATTAATCATATTATGTATTCCTATGTCCTTGAATATAGGATCAAGTGAAAGAACTAGTTCCATGGTAAGATATAGAAATGGCAAACAAGACATTGTTCAAGTATTGAATAGGTTTTTGCACTTTGAGTTTGAGTTTGTAATTGGTTGGTAAGTTAGTTTATGTTTTTATAGATTTATTGAGAGTTTTAAGAAACAAAAAAGAATCCATTTAAGACACCAAAATTTTCTATCTAGTACACAATAGGTGTATTTCACGGTTCTCAAAGAGGTATGAGTTATTTTCAATATAACTATGTAGCACAAGTTTTGGGTTTGAATCCTTGATGTCAGGATAACCTGTGTATGGGTTACTCTGGATATAAAATATATCTTTATGAAATTGTTTTTAAATTCCTTTTGAAACTATAACATGGATCATCTAACTCTTATTGAGATAGAGTTTTATAAAATATGAAACCACTTACTATTCAGTTGATTGAAACCATCAAAGAAGAAACAACCCTTAGGTTGATGAAATGGTTTATTTGAATAGTTTTGATAAGAATGACTACAACATTGGATTAGTATGCTTTTATTCTTTTCAATACATTATTTTTAGAGGATTCCTTGCTATTGGATCTAGGGAAGGAATTTTTTATAAAAGTTGTGTTTGGAAGGGTTTATATTTACTATCTCATTTTTTAGTTTTCTATTGTGAAAGAATTTTTGGGAAATCTAACTCAATTGGATGATTTTTGGAGGTATGAACTAGGGAGTAGTCCATATGGTGAAGGGAACCTCAAGACAAGTTTAAAATACTTGGTTTTTTCTCACTTTTAAATGATATTTGCTTATAGTTACTTGAAAATTTGTGAGTTTATAAAGAATCTATTATTATGGAAATTCTCCAAGATAACATTGGAGTTTGATAGGTACAGGGAAAGATTCGAGGGACACAACAGTTAATTTTGTTGTTTAAAAATCCCTTGATTATCCTTAATGTAGGGGTTGAGAGAAGATGCCAGATAGTATGACTATTTTGGGTAACAGGTTATTTGGTAGAGAATGGATACAAAGTTTATTTTACTCTCCATATACTAGTTACAAGTGTAGTTAGATAGTTGAATTTCTGTAGAGTTATGTTTGTTGGTGTGATGTAAAAAGCTATATAACAAGTTTAGTTGGATTCTTGGTAATTTTGAGGACAAAAGCCTCTTTGTGGGTAGGTTTGATCTAGAAGACTATTTGAGTCACTATTTTTGTTCGTAAAAGGCTGACTATGGAAACCGTACCCAATGGAGTCCACTTTTATGATAGAGGGGGGACTCTACCACCGTGTATGGTAACAATGTTTTATTAATTCCATAATTACATTATTTTTTTACCATACAATTATTTTTGTGCTGTTGGTTGTGACACATGGTAGAATAAGAAGTAATTAGAGAAGCCCATATGGTGGGTCCTCAAAACACTACATGGTCTGGCACCATATCCTCTATCTTCCAAGTTAGAAACCCAACTCACAGTGTAACCCAACTCAACATGCATGCCAACTTGATTTCTAGCTCAATGGTCTATTATAACCACTTAACACCAAATTTTATAAGTTATCCAGGTCGAGATATTCTCTAACCAAGCTTGAGATTCTTAAAAAAAGGTGTTAGAGATATGGCCTAAGCCATGAGTGTTATGTAACATCTCACCTTATTTTAGAGCCTTGAATCACCTTTATCTCAAACATGTGGGATAATATTTGTGGTTTTGTTAAAAATTTGTTGGACTAGCCTGCATAAATAGACAATTAAAGTGTAACTATAAAGAGGATAAAATAAAGATAGATGCAAAATGGTAGAGGAGTGGTGGGTAGAGGCCATTAGCCAAGGCCAAGGCATTGTGTTAGATGACCAATTTTTCCAAGGCTAAGCCATTGAAGAGGTCCACTTTACAAAATCAAGCCATGAGAAATAAGATAGAACATTTCAGGTTTAGTTGATTCTATCAGGTAGATGTGAGTTCTAATTAGGAAGGCTTTGGAGCTATCAGAGATAGAATCATCCATTTGACAGGGATGGATATACCAAAATCAATTCTATCAACCATTTGATAAGTTGTTCAATCCTGGGGAGAGAGGAATGATAAGGCAAGATATCCACATAAAATTCAAATGGAGATCACCTTCTATTATGTAGCTAAGGCTTCCAATTGAATGATCTTCATCTATGAAAGAAATAGATGGAAGAAAGGCTCAAATTGAGTTCTCCTATTTAAAACCTAAATATGGGTGCTACGTAAAATAAAGGAAACCTTTCTCATTTTTAGATGGTTATTTTGGAGGAGTTGTCTATTGGGAAGCTTGAAGCTAGTAGTCATAAGCATGGTCGAAGAGTAAGCCAGAGCAAAGGGTGTTTGAAAGAAAATGTCTTTATATAGTCTACAATGGAAAATGAGCACTCATCATTGAAATAATGCACTCACCATTGGATCATGAGTAAGCATGTAGACATATAGACTGAGTCTATAAGGGAAGGATGACTTCACCTATTGTATGGATCTTTAAACCCTAGCAAAGGAATAGATAGTTGTGGGCATGTAGACCTATCTAAGGGAAGCATTTTTTCTACCTTACATGGCCTTGGCCATGATATCTATGAATAATAAAATATGTAGTCCAGGTTATGCATACTTGGATTGTAGGCACATAGGGTGAGTTTTTATGAGGGCATCATTAACTATTTAATTGGCATCTCTATTGGCTAATATCGAGCTAAGTGTGGAAGGGCATGGGTGTATGAGGTATACATGGATACATGATATGATGTTTTATTAATATAGTCCTGAAGCATCATTATCTTCTCTTATTTTAGTGGTATAATATCCATGGAAGAAGTTATGATACATTATCTTTATTACAAGCCCACTAGAAACTTGTCTACTATGTTAATTCTACAGGTATAGATACAATCCTATGTCAATTATTTTTACTTTCTTATATTTTTATAAAGGCATTGTAGCTATGGAATAAATTCCTATATCCATGAAAGGAATAATTAAATAGCTGTTGAAGGAAGAAAACTACTTATTCTATAATGCCTTATGTCCAAGGGTAGATTTAATCTTTTCCTTATATCTTATTTAAAGATACCCAATTCTGGGGTCAATCAACTCCTTTTATTCTATGGTAATAGACAAGGAAGAATGCATTGTGTGCCTTGGTATTGACATACAAAGAGACAAAGAGGCCCATGACTATAAATTTTGATTGCCTCTATTTGTGGCCTGTGTCCAAGGAGGATATAGTTATATAATTACAGGTTGTTTCTAGGAGATGTAGGTCTTTGGTAACCAGAGGCACTCCTATTTAATTTTGTGCCCTTTTTAAGAGTTTTTATAGATACTCTTATTGGAGAAGAATTACTTGAATATATGGAGAAGGATAAGGAGGTGTTACATACTGGAAGAAGATAATTTACTGAGTAATTGTAGAATCTTTACACAGTTGGGCTTACTACACTATTATTGGTTTATTAAATCCATTTATGATGTAAGTTAAAAAGTGTTCATTTGAATCATTTTTATAATGGATCAGATTGCATCTAAGTAATCCCAGAGATGTAACCCAAATGATGGGTGAAATCCATTATCACTTTGGTGTCAATGTGTCACTATTTTCTCTTCTACTTTTAGTTTTACTTGCAATATTGAAAGGTGAATGTTTACAATGTGGAATAAGTTTAAATAGGGTTTTATATTCACTTTATCTTGATTTTTGCTACCAATTCTATTTAATTCAAGAATTGAGAATTTAGTATCCATTTTCAAAAAATTATTTGTCCAGATTATGGATCATTTCCTTGGTCTCCCTAACTGAAGTAGTTGCAAGAATAATAATATCATCAACAAATTGTAGATGAAGAGATTGTTGAGAACTAGAAGATAGTTTAAAACCTTTCAATATGCCATGTGCAAGTTCAGCCATAAGGTTCATACTAAGAGATTCTACCATGATAATGAATAAGAAGGGAGACAAAGGGTCACCCTATCTGATACCACAATCACTCCCAAAAACATAGGTGGGAAAACCATTGATAATGATGAAAAACATGGCCATTGAAATTTTTATATGAATAAATTGTCTGATATGCTTATGAAAACCAAATTTTTCTAACACATAATCCAATAAACCCTAGTCAAATTTATCATAAGCTTTGGCCATATCAATTTTAAAAATCATACCTGCTTATTTAATTTCTACCATGGAATGAATGGTCTCATAAACAACCATAATACGATCTTGGATTTATCTCCCAAAAACATATCCCCCTCGATTAATAGAAATGATTTTATCCATAAATGGCTGATTTCTCAATGCTAGAACCTTCATAAATATTTTGTAGATAGAATTACACATGTTGATAGGCCTAAAATCCTTGAATTTAGAGGGCCCTTTCTTCTTGGTAATGAGAGCTATAGAGGTATTATTAAATTATCTAAGAAGTTTTCTAGATGAAAAAAATTCATCCATTGTATCCCATAAATCATGCTTAATAATGTCCCCATAATTTTGAAAAAAAGCCAATGGAAAACCATCTGGGCTCGATGCTTTATCTTTATTCGTCAAAAAAACTGTGGCCTCAATTTCTTCTTATGGAACATATTTTAGCATGATATCATTATCATTTTTAGTAATAAGATTAGTTACATGCTATAGAAATTCTTTGGTTAGGTCTCTATCAAGATCCAAATTGATGGTAAAAAGGTCTTTGAAGAATCTCACAACTTTCTCTTTAATGGTAATCAGGTCAGTATGGAGGGATCCATTCTCATCAAAGATTTTAATAATTATGTTATGACTTATATTCTTAATTATAACTGAATGAAAAGAAATAATATTATGATCTCCCTCCTTTAACCAAGTAGCTTGAGATATTTGTCTCCATAAATATTCCTCTCGATCTAGAATGGAATGATAATCTGCTTATAACCCCTGATCTTAGTGAGGGATTTGTGTGATAAGGCCCTAGGAGATGATTAAATATTCAAGATGTTGTAGATCTAATCTATTTTCCTCTTTTTGGAGGAAGATATTTTGAAAAAAATTGTGATTCCAAACATAAATCTTTTTTTAAACATTTTTTAACTTCTAATTAAATTTAAACATAACTAATCCTGGGACATCCAAATTACACAATTCCTTTATTCTTTCCAACAACTCTAAAGGAGATAACCACATGTGTTCAAACCTGAAGGGGATTCTCTTAGTTTTGAAGATAGTTAAAATGTTTAGAACCAACAGATTGTGATTCAAACCTATTCTAAGGAGAAAGGATAAGCAAAAATCCTACACACCAAACCAATAAGGGGAGATGAGAACTTGATCCAATCAATTTTTTATAAGACTTTTACCTATCCTCTTATTTTACCAGGTGTAAGGGGATCCTCTAAGCTCGATATCAAACAACCCATTAATAGAAATTAACTCAACTAGATCCACCAAGTTTTTTGAGAAGTATTGAACTCCCCCTTTCTTCTCCCTTACACTAATGGAGGTGTTGAAATTACCAACCATCATCCATTTTAAATTTTTACAAGTATTAATGAATGAGACTAGATTATTATAGAGTCTTATATGGGCAACTATCATATAAGGGGTATACAAATTTGATAGAATCCAAGAAATATCTTGAGTATTATTAGTGAACAAAATATCTAAATGATTCTTATTTTTTACCAAAATTTTTCCCTCCACCACTTTTTCATCCCAAAAGGTGGTAATGCCTCCATATGCTCCCTCAAAGCCTAAACTGACAACCATCACCTCCTTTCATATCTAATTTTTAGCTTTCTTCAAAATTCTACTAGCCAATTTAATTTCTTGGATGGCTAGTATCATAGGTTGAATAATAATCCTCATATCCCTGAAAACTCTATATTTGTTGATGTGTTTTAGATACCTAATGTTACAATAAACCATCTTCATTGTTCCTATTTATTCTGCTAACTAGCATGTTATTTGATTGGTTTAAGATTTAGAAGGTATTCATAGCCATTCACTATCTCATTCTTTGTTTTATTCTTTCTAGTTTTAGCCATGGTATATCTTCCTTTTTTGTTACTAGAGCTAGTATTTGTCTATCTCTTAGATCTATCAGGAATACAATACTTCCCCTCTTTTATTTTTTATAGCTTAAATCTTGTAGAGGTATAAACCAAAGATAACCTATAAGCTAAATCTTCCTTCTCCCTTACATTTTCTAATTCTAATTATTCTTGATTATTCCTTTGGTTTTTGTTTTCATGCATTATATTACTTATTCAATCAGTTGAATATGATCCATTGATTATGGCCCTCATGCCTATGTTTTCCTATTGTGACATTTGTATATGTCATGGTTTGTTGTATGTTTATATTCAAATATGTCATTATCTGATTTATTGACATTTGAATAAGTCATGTCCATTCAATTTTGTAACATTTAAACATGCACAGTTTTTGAGGTCTCCTTAGACCATTATCTTTTGATTTAATTTTGAGTACTCTTTTGTCTATGCTTGATTTATTTTTGAGCTTGTATTTTTACTATCTAGATGTTGATATGATTCACATCATGCATTTAAGGACTTAATGAGATCACATTCTATGTGCTTCAATGATTATCTACCTAGACATGTTCCTTCTATATGCTACATGGTTCATACACATATCATATAGTTATAATATCCTTTTGAGGTAAGGTGGTTACTAGTTTCTTCTTCCCCTCACCTCAAAATAGGAGGCATTCCATAGAGGCATTGCTTCCACATTTTTCACATTTCACTAGATTTAAATATATAGTGGGGGCATGTTTTGGAAACATGTTCTCCACACTTGTACCAATTTAATTTTCATATATATAGTGGGGTCATGTTATGTAAAATGTTCTCCACACTTACACAGTTTACCAAATGGCCAAATTTCATAATTATATGATCTAGATGCATAGTTGTGGCACTATTATATACATTGGTACCATTACTATACCTAGGTTTCAACATGAGACATGACGAGGTGCATATGCTATGTAAAGGGCACTTAAATTATAAATTCATATCAGCTTTCCTATCTCAAAACACTTTTTTGAATTGTCGTCACCCACCAAGTTGGATTTTTATAGACTATATTGAGCCAATCTATTACAGTAGTTATTTAATTTTTGTTATGGTTGAGGTGATCAAATCATTCAATCTTCTTAGTTCATATGTTGGACTTGACTACATCATCCAAACTCACTAGATTTATAGTGTGAGTTGACTTGGTTTACTCACACTCACTAGGGTATAAGTATGATTAGGTTGTTAGGTTAAGCTGATCTCAATTGTTGGGTGGCAACTCACCTTTAGTTCTAAGGTTGGGCGAAAGTTTTGTACTTTGACATTTCTATATTTATACACTTTCTATATTTTATATTTTTCCTAATCTTAGTTTCAATTATTCTTAATGATACATTTTCTAAAAGGCAAGGTAGTTGCATCAATACATGTGTGTACTCTTAAACCTTACTCTCTTTACTTTTAGTAATTTCAAATGATTTCAATTTTAGATTATATGCAATGATTATAAACTATAACATGTTCTTGGTTGTAGGTCATTAACCAATAAAGCACTCAAGTTAGACTGACACAAAGATAAGGTATGTTATATACACCGAAATACACATTTATTTTCCTTTAAGCTAAAAATTTTATTACTATATTAAAAGGGGAAATATAAACACTACTTTTGAATTATATATCACCTCAGTCTTGTACACTTAGAAAATATATATCATGGATGTACCTTTAGCTTCTAGACCCTTCCAAATGATGAAAGGTTCACACACATTATCTCTTCATGCCAAATTACTTATCTCTTAGTCTGACCAATGTTATTTTGATGAATCAGACCTTATATCATACTTATAATGTTATAAGCTTTCTTATCTTATGTCTCTATGAGTTCTAGACCTTTAACTATTTTTTAGATTTTTAGAACTAATGTCCTAGTTAGACACCTATGTCTATGTTGTTGTCCTATTCTAATCCAATTACCTTGTGCCCTAAAGTATTCAATTTAAAAATAAAATGTAATCTTATCTTCAATCTAAGTGATTTAATTCAATATTTTATTTTAAAGAATTGGTATATATACAAGATCAATCCTCATTCATTCTTCACCTATCACATACCTAGAAACGTATTACCTCTAACAAGGCAACTTATAAAAGGCATTCAATCAAGCACTCAAATGAGAAAAGATTCCCTATTTTCCCTATTTCCATATCAGTCATAAGGATAGAAAATATATAGGTCTATATTACTAAATAAAAATCCCATGAACCACATTTGCCAAGTTACAAGCTAGGTCACTCTATGTACTTGATTATCATATTTTGCTTCCTTATGCGCATACAAGCCAACATGTAGGGGAGAAATACATAAGTTGGAGGCCCTCTTCAAAGTATTTTATATGTAGGTTATCTTTATCCAAGGTTAAATAGGTAGAGATATCCTAGGGCACAAGGATGGTAGACTATCTCTAAAGCAGGCCAATTAATTTTCAAACTCTGATAAATATATACTAAATTTATTATGTTTAGATATGATAAAAATAAAAAATAAAGCTATGATAGATATTACAATTATAATGAAAATAAGATACTTAGTTGGTTTTGACGTTAGTATAGATATAGATCTAGAATAGGAAGAAATGATATTCGAAATGGATTTTGGATCAATCATCTGATTCTAAATTAATGACTTGTGACCTCAGACACTTGTGTTGACCTTGGACAATTACATCGATGCTTCTATATAACTTGAATATAGGTGTTCTATATAGAACACCTACTAGATTTATATGTGACCACTTAGAATATTTTGAGTTTCATTCTCCTTCAATTTGGTGTGCTTAAATATGGATCATAGGCTATCACACCTAGTAAAATATCAAAACCCTAGTTATTCATCTTCATAATAGTTATGGTAAAAATAGGTTAGTGAGCACATAGTGTCGAGCTACTTAAAAGACCACTTTCAATGAGAAATATTTGCATAGATAATACTATGAATAGGGATTCATACTTATGTAATTATCCCATACGTATTAGCTTGTGTATGCTTAAGGATGAAAATGTGTGATAATCAAGTACATAGAGTGACCTAGCTTGTAACTTGGAAAATGTACCTTATGGGATTGTTTTTCAGTAATTCATACCTGTATATGTGTTTTCCCTATGATTGATATGCAAATAGAGTAAAATATGGAAGTTTTGCTCATTTTAATGCTTGATAAAATGATTTTTATAAGTTTCTTTATGAGAGGTATGAAGCTTCTAGGTGAGGAATGAATGAGGTTTGATCATAAATATATAAAAATACTTTTGGAGAATATATTGCATTAAATAACTTAGGTAGACCATATGAATACATTTTATTTATAAATTATATGACTTTAGGACATTGGACACTTGCATTGGTATAGGACACTAGTGTCAATGAAGGAGTTTAAATGGGATGCAAGGGTGCTAAAAGCTGGAAAATAGGTATAGGTCCAAAACTTGCAGAGATATATGACAAGATTTTTTTTAAAATTCATGTTATAATATAAGGTCTAAGTCATCAGAATAACATTGGTCATACTAAGATATAAGCAATAGGCACAAAGAGATAGTTTATGTGAGCCTTTCGACAATGAGAAGGGTCTAGAAGCTAAAGGTATGTTCATGATATATATTTACCAGGTGTATAAGATGAAAGTGTTATATAATTCTAAAATAATGTATACATTATATCCCCTTCTTTAATATAGTAATGATTTTTAATTTTAAAGGAAAACAAATGTGTACCTAGGTGTGTATAACACACTTTGTCTTTACATGAGTCTAGCTTGAGTGATTTGTTGGTGTCTGACCTAAAACTAAGAGTATGTTATAGTATATAATCAGTGCATATAATCATAAATTTAAATCATTTGAAATGATTGAAAGTAAATTGATCAAGGTTTAGGATTACACCTATGTATCGATAAAACTACCTTGCCTTTCAGAAATTTGATTTGGAAAAGATTTATACTTATGAATCATTAAAACTAAGATTAAGACAAATATAAAATCTAGAAATTACATAAATATATAAATATCAAATGACAAAACATACCCCTAATATTGGAGACAAAGGTGAATTTCTACCTGATAGTTGAGATTAGCTCAAATGTACAACCCAATCATACTTATAACCTGGTGAAGGTGAGTGAACTAAGTCAACTCACACTATAAATCTAGTGAGTTTGTATGATGTAATAAATTACAACCTATAAACTTGGAAATATTGAGTAATTTAATTGCCTCAACCATACCCTAAATGAACCAACTACTGTAGTAGATTAGCTCAATACAGTTTTTTAATATCCAACCTAGTGGGTGATGACAATCCTTAGAAGTGTTTTAAAATCTGAAACTGATTTTCATTTTATAATTTAGGTTCCCTTTACATAAAATATTCACCTCATATATGTATCATGCTAAAACCTAGGTATAATATTGGTACCAATGTATACAATTCTTCCATAACTATGTATTTGAATCATATAATTATGATTTTTGGCCAATTTATAAACTATGTAAGTGTGGATAATATGTTTCTAAAACATGCCCCCACTATATATCTGAAACTAAAATTTATGTAAGTGTGGAGAACATGTTTCTAAAACATACCCCAAATGTATATCTAAATCTGGTGAATTATGTAAAATGTGAAAGCCATGCCTTTATGGCATGCCCTTACTAATATGCCCCCACTTTTGAGGTGAGGAGAAGTAGAAATTGGTAGTCACCTTACCTAAAAAGGATGAGATAACTATATAATTTATGTATGAATCATGTATCATATATAAGAAACATGTATAGGTAGATATATCATTAAAGCATGCAAAAAGTGATCACAACAAGTCCTAAGATCATGATGTGAATCATGATAATGTCTACATAGTAATAGTACAAGCTCAATAAGCAATCAAGCACACACACATAAGATCACTCAAAATAAAATGGTCCAAGGAGACCTCAAATAAGTGGCATGTTGAAATGACACACAATTGAAGAGACATGACTTAGTCAAATATCCACAAATTAAGGAATGACATATTCAAATTTCAACATGAAATAAACCATGACATATAGAAATGTCACAATAACCAAACATAGCCATGGAGGCCACGATCAATGGATTATATTCAAATGCTTAAAAAAATAGTATAATGCATGATAATATAAATCAAGAAACACACTCAAGTAAGTACAAAAATGAAAACATAGACAATAAGAAACCAACATAACATAACACACTAGCTCATGGATAATATGTGTTAGCAAAAAAATGTTTAAGTACATAGCATATAAAATACACTATGGATGATATAAGCATGGATAAATTCTTGTGTAAGTGCATAATCTCAAACATGATAATTTAAAGTTATCATAAAATAATATAACCTAGATGTATTATGATCAAAGAATCAAATGCCCCAATGTCCACATGACATGAGTAGAGGGAAGGCCTAACATTCAAAAATGCATAGATAATGTATCTATGTATGTCTAAATCACACTCAAAAGATGCATGAAAAACATGTATATATAGAAATAAATGTAATTTTATCTACCAACATGGAACCAATAACATGTATGCCAAGGAACTAATAGAACATGTACATGCTAAAAATATTTTTGGATTTTTTTTGAAGTTTTTTTATTTTTTTTGGTATTTTTGGAATATGACACCTTAAAAAATTAAGTTTGATCCTTTTTATTGTTTTAATAATGGTTGGATATGTTTAAATGGTGCATATCATGTTCCTCCTCTTGATTTACATGTGCAATAGAAGAACCAATGTTATCATTTGTAACATGTATCAATTTAACTTCATGAGAAAAAGAATACCTTGCTGATGTTGGTCATTTTTAGCTTGCATTTGACATACCCAAAGAGTTCCAAATTTAAATGTGAATGGATATAGTGTGGCATAACCCAAAATCATGTTTGAACTACTTTAGGATCACAATTGATTATATTGTCATGTTTCCCAAGGATTTTTTCCAACCTCATTTGTTTTGTAAATGTTTTAGACCAAAGCCAAGTTGTTGAAAACATCTTATGTTTCAAGTAATTTTTATTTGTGTAGGATCAACATGGTTATGCTAAAATTAACCACCACCCATAAATATTGTAATTATAAGATCTGGTTGGTGTAGATCCTTTCATTTTTTTTAGCATGAGGACCTTTCTCATTTTTGGAAATATTGTTATCATGATTGTTTGTAGATGAACATGTTTATCTATACACATCCCAATATAATAAATCAAATGAAACAAAGTGATTATGTAATTTCCTTTCTCTAAGTAGAGAAAGAAGATCCCTGCTAAATACAAAGTGTAGTTCTAAATCTGAGGGGATGTAATGTAAAAAATATAAAACACATTTAAATATTATAACATAATCTTGAATAGGTTCATCCTCATGTTGATTTAATGTTTGCAATTGTTCCAATGATAATTTGGGAATCATGTGCTTATGAAAATTCATTAAAAATACATCCTCAACTTTTTTTAAAAATGATAGGGAACCATCAAGGGGCTATATAACCAATCAATAGCTTATTTAATTAAGATCCTATGAAAATATTTTAATAATAAATGGCCATCCTTTGCCCAATAGCCAAAGGAGTGTATATATTTTTCCAAATGATTTGCAAGATCTCCTTTGACATCAAAAATAGGAAATACATGCATAATAAATCCAGAGAGATATAGATATTCAAAGACAATTTTAGTAAGGGGTTGTTCCATCAAGATATCATCATGAAAGGTAGCCTCATGTGAGTAAATTTGCAATTTTATAATAACCATTTGTTTTTAAAGATCATTTAAGGTATTGAACATGGATAGAGTGTTGTTTGAAGAGGTTGGTAAGGAGGTTGAAAATTTTCTTCTAGGCTATAAATTTTTCTCCACGTGACACATAGGCATATTATCATCTACATGAAGAATAAATGTACATTGATTATCATTGAATTTTGTAACCTTTGGTATTTATTTTTAAATTTTTGTAATATTTGATATTTACATATTTTTTAATGCTTCATCTACCTTTGGAAATGATATAACACATGTAATTTGAGTTAGTTTTGATAAAAGATCTTCTTTTGAAGTATTAGGAGATTTTTCCACTTTAGGTTTGTAATGCACTCTTTTGTGGTAGTTTAATGTTATCTGGCAAAGAGTCCATGATGTCTTTATTTACCTTTCAAGAAACTTCAATATTAAATGAAAGAAAAAGTGAATCAGGGTATGTTCATGGAGTTGGGGGATAACTCCATAAACATTTACGATAACAAAATCATGTAATGTCAATAATTCAATCACATTATTGATATTATGTGATCATGTTATTGATATTATGTGATCACATTATTTGAATTATGGATTGGTAGTTACTGAGCCATAATGTAATTATGTTAATACAAAATGTGATTGTATTATTGTAAAAGCAATAATGTGATCATGTTAATAATGTGATCGCATCCCCTATGTCATTTATAAAAAATAAAAAGTGAAACAAAGTACAAATTTTCCTCATTTTGCATTTGGGTTCGCTCATTCTCCTCACTCTCCTCCAGTTTGTGATTGTGTTTTGCCCTAGTGAGGCCAAAACTTTATAATTTGTCTTAAGAAGCTCAACACATCAACAAATTGATGATGTCACTGCATAGAATAGGTAAGTGCTAAAAATATACATGTGTCAACCCTAAATTTTATTATTTTCATTGTCTAATTGGTAATTTATTTATTTTGAATAGCCCATCCTGCTAACCCTATTATTCCTCATCTTAACCCTCCTCCTAACCCCCCACCTAAACCTCCTATAGTTACACAAAATCCCCCAGGCAATTAGGGAAATCTAGTTTCCCACATTATGGAAAATAAATTGTTAGGAATAAAACACTTCTAAATCCAGATCTAATATTACCATAAATTAGATATAAAGCTATGCAATAAAATGCATCATGGAAACATTCCTTAATTCACCATTAATATGAAAGCATAAATGAGAGAAAAATAAAAATAACATAGATCTAACGTGGTTTACCCAATGTGGGCTACATCCACCAATGAAAGTTCTCAAATAAATCATTAATCTAAAACAAGATTACAATGAACTCTCACAGAGATAGAAAAAACCTCCTATAGAAAGTGTTGTACAAAAAACTATACTTTCACATGTACAATGTTGTATCTCACAAGTTGATAAACCACACCTTGTAATGAACACCTGCACTTTGACTCTGATCCTCAAAGCCACACCTTGAAAATAAACCATCAACCTCTAAAGGCCAGACTACATGATGTAATATATAAAAATGAATAAAATCCATAAAAGGAGGAGAAAATATGTAATGCTTATCTAAGACAAGCATTATCCAACATGTGACAACCCTTTTCCACCTCATCAAGCCTATATAAAATCTCTCCCAAGGAGAAATTCACCATATTCATCTTCTCCACCTTCTAAGGGAACATTTTCCCATGAACATGTGATCACAACCACCTCCACTCAACAAGGAAAGATCTCCATTTTCCAAAAAATAACTAGCTTCCTCAAAATAAGGAAGACAACATGGGAAAAGGCATCTAACAACTAACTCCATGAAATATGGAATACATATAAATTAGGAATATAAGGAATATTTCACTCACATGTGGAGAACATGAATATTACACCCCCCACATCTTTGGATCTCTTTAGGCCCCCAAATTTTATTCCTATGGTTATGTGATAGCCCCAAAGGGCTCCACGCTCAACAATGTCCCACTTGGATACCGTTTCTATTGAACAAAATCTATCACTGATCCATGACAACTAAAGCCAACCAGATCTAAACATAGTCTCAACTTGTCCAATGTGACCAACTTGATCATCATATCCATATGATTTTAGCTAGTATGAATATTATCTAGCTTCACAAAGTTCTCCTCTAAAGTTGTCCTAATGAAGTGATAATGTAATTGAATGTGTTTGATCCTTGAGTGGAAAGTAGAGTTCTTTTCCAAATGAATAGCACTCTGACTATCACTGTGTAGTCTCCCAACTTCTTTCTCATGCCCCAAATCTTAAAACAAATCATGTAACCAAATCATCTCCATGTTATCCTCCATGGCAACAACATACTCTGCTCTATGGTTGACAAAGCCATAACCTTTTGTATCCTATAAATCTAACTAACCAACGTATCTCCAATAATAAATATATATCCTATCATACTTCTCCTTCTATCAATATCCCTTTCCTTATTTGAGTCCACATAACCATGCAAAGTGGTATCTAATCTACCATAACATAATGCAAAATCAATGGTTCCTCTCAAATACTAAATAATCCATTTCACTGCCTAGCAATGATCATAACCTAAATCACTCATATACTTGCTCACAACTCCCACTACTTGGATAATATCTAGCTTAGTACAAACCATGGCATACATCAAGATTCCAACTATCGATGAGTAAGGTACCTTGGACATCTTAAGCTTTTTAGCTTCCATCTTGGGATGTTGCTCCTTTGACAAACTAAAGTGGCCTACCAAAGTAGTACTAATATATTTAGAATCTAACATGATAAACCTTTAAAAGACTTTCTTCACATACTCTGATTGAGATAAGATCAACTTCCTCTCCTTCCTATCATGATAAATCCTCATACCAAGGATTTACTTTGCAGCACCCAAATCCTTCATAGAAAAGGAGTCACTAAGTTATTTCTTGAGCATATGAATATGTTGTATGTTCTTTCCTAAAACTAACATGTCATCGACATACAAGCATAATATAATAAAGTAACCATCATCAAAATATTTGATGTACATGAAATGGTCAAAATGACACCTTTGATATTCTTGTTCCAGCATAAAATAATAAAATTTTGTGTACCATTACCATGGAGCTTGTTTCAAACCATACAAACTCTTCTTTAGTTTGTACACATAGTTCTCATTCCCTTTGAACTCATAACCCTATGGCTGTTTCATATAGAACTCTTCATCCAAATCACCATGAAGAAAAGCAATTTTCACATCTAATTGTTCTAAGTGTAAATCCTCAACTACAACTAAACCAAGAATAGTCCTAATAGAAGTTATTTTTACAATAGGAGAGAAAATTTCATCAAAATCAACACCTAATTTCTGTGCAAACCCCTTGACCACCATCCTAGCCTTATACCATGTTCTCCCTTCATGCTCTTCTTTGATTCTAAAGATCCACTTGTTCAACAATGCACTCTTGCCCTTGGGTAGCCTAACCAATTCCCACATTTATTCTCCATAAGAGATATATGTTCTTAATCCATGGCTTGTTCCCATCTCAACTTGGCATCTACCTACATTGCTTCCTCATAACACTCTAGCTCTCTATTCTTAGTGAGTAATAAATAATTCAAAGGAGAAAAATGTTCAGGTGCTTTTCTTACCCTAGAAGACCTTCTTACCATAGGAGTTTGGGGTCCTTGTGTAGAATTTTCTTGAACTAAATCCTTGGATACTTTGACATCCATAATGTCATCTAATAATGTGTACTCTTTCTGTTCCTAATCTTGTTCCTGCAACTGATCCTTATGCATGAATTTTTCATTAAAGACTACATCTCTAGACCAAAATATTTTTCTATCTTCAATACTCCATAAACAAAAACCCAAGTCATCCTCACCATAACCAACAAATGTGCATTTCTCTGATTTAGCCTCTAGCTTGGTCCTATCTTCTTTCTTAATGAGATCAAATGCTTCACATCTAAAGACTCTAAGAAAAGAATAATCAACATTCTTACCAAACCAATCTTGTTCAGGAATGCTTCCATCCAAAGGCATAGAGGGTCCTCTGTTAATCAGATATACTATCATGCTAACTACTTCTACACAAAACTATAAAGGCAACCCTACATGTAACCTCATGCTCTTAACACATTCCATTGTTTTTTTATTCATCCTTTCAGATACCACATTATTTTGTAGAGTTCTTGGAACTATCCTTTGCCTATGGATTCTATTCTTAGAACAATATTCAAAGAAAGCATTACTATAATACTCACCTCCATTATCTGATCTGAGACATTTCAAATTGAGACATGTTTCATTCTCAAATAAGGCTTTCCACTTCTTAAAAGTGTCAAATACATCAAATTTATTTTTAATTCAAAAAACCCAAATTTTTCTAGTTGCATCATCTATAAAAATAAAATAATAATTGGATCCACCAATAGAAGATAATTGAGCTATTCCCCATACATCTGAGTGTATTAGATCAAACTTGTGATCTTTCTTTATGGGTCTAACCTTTAGGAACTTAACCCACTTCTATTTACCATACACACAATTTTCACAGAAGTATAGATCTAGATCTTTCAATCCAGGCAACTTATATTTTAAGATATGCATGCCTTTATGGCTCATATGATCAAGCCTATAATGCCACATAGTTGCATCTCCATCTGTAACAACTAAATCAATATAATCAATTCTACTTGTCAAATACAAAGTACCAACTTTATTACCTCTCGAGATCACAACAACACCTTTGGTAACTTTCCAAGAATTTGTAGTAAACAATATTGAACATCCCTCACTACCCAATTGCCCCACTGAAACCAAATTTCATCTCAACATAGCCATGTGTCTAACATCCTTAAGGACCCATGTGTTCCCATTTTTCATCTTAAATTGAACATAACCTTTCCCTATTATCTCATATGGTTTATCATCACCAACTTATACATGTCCTAGATTCTCTTAAACATAATCAGTAAAATAATGCCTATGTGGGGTGGCATGAAAAGAAGCCCCTAAATCTAATACCCAAGACTCAAAAAAAATATCCCTAAAAAGAATTAAGGCATCTTGACATGATTTACCTAATGTCACATTTACCTCATTCATTTCTTCCTTGTTGGCATTCTTATCCTGAAGTGACCAACAATCCTTCTTTGAGTGTCCACTCTTTCCACAATGCCAACATATCATCTTGGATCTAGATTTAGACTTAGATCTACCTTTTGACTTTCCTCAATTACCTTTGCTCTTGTCCTTTTGCCTACCTCTAGTATAAATGGATAAATCATTACCTAAAGATGATTCACTGATGCTTTTCCTTTGCATATCCTTGATAAGGATCACACCTACAATATCCTCAAAATTCAAGCTTCCCTTGGCAAGGACCGCATTACTTACAACCATAACCAAACTATCCCAACTATCAAGAAAAGAAAATAAGATTAGCAAAGCTCTAACTTCATCATCAAACTTAATTCCAACTGAATTGAGCATACTTACAATTGTATTAAAATCATTAAGATGATTAGTAATTGAACTATTCTCAGACATTTTCATGTTAAACAATCTTTTCATAAGAAATTTTTTATTAAAAGTTAAAGGTTTCTCATATAACTTCCCAAGTTTATCCATGAAATCCTTTGTAGTTATTTGATCTGCAATGTTATATGCAATAGAAGATGCAAGGCATAACTATATGGCTCTTAATGCCTTCTTATCAAGTAATGACCAATCTACATCACTCATACTTATAGGTTATCCTCCTTTCCCTCTAATGGGAGTTGAAGTTCCTTTTGATATAGGTAATATTCCATCTACATTTTCCACAAACCAAAATGCTTACCATCAAACTTCTTAACTCTGAATCTAATCTTTTCTTTCATAACTCCCACTCAAGCTAATAGCCTTCTTATGATTTACCACTTTAGCAAAACACACAACCAATGGCTCTGATACCAGTTATGAATAAAACACTTATAAATCTAGATCTACTATTACCATAAACTAGATATAAAGCTATGTAATTAAAAGCATCATGGAAACATTCCTTAATTCACCATTAATATGAAAGCATAAATGAGAGCAAGATAAAAATAACACAGATCTAACGTGGTTCACCCAATGTGGGCTACATCCACCAATGAAAGTTCTCAAATAAATTAGTAATCTAAAATAAGATTACAATGAACTCTCACAAAGGTAGAAAAAATCTCTTGTAGAAAATGTTGCACAAAAAACTACACTTTCACCTGCACCTGCACAATGTTGAATCTCACAAGTTCCTAAACCACACCCTATAATGAAGACCTAAGCTTTTAAAAATACCTTCACTTTGACTCTGATCCTCAAATCCACACCCTACAAATAAACCATCAACCTCTAAAGGTCACACCACACCCTGTATATATATATATATATATATATATATATATATATATATATATATATAAATGAATAAAATCCATAAAAAGAGGAAAAAATATGCAATGCTTATTCAAGATAAGCATTATCCAATATGTGACAACCCTTTTCCACCACATCAAGCCTATATAAAATCTCTCCCAAGGATAAATTCACCATATTCATCTTCTCCACCTTCTAAGGGCACATTTTCCCATAAACATGTGATCACAACCAACTCCACTCAATAAGGAAGGAGTTCCCTTTTCCAAAAAATAACTAGCTTCCTCAAAACAAGGAAGATAACATGGGAAAAGGCATATAACAACTAACTCCATGAAATATAGAATACATATAAATTAGGAATATAAGGAATATTCCACTCACATGGGGAGAACATGAAAATTACACCCCCCCCCCACATCTTTGGAGCTCTTTAGGCCTCCAAAATGTATTCATATGGTCATGTGATAGCCCCAAAGGACTCCACACTCAACATAAATTTGAAATTGAGGAATTAATTAGGATAATGAAGGATATTACTTCTAATAACACCTAGCACACATATCTAGCCAATTCCCTAGAGTCATTATTATGTCAAGTTGACTCTATAATGAGTCAAATTGACAAATGGGCTTCATATCAGGATAGTTCTAGGGATTATTATGCTAAAAATTTGTTAGCACATGAGGTTAAGAATATAGACATATCAAAATCCACCATTTATGCATTATTCATTGACCCAACCACCAATGCACCATTTCTAATAATTGTTAAACATTTTCCAATCCATTATTACTAATATAATTTAATCAAAGCCAATTTCTAAAAAATCGATGGTGGATGGTGTTTTATTATCCACTATGTAACAAACATGAGGTACCATTGTATTTTTTGAGGAAAATATATTATGAGTTTTTCCTCAATGATATTCTAAACTATTTTTATTCTAGTGAGTTTTGGGGCTGAGGGAAAGGCTCTGTACTAGATCAACCAAGTACACACTATGTGCTTAATTAGATTGCAAGGATCCATATCCAAAAGCCACTTTAACCTGAGATCCCCTCTATAGTTCATGAGGTTGTGGAGATAAAAAAATTCTATTCACTTAGTGTGCTCACTAATACACTTATTCAACATAGGAGTAGGCTCTTAGAGATTGATGCTAGAGATACGCCACCTTGTGTGCATAATTGACCCCAACCTTGTAGATGTTGTGGAGCTATATGCACTAGACCTATTGATGATGATGACACAGGTGGTTCAAAGGGATTAGATGGTATACTTAAGAGTGATGAGTTTATGGCATGCACATTTGATGTGTAGACATTATCCACTACATAGATATAGGTATATTTTATATAAATGTCATGTTAAATTTAAGCTAATTTAAAATTTTAATATAGTTGATAATTAATTTACATAGAAATTAAATAATATCTATGTATTTTTTTATGTTCTAGGAGGATACAATTCCCTCATCATCATTATCCACATTTTTAGTATTTGATTTTACGTAGCCTTTGTTTACATATATAGATCTAGCTACTGACCCATCCACTATTGCATATGTTTGTGTTAGGATGACACCTTTTACTTATATAGAGATAAAATTTTGATTTAATGTTATGCTCTATGTAAATTTAGTTTATGTATATTTGCCTTGTATTTAATTTAAATTTATCTATCAAAGATCTCAAAATTCAATTATAATGATGTTAAATACACTCTTGGTTTAATAAAGGATAAAAAAATTCCATATACATCTTTGATACTTTATACAAAAGTAAGTGAGACATTATTTACATTTAGTTGATGGCTCAAGTAGACTCTCCTCCATCACTACAAGCTGAGATAGGCATAGGCATTTTTGTTATAATGTCACCTACACAGGTGCTCTATAGAGGTATATATTAACTTGTAATTTTGAATGGTAAAAATAGATTTATTTTAATGATTTTACTACATACTTGGGAAAAACATAACCTATGTGAATGTATTGTGTATGCAAGGTTATCCCATGACATATAATAGTCCTAGACATATGATTAGTAGGGAAACTTCTCATGTTTCTTCCCTATTTCAAATGCATGTTCGTACAACTGAGCCTTCCACTAACTCGTTTGTGTGTCAAAATCAGATTGAGTAGGATTGCGAGCTTGCAATAAGTGAATATTTAAATGTTTTTTTATTATAGTTCAAAATAATTTCTTAACTTGGTTAAATGTATTTTATGTTAATTTTTTAATAATAATTGTATTTGAACAGGTTTAGTTGTAAGTGAGCTATGAGCATAAGACCCAAAGTCAGACCTTGGAGCAATCCAAGGCATTCAAAGGATCTCCATCTACAAAAGGGCATCCCAAAGAGAGTTTATTCGAATAAGGCAAAGAGAGCGAGGTTATTTGATGATTAGGATGTCTTACATGAGATGTGATTTTTTGTATGCCTATATAGAAATGTACACATTTTTGGCATTGTATAAAGTATACGACATTCACCCAACATTAGATACTATGTTGGTAGATGGTGTAAATTTTTGTATGCCTATCATGGCAATTTATGTATTATTGACATTGTACATGTCCTTATATGTTTTTTTTTGGCTTTTTCATTTGAATTATGTTAATATATCTAATTTATATTCAGTTTTAATTTAAAATATTATTGTTTAATGTTGTTTTAATATTCTAAACTATTATCTTTCATATCTCATATTTAATGTTGTACATAAATAAGGATTAAAAATTATTCTTTTCAATGCTATAAAAATCTAATCTCCCATATTTTTTTAATTAAATTTTTTTATTTAATTGTGTGTAGTGGAAATAAATGATGACACTCTTATCTATTTTGCTTTTGTCATCACTCATTTACAATTTTTTAATTAATCATTAGCACAATTTGATTTCACTTAAGGCCCATACCCAATCATTTTTATACTTATATAATGCAGAGACATAAAATCATTCATAAATCCTTTAAAATTCCCCATTCTGATACCTATACTTGTAAACCTAATCTTTCACCTTCACCTGGCTATAATGCCTTTTTGGATAGCTTTTCTTGAAACTAAGCCTACTACTTGTATGGTCTCTATAATTATTGTTCCTTTATATTTTACCTCACCTATCAAGTAATCTCTATCAATACCTCTTATGTACTCAATTCCTTTACTATCCTCCAACCTACCCCTTTTGTCATTCACTCTTCACACTCTCTCACTATACATTCCCTAGGATTGGTTATGCCTAAATGCCTTCCTCATATTTAATACTTTCAATAACACTTCCTATATATCTTATATCAACCTATCCAACCTTTATTAAACCCACTCAATCTAATTTCAAAGGCTTCCACACTCCTTTACACTTTCTTTCACATTTTCCCTTTAAGGGCTATTTGGCCTAATAGGCCTAATGCACATTTTTGAGACTGGTTTCTGACCCTTCAACACCTCACACCTTTAACACCTTCAACACCTCACTCCTGACATACTTCAAATCCCCATTGATGTCTCTAGACCCAACTCAACACCCATTAATAGTTCTATTTCTTTCTATCCCTATCCCTTAAGGTTGTTGGGCCTCCTACAACCAATCTTTGATAATATCTTATATTACAAACCTATTCTAGCCTTCAAATCACCTTGAACACTTAAAATAAACTTTCATGCAAAAGTGAGAAAGAAAAGGGAGAGAGAGAGAAATATTCATGGAGTTATGTGGTTTAGGAGAGTATGGGTAAGTAGTATGAGTTAGTAGAGTAGGTAAGAGGTTCAAGAAAGAGGGATAGATGGAGCAAGAAGATGGAAAAATGTGGTTTTCATGAGTACAAGGATATGAAAATGGATCATATTGTAAATATTTATGAATATCAATAAAATATGTGTTATCTAGTGGAATAACCTCATTATCATCATGTTTTTAATGTATTTGAATGAACTTTGATGTTTTATAGTGTCATTGAATCATATACATAACATCCTAGCTAAGTTGTAGGTGTGTGGAGGATTGAGTGGTTACTTGTAGATAGAGGGGTAGTTTGAACTTCAAGTAAAGGTGGTTTTAGGAATAACAAACATGGATAAAGTGACTGAAATAGGTGATGATTTAATGAGTCTTTCAAGGTTCTTTTTTCATGTTTAGTATTAATCAAATCCAAGATAGGAGCTCTTAGTTTGAGTAGGAAGATACAATTTACTATAGTCTTATAGAAAGAGTTTGATTGAGTTTTTGGAGTTTATGATGGTACTTGATAAGTGTTTAATCTTGTATGGGTGTTTTTTATCCCTTTAGAATGCTTAGGATAAGCTTTGAAGGTATAAGTTTGATATAAACATTGATATTGTGTATATAGTCGATTTAGGAGAATAAATTAAATGCTTAAGGAGTTGTGACTTGTCGATTGTGATATTAGATTAGGTGTGTCAAATGATTAAATTGAGTATGTGGATTTATATATAAGCCTTAGAGAGGACAAGAACTTAGAACCATGCATTATGTCTATGATCTTAGAGAAGTTTGACAAGTTTTAAAGAGATAAGGAGGATTAAGTTATGAAAATTGTACAAGGAAAGGATGATGTTTGTGTGAGAGGCATGAATGATCTAGTAGGTGAATGGTGTTGTACAAGAGAGAAGAATACTATATTAATGAGAGAGAATTGATAAGGTTTTTATAAGAGATCACACCTAAGGCATAATAAAATTCAAAACTTTTACAAATACTTTCAACTATAAAATTGAATCTACTACCCACACATTCCTTGCATTGATCGAAAAGAAATAATTAATTTCCATTAAACCATTCACTTCCATGACATTCAAATCCACCTAGAAGTAAATTTTCACTACCATTCAAGAGCATGGAAACATTTACAATAAGTGTTGTCAAAGTTAAATTTATGATTGCATAACTTTGATTCTGATGCTTCCTGACCAAAACCTGGCACTGCGAACATGTTTAGGTAGGTGATAACATCTAAGACTAGGTTCTTGGCCTCCCATCATGCCCTAGACAAACCCACCACCCATTCCGGTCTCAAGAACATCCTTCCCATCATAATAAAAATTTAATTTTTTATCCTAAGTTTGAACACATGTAAAATAAAACCTATACATTATTTCCACAAATTGTCAGATCCTTCCCCTACCTATTGAATCCCTATAATTTCACCCTAAACCACTCAAGTGTAACCTTCAAGAGAAATCCATGACACAAATTGTAGTGATGGGTCCTAAATTACAATATTTTGGCATTGAATAGACAACTTCTTGAGCTCCAATCGCCATTCCTACATCCAAGACCTTCATCTGAGAATCTATCACTTTGATCAAGTCTAGATAGGAAAATTACACATTATCCCACTACCATGACAATAAAATTCATCTAAAAGTGCATTTTCATTACCATTCAGTAGTGTGAAAACACTAAGTACTTGAAAAGTTCACTTTTCCTGGCTTGAAGAACACGGAATTATTTATTAACAGTGCCAACCACATGAAGGTGTAGGTTTATTTGACACCACTAACCTACAAAAAATTGTTAGTAAGTAGTTAAAAAATAAATTAATATGTACTACCTAAAAAATAAAAAACATTTGGTAAAATTGATTGCATCTACATTTAAAAAGTCAGCATACATATGTATTACAATCCACTGAATCACTAGGATCTGCTCTAACTTGATAGTATCAAGAATAGATTCATGGCCTAACTTCTAAACTTTCCATATATTACTATTTAATGGCCTCCCATGATATTTTTTTAATTAAATATTTATTGAAAGAATCAAATTTGAATAATGTAGTATCTTTATGTGCATTTCAAACTATTCAAATAACCATTGATATAGATTTTTTATAGGATATCATCAAAACCAAGTTCTAGTGACTACCACTAACCTAGTGGGATAGTCAATGTTTTCTCCATCTATAACTAGGGAAGTCAATTTTTTATTTCTCTCTACACACCGACATAAGTAGTAATTTATTCCCTCTTCATTTTCCTCATCTACAATAACTATAAAAATATGTCCTGTATCACAAAAAATAATTTTTAGTGACACTATGAAGATACATAATGAAAAAATATTCTACCTAAATTCACTAGATAAGATACATGTTCAAAGCCATATGATAATGTCATATCTATAAGTTGTAATGTTTTTGGAACCTGATATGTGTTGATTGAAATTAGAGGTTTGGAACTCCAGTCATCCACCCACTCTCGTGAATTACATTCATTTCAAATAGAGTCCATGCATGCAAAATAAGAACATGCCAAGTGTCTTGTATGAATAGTCTAAGAACTTGCATTTAAGATATGAAATGAGTGGAACTCACTTGAAATTTTTAGAGTAATAAAATCCTCATAATTTTCCAAGTGTTCTTCCTCTATTAACTATAAATTTCTAAGAATAATAGAATTTGGTTTAGCACCATGACACATGTTCTCATTACACCATTCAACCATGGCTTTTGCATCTATCCAATCATCACCCTCTTAAAATTTCAACTCCTCCATTATAATCACTCTTTTTACACATGCTCTAGCACCATCATGCTCCCCTTTTCCATGGCCACCCTTGATGAAACTCCAAAATGTGTTCTAAACTAGTGGTAATGTTAATCATGTTTAACCAATAAAACATCTGTGAATTTTTAAATTGTGATTTATAATTATCTGACCAAATGTAATGTTGATTGAAATTGATGTTAATCTAAACTTTTGAAAATAACCTTGCACATAATATGAACAATGTGATTGGTCATTGTTGTTATACAAATGGTATTCCCTTAATATTTTTTGTTGTTGCTCTATATTATTAGATGCATGCATGAATATGGAAACTTGTGATGAGTTTTAATACTATGATTGAACTTCCATTTATGGTTTGAATTTGTAATTTTAGCAAAGTCAACTAATGAAACAATCAAACCAAGTAGGAATGTATCCTTTTTTATCTTTAAATATTCATCCAACAATCTATCCCTATGTGTCTGCTTTGCATACTCATAAATAATTTTCTCCCTAAATTTGACCAAATATTTTGGAAACATGTATATTTTTTGTTACAAGCTCACACCTTTTAGATTATTTTCCTTATTTTAATTGATAATTCACTGATTTATATTTTATTAAATAAACTAGTTTATGTTCAATTGTACTTGTACTCTCCACATGGATACAATTTTTTAATTTTGGCAATCCACTAGAAATACTACAATTTCCATCTAAACATGATCTGTTATAAAATAATTATCCATCTGATCTTTTGAAAAAAATAGTTGGAATAACCATGGATTATTTTGGTGGAACTTAAATGCCACACTCCTCCACAATGTTATTAGTATGTATAGTACAATATGGAAAAAAAACATCATAGTGCATTGAAAATTCAACATGTTGCCTACAACAACAAGTGGTGCGCATATGATTTAGTTTTACATAAAAGGTTTGGCCATCTCAAAGTATATTTTGATAATAGAAACATGTATATGTTTTTCCAAAAGCTTATATTGCAATTGTGTTTGAGTCATATCCAAGAAATGTTTCAGATATGGTTCATGGTTATGAGAACCAACTCTTCCTTTTACTACATCTCTTGCATTGGGTGAAACTCTTGTATTGTCTTTTTAAAATTGAGAAAGTAATTTTTTGAGAGCATCAGCTATATCCTTATCCTTTAATGGATGTATACTAGAGAATTCCTATATCTCATTGGTATTAGGTTCATTAAGTCTTTAAAGTCTTTCAATTTCTTTCATTAATGTTTTTTTGTTTATATTAAGTTTTTAGCTTGTTTTTGAAAGCATTGTTTTCCTTGTTTGACCACTTACTACACAAGTTGTAAGTATACATCAAGTAACATTAAAATCTTTGGTTTGTGATTTTGGGCCTAAAATATGATATGCATCATGTATATTTTTAATAATTTCATTTTTTTATCATTCATGTTAGATGTTCTTAGTCCTACTGTGTACACTATAGATCTCATCTTAATCAATTTTATCAATGAAAAAAAAATAGCATCTTGATTTGGGTTAAAAATAGATGTTGAAAAGCAAGTTTTATCTATATCAATAATAAAATGATAGTTTTATTTCATAACACGATCATGTTATATAACACAATCATGTTACTAAATAACATGATCACATTATTCGTAATATAGATTAGGGATTAAGGATTAGGGAATTATGGCATAGGGTTTAGGGATTACAACATTAGGGCATAGGGATTACAATTTATGTTTAGGGTTTATGGATTAGGGATTAGGGAAGAGGGTTTATGTTTAATGGTGTATATAATGTCTAATCACTTTATGCCATGTCAAGCTAATTCTTACTACAAAAGATGTTAATTGGGGCTAAATCAATTGGTAAAAAGGGAATTTATGGTTTAAAATTTAGGGTATAATGTTTATGTTTTAGGGTTTGGGGTTTAATGTATATATGGTTTAGGGTGTATAAAGGGTCCAATGTGTTTTTAGGCTCAAATAGCCCCCACATCATCAGAGATTAAGCCAATCAGTCAATTGGGATAATGAGTCATGCAATTTGGGCCAAATTAAGTAATTCATACCTAATTATTACTCTAAATGATGTTAATTAGTTCTAAATTAATTAGTTTAGGGTTTAAAATATAGGGTATATGGTTTAGGGTTTGGGATTTAAAACCTATAAGAATTAGGGTTTATGGTACATAAGGTCTAATCACAAACATAATTGAGGATAATTTGAATCACTTGGACCTATTTGTGACTATAGAATGTGTTTTTGGGTTATAATTATACCCCATGTCATCATGAAAATTGAGTTAATTAGTCAAATAGGGAAATCAATCATGTTATTTAGCCTAAATTGAACCCTATGAACTTAATTCTTAGTCTAAATGATGTTAATTTGGGCTAAAATGAATGGTTTACGATTTAAAGAGTTTATATGTATGGTTTAGAGATTAGGAATTAGGAAATTTAGGGGTTAGGGTTTAGGTTTTAGGTTTTAGGGTATATAAAGCACAATTGTGAAGGCAATTGGGGTAAATTTGAGTTCCTTAAACCTATATATATGAGTAAATAATGTGATTTTGGGCTCAAATAGCCCCCACATCATCATAGATTATGTCAGTTAGTCAATTGTGGTAATGAGTGATGCAATTTTTACCAAATTAATTAGTGATAAATTAATTAGTTTAAGATCTAAAATATAAAGGGTTTGGGTTTAGGTATTATGGATTAGGGTTTATGGTATTAGATATAGGGTCCAATTGATAAGGTAATTGAAGAAAATTTAAGATGTTTTAACCTATTTGTGACAATTTCCTTAATGTTTGCATTTTTTATAAAAGTAGGGGCAATTAAGCCATACATATTGCATACATTATACAATCTATTGACCCATAAATTTGGTTTAGGGACTCAATTTTGCCCAAATCATGCCCCTAATTACATAAATTGACTAATTGGATCAATTCATGATAGAATCAAACTTAATTTTTCTCCAAATCATATCTTGCTCTTGAAGGGGTTCAAATTAGCCTCAAATGCCTCCTCGATTAAATGAACTGAATCTTTGGTTAATTGTATATGACATGACATTAGGGTTAATTTCACTCCAAATCATATCATATATAATTTAAAATAGGTTCATGTGGCTTATTTTGACCCTAATTACCTCTATAATTGAACTAATTGACATTTTCATTCATTAGCTGATGACATTCAAGTTTATTGAGCTCAAAACCACATTCTATACATGTAAAACTTGCATTTAAATAATTTTTATTTGCTTCAATTGAGCTGATGAAATTGAATCTGATCAACCCCCAAATCACATTTTATAATCATGTAATTAGGTTGAAGGGGCTTGAAATAGCCCCAATATACTTTAGATGCATAGCTAGATTAGTACTCTAAAGGCTAAGTTTTGGCCATAGGTTTAAAAAATGCATGTTAAGACCTCTCTTAATAAAATTAGTTATATCATAAAATTTATAATGAGTTACACCTTAAAAATCAAGTAATTTTAAGTACTTCAGTCAACATATTAAAATGCCCATAATTTTTTTGAAGTCTAATGTGATACCTTTCCTACATCACATGAAAGAACACCATTATTAGGGAGCTCAAGAACATATAAGAACATACATAAAATTTAAGTCAAGAGAAAATTTGTGTTTTGACTTTTGACTCAAAAATGACTTGGATTCCCGAGCCAAAGGCTTGGACCTATCAATCTATAGTCAAGTCTGAGAGTTTTGATAGAAAATAACAAAATTAAAATTTGATCACTAAATATACCACAAATTTTAATGGTAACTTTCATAAACTTAATACCATCACGATTAGCATGCTCTCCTCTTTCCAAAAATACAATGTTTATAATTTTTGGACTAATTTAAGGTTTCAAACTATGTTGATTTTTAACTATACTTTTTTTAGGCCACTACATGCCATAAATATACATGACTATACATGTTCATGTAATTTGGTTTTCATTGATCAAAGTGAAAAACAAGTTATATGGTCACAAACTAGGCCTACTTCTATAAACATTAAAAAAAAATGATTTTCATTTTTTTTGAGGTAATTGTAGGGGTTGCACAATTTAATATCCATTTTTTTGTCAGTTTTCAAGATCTATTTACTTTTAAAAATTATAAAAAATTATTCATTGAAAATATATAAAAAGTATAGGTCACAAACTAGAATATATTATCTAAATGATCACTAAAGGGTTTCAAACAATATTAAATTTTGATCAAAAAATGGTGGGCCACATGACCATCTACATACTCTATTTTATTTTAAAAAATAAGAGTTCTTATTCAAGTTTTAGATGTTTAACCTAATTATACTTAACCATTTAAAAAAATATTTGTTTCGAAACTAGACTCAAAATGATACATTTCATATTCTCAAACCATCTTTAAATTTGGAGTGTAGATACTTCAAATTATCTATAGAAGTTTAAATTTATGAAATTTCAAGAAAATCATGTCCATGTGTAGGCCCCCTTTTATTCCCCAAATTTTTTCACTTACCCATAAACACCATCAATAAGAGGGATATTGTTTGTAAATGTGCATGATAGGAGTTTGAATCAATGTGATTGCATTAAACCCTCCTTTTTCACTAGTTTGTAAATCATCCATGATATCCTAGGGCACAAGGATGGTAGACTATCTCTAAAGTAGGTCAATTAATTTAAAAACTCAAATAAACATATACTAAATTTAACATGCTGAGATATGCTAAAAATAGAAAATACAACTATGTTAGATA